>CM021102.1:442548955-443136283 GCA_007115665.2 Sequoiadendron giganteum | reverse complement strand
GTTGAGGGATTAAGAGGGTATAGGGATTGAGGGATTAGGGTTTACGAGTTGAGGGATTAAGAGGTTATAGGGATTGAGGGATTAGGGTTTAAGGGTTGAGGGATTAGGGTTTAAGGGTATAGGGATTAAGAGGGTATATGGATTGAGGGATTAGGGTTTAAGGGTTAAGGGATTAAAAGGGTATAGGGGTTAAGGGTTGAGGGATTAGGGTTTAAGCGTTGGGGGATTAAGAGGGTATAAGGGTTGAGGGATTAGGGTTTAAGGGTTAAGGGATATTAAGGGTTAAGGGATTAGGGTTTGAGGGTTAAGGGATTAAGAGGGTATAGGGGTTGAGGGATTAGAATTTAAGGGTTGAGGGTTTAGGGTTTAAGGGTTGAGGGATTAGGGTTTAAGGGTTCCACTCTCCCCTCTCTCCCTCCCACTCTATCTCCCACTCTCTCCATCTCTCTTTCTCCCACTCTCCCCCTCTCTCCCTCCACTCTATCTCCCACTCTCTCCCTCTCTCTTTCTTCCACTCCTCCTCTCCTCTTTCTATCTCCACTCTCCCACTCTCCCTCTCTCCTTCTCCCACTCTCTCTCCCCCTCTCTCCCTCCACTCTATCTCCCACTCTCTCCCTCTCTCTTTCTTCCACTCTCTCCTTCTCCCTCCCTTTCTATCTTCCACTCTCCCCCTATCTCACTCCCACTCTCTCAAAAACTCCTATACTCTAAAAAATACACTAAGAAAGCGAAATTTCACATAACGCACTCGCGTTATAACGTGAGCACATTTTTTAGTCCACTAAAACAGTAAAAAAATCTATATACCCATGATTTGAAGGTCCACAGTCTACATATTCCCCTGGTTCTGCGCGTGCTCCGATAAAAAAATATCTTTTTGATGATGTTGTGAAGTGTGCAAGGATCTTTTTCACATTCCATCACCTTTTCCATGATCTTTTTACCACCTTTGCATGAAATAGCAAAGTTTCCACGTTGAAAGACATATAATATCAATTGAAGTTTGAATTCCATTGAAAACTGATATACAATTGAAGTGTGGAAGGGAACAAGCTTTTGAACAAGTCAAATTGTTGTGGATTTTGAAGAAAGAAGAAGTTAAGGCTACATAATTGGGTTGAACTCCACCATTTGAAAGTCTAGTTTTTAAAGTATGTGAAGTCTTTACAAATTTTCTTTCATTCTATTATGGCTTGCTTTCATTTTTTGTTTGTCAATGCACATTTTAAATTACCAAATTATATACACAATTAGTTACACTTGCCAATTATAGAAATTAAGAACAATTCACCAAAATTCATCCTTTAAGACAACTTCAAGCCTCTCCCATTCATCTGAAGGGTCCAAACACCTTCCAATACCTTTGCACAAACTGATGCAGTACAAAGGAAGAAATCAACACCTTTCTTGACACACTTATTCAACTATATTTCCCTTCACAAAACATTTGATTCATATACTCAAATTAGCATTAAGAGTTCCCAATTCCTTAAGGACCTTCAAAACACCTTCAAAAATCTTGAAAATAACTGATTACAATCAACTAGGTTCCTCAAAACATCAACCAATGATTATGTCATTCACAAGTTGTTTAGTTCTAGGTCTCAAAACAAGATCATTTCTAGGTCTTAGGACCTTACCCGCTCAACTAGGCTTCCAATACAAAAACCCCCATTTTTCAAAGCAAAGAGGGAGGGTTTATAGAAAATCCTATACCCGGGCCTTCCCAGACCATTCCAAAGCATCAAACATCTTCAAAATACCCTACACAAGGTCAAAAGTTCATTACATAGACCACTCCTTCAACAATTGATGGGGAGTCTTATCTTTCAAGAGCAATCTTGCTCTTCCCAAGACCTATTCTCTAGTCTTCCTAGGGTATTCCTCCCTACCCTACTTAGGGATCCCTCCTAAACCCCTCTCACCTCATAAGACTCTCCACCAATTTCAAATTCTTCACCATTGCTCTCAATTCACCACTAAGCTTTCGTGGGCTCCACACTGACCCAAAGTGTCCTAACCACTCCAGGGGCTAGGAAAGGGTATTCTCATGATCCCCTTGTTTATTTTAATCCTCACTAATCCATCTCATAGGATTATTTCACCTTGTACCCATCGCCTTCTTGAAAAACCTAATTTTAGGCTTTGTAGCCTTTTGCCCAATTAAGCCTCCTAGAACCTGTTTTCTTGGCTTTTCTCAAAAACGGTCTTAAAAATCCACAAATATTTTTATAGATTCTTTCTATTGGTACCATAGGCTTCAAGATTTACCATATTTTTAGTCCCTTTGGCGTCCGTACATAGGATTGTCCTCATACCCCCTATTTTCAAGGGTTTCTAGGGTTCTGGATCCTTTTTCCAACTTTGAGGGCTTCAATGACCTCCTCAACTCTCCTCCTTGCACACACATGTCTGGAATACATGGTCCCACACTCTCTTTCTCTTGATTGGCACAAACTAGTCCATTTAGCAACTTTCTTTATTGTTGTCCTCTCCAAGCCACTAGCCAGAATGCACTCGCACTCGCCTAGTTCTTGATGAATTCACCATCTCCCCTGCAAACCAAGACACCACACACCATATGTACAATGTAAAAAAAGTCCCCTAATTGATTCCAAGTGGCCATGGTAGCCTTTCCATGGGAATTCAAGTGGGGATCATTATTTCCAAAAACTGGCCTTAACCGGCTATGAGACCAAAAACTCTAAAAACTTGCAAAACAGAAAGCAATTGAACTAAATGGTTAATATAATGCTTCAAATATTAATTAAGTGACACAATTGAAAGACTCAAAGCATTAGACATATCCTTTCAATCCATTCTTGAATGGATGAAGGCACAAAAACAGAAATTCAATGAAATTTGCACTCTTCCAACTCACAAATTCCCCTTCCAAAACTCCAAATCGTACAATAGATTTCCCACATGCTCAATTAGGGTTTTTCTGACCTTACATACCTTTCTCCCATGTGCTAGGACCCTTTGATCAGGATTAGAGCATCATTAATGCCCTTTTCCCACTTTTAGGACAAATTGCCAAGTCTACATGGACTAATTTGCCTAATTTCATCATTCAGGCTTCTCCAAACTTCAAGGCTCTAGAATACCCTAAGTTTTCCTTAACTCACACATAAATGAAGCCTTAAATGACATATATTTTTCAATTATCTTGAATGGATACATTTTTTAGGAACTAATATTCGTCTCATTACCATGGTACAGATAAAATTGTCTGCCATGCCGAAGAAAAAGACAAAGAGGAAACTAACAGATGAAGAGAACAAAACCTTGAAAGAAAAGGAGAGAGTTTGAGTGGTGGAATATCATGAAAAGAAGAAATTGGAAACGATTGATGAAAACAACCCGATTGTAGAGGAAACTCAACCATCAAAAAGAGAACAGGAATTGGCAGCACAAAAGGCACGAATGCGAAAGCATCGTCGTAAGACAGATTCAGATATCATAGTTGGAGACACACCCTCTACAACAAGTGAATATGAAGGGACACCATTAAGCACAATAAAATATGGAGGGACACCATCTAGCACAAGTGAATATGGATGGACACCATCTACTGCAAGTGAATATGGAGGGACACCATTTACCGCAAGTGAATATTGTTGGACACCATCCAACACATTTCAAGTTGAGAGTACATCATCACTTGAAATTGACGAAGAAGGTATGCCATCATTCCCATGTGAACCTCAAGGTATGTCTTCTTCTCCACCCTCGATTGAAGGTATGCAATCTAGCCCACCTCAATTAAATATTGATGAAATTCCTAATGTTGAGATGTATGTACCTAGGAGAACACCACTAAGAATTTTGCGTAGAAAGCCAAAGTATTTGATTAATATTGATGATGATATTTTGTAGCACATGGAAGGTAAGATTTCAACACGCAGTTGTAGAAGATATGATGATAAGATTTGGGAACGATTCTTTGAAAGGCTAAATGAGACTGCAAGATGTCAACTATTTGTTGAAATGATGCGGGGTGTAAAGTATAGGAACATCATGAAGACTCTTGGGTTGAGAACATCAAATGCATCGAGTGAAGACACTATTGTAAAGAATCTAATGGATGATTATGAGAGTGTGGGTAAGACCTCACACTCAAAGGATAGTAATGTCACCCGACATGTCATTACATCGACTTTGGTAAGTTGTCAAACAAAGAGAGCTCGCCTAATTAAAAAGACTAGTGAAAAAATGGGAATTAGTAGAAAGACTTTATCAAGAGCCATTCAAAGGCGGCAAAGAATTGAGGGCAATGATACAAATGAATTATGGGCATTCTCGGGGAGACTATCATGAAAAGATAAAGAAGTTGTCGAAGCCTTGAGAACACTAATTGAAGAGTATTGGAAGAATAACACAAGGCCATCTCCGAATCAAAGGGATGTAGTAAGAAGGAGAATCGGTAGTCGGAATTGTGAGCCACATCCAAAACATTTTTTGGATATGACTCAAACCCAATTTTTTCAAAAATTTGAAAATGATTATCCTCAAATTAGTATTTCTCAAAGATTTTTTGAACTGCTTAAACCTTTTTACGTCAAGGTAAATCACACATGCACTACTTGTTGTTGTAGACTACATATTGAATTTTCTAACCATTACGATGTTTATCGTTCTATATGTTTAGATTTGCATACTAATGATGTTTTGTAGGATTGTGGCATAGAAGCCCCACCAAAATCTTCAAGAGAGTTCTTATCAAAAAATTTATGTGAAATAGAGGATGGCCAGATATTCTATAGGACAACATGCTTGGATGGTTCATGCGAGCGTTGCGGTGGCTTCCAGCGTATGCCAGTATGTCAACATATGGAAAGCACATATGAGGTGGGCCAAAAACTAGTAGAGTTCGAGAAGTATAAAACAGTGGCATATGCTACAAAAGATGGGTCTCAAGCAAAAAGGTGTGATTGGGTTATTGACAAGATTCCAGTGTACAAATTTATGACCACATTTCGTGACAGTATACTGTCTGAGTATGCAATGCATACCCATAGAGCCCGATGGTTGGACACGCAGTTCAAGCTATGCAAGGACACCTTTCCAATTGGAAGCATAGTATCCGTGGTTGACTTTGTAGAGAACTACACTCTACAGCCACAAGATGAGGTGCAGTCACAGTATTACAACTCCACACAAGTTTCGATATTTGTGCACATAGCATTCATTCATGCATCTGATAGTATAGATGAGCAAAGGGAGGTATTAAGGGAGTACCAATTTTACATTAGTGATGATCACACACATTCTCTAGAGTTCATGCAAGGTTGCTTCCAGATGTTCTACAGTGGTTTGGCTTAGAGGGGCATAGAATATGATCAACATATAATATGGTCTGATAACTGTGCAACACAGTTCAAGAACTTGCGCATGTTCTTCTGGTTGTGCAGGATGCATGTCATTACAGGTGTTCAACATATGTGGAGCTTTTGTGAGGCTGGACATGGAAAGGGGGAGCATGATGGTGCAGGAGCATGTGTGAAAAGAGCATTAGCATGTGAAGAGTTAAAGTATAAAGATAGTGCAAATTTGACAGATGCAAAATCAATTGTCGAGTGGTGTAATGCTTTGATGGGTCCAGGTAATGAAGGTACATCTTCGGTTCATAGATTTTTTTGGTTGATGGATGATACTAACATTGCACCATATGAAGACTGTTGTACACTAATAGGATCGAGTGAGGTACACTCTTTCCTTAGCTCAAATACAGGTTCATGGAGTATCGATACATGAAAGATGGCATGCTTTTGTTCTTCATGTATAATGCAAGACTGGAATGATTGTGAGTTAGGGGAGTGGGTTGACAAATGGTTCACAAGTTATCTTAGCCCACTTCACACGTATCGCCCTCTGACGGCATTGGAACTGACACAGATAGAATCATCAGTGGACTTTGACCACATATCAGATCTAGTTCAATGAGGTGATATATCTACTTTCTTAGTTGTTGAAATTTCATATTGTTAGATCTTACTTTGCAGTGTATTCGTAATGTTGACAAATTTCAAGAGATTTTTTGCACATATCAATGCAAGGCATGTTTATGCAGTTATTGTAGATGAAGACAATGAAGAGGGAACATACTATTACTTGTGTCGTTGTGTTGAGACAAAAAATAAATTAGAGGCCCCAATTATAGATGGAGAAAACATCGAATACCCTATAGGGTCAGTTGTGGTTACTGGAACATGGCTTAGAAGGTACCCACATTCAGGTGTTACATTGGCTATTTCAAGACTTTGATATGCATCGTAAGATTCTTCATTACTTGAACCTTGTTGTGGCATCCAATGTTCATTTGACCAAATATGGGGGTAGACCTTTGAACAAGACGTTATGGAAGGTCTGTGAGTCTGACCATGAGGCAATACTTGACACAATAAAGAGTAGAATAGACCCGGATGGTTCGTTGGATTAATTTGTAAGTATATGCACATTAGTTCTTATTAATTTATACATGTATGCACATTAATTTGTTTGATTCCAATGCTATCATATTTTTTACAGTAATTAGTGTCTGTTTTTGCATTGAAACATGTATAATCACTCCGAGCTATGTTCCACCGGATCGATCCCTTAAGGGTCCAAAGTGCAAAATGGCTGCAAACTTTAGCATACTAGTACTCGGATACCGTGACACTTAGAAACTTCTCATTTGATCTTACAGAAAGGTGTTGGGCCCTTCTAGAAAAACCTCTCTCGGTTTTGGCTATCTTAGAGTGGTTTTCTCATGGCGGCAGATTTTCACTTGATGGAAAAGGTGTCAAATTCAAGCAGTGCAAAGTTGCAAAGTGGTGCAACTTTCACTTTGCAACTCATGTGACCAAGAGGACTGTTCCAACACGTCCAAATAGGTATTTTTACACTAGGCATGGTCCTCTTTCACACTGAAACATGTGGAATCGCTTCGAGCTATGTTCCACCAGATCGATCCCTTAAGGGTCCAAAGTGCAAACTGGCTACAAACTTCAGCATGCTATTACTCAGATACCATGGCACTTAGAAACTTATTGTCTAATCCTACAGAAAGGAGTTGGGCCCCTCTAGAAAAAACTCTCTCGGTTTTGGCTATCTTGTAGTGGTTTTCTCATGGCGGTGGATTTTCACCTGATGGAGAAGGTGTCAAATTCAAGCAGTGCAAAGTTGTAAAGTGGTGCAACTTTGGCTCTGCAACTCATGTGACCAAGCAAACTATTCCAATACGTCTGAATAGGTATTTTTATGCTACACATGGTCCTCTTTCATACCGAAACACGTGGAATCACTCCGAGCTATGTTCCACCCGATCAATCCCTTAAGGGTCCAAAGTGCAAAATGGCTGCAAACTTCAGCATGCTAGTACTCAGATACCGTGACACTTAGAAACTTTTCGTCTAATCTTACAGAAAGACACTGGGCCCCTCTAGAAAAACCTCTCTCGGTTTTGGCTATCTTGAAGTGGTTTTCTCATGGCGACGGATTTTCACTTGATGGAAAAGGTGTCAAATTCAAGCAGTGCAAAGTTGCAAAGTGGTGCAACTTTTGCTCTGCATCTCATGTGACCAAGTGGACTATTCCAACACATCCGAATAGGTATTTTTACGCTAGGAACTTTCCTCTTTTGCACCGAAACACGTGGAATCGCTCCGAGCTATGTTCCACTGGATCGATCCCTTAAGGGTCCAAAGTACAAAATGGCTGCAAACTTCAGCATGTTAGTACTCGGATACCATGACACTTAGAAACTTCTCATCTAATCCTACAAAAATATGTTGGGACCCTCTAGAAAAACCTCTCTCGGTTTTGGCTATCTTGGAGTGGTTTTCTCATGGCAGCATATTTTCACTTGATGGAAAAGGTGTCAAATTCAAGCAGTGCAAAGTTGCAAAGTGGTGCAACTTTCGCTCTACAACTCGTGTGACCAAGCAGACTGTTCCAACACGTCTGAATAGGTATTTTTACGCTAGGCACTATCCTCTTTCATACCGAAACACGTGGAATCGCTCCAAGCTATGTTCCACCGGATCGATCCCTTAAGGGTCAAAAGTTCAAAATGGCTGCAAACTTCAACATGCTAGTACTCGGATACCGTGACACCTAGAAACTTTTCATCTAATCCTACAAAAAGACGTTGGGCCCCTCTAGAAAAACCTCTCTCAGTTTTGGCTATCTTGGAGTGGTTTTCTCATGGCGGCGGATTTTCACTTGATGGAAAAGGTGTCAAATTCAAGCGGTGCAAAGTTGCAAAGTGGTGCAACTTTCACTCTGCAACTCATGTGACCAAGCAGACTGTTCCAACATGTCCAAATAGGTATTTTTATGCTAGGCACGGTCCTCTTTCATACCGAAACATGTGGAATCGCTCTGAGCTATGTTCCACCGGATCGATCCCTTAAGGATCCAAAGTGCAAAATGGCTACAAACTTCAACATGCTAGTACTCGGATACCGTGACACTTAAAAACTTCTCATCTAATCCTATAAAAAGGCGTTGGGCCCCTCTAGAAAAACCTCTCTTGGTTTTGGCTATCTTGGAGTGGTTTTCTCATGGCGGCGGATTTTGACTTGATGGAAAAGGTGTCAAATTCAAGCAATGCAAAGTTGCAAAGTGGTGCAACTTTCACTCTGCAACTCGTGTGACCAAGTGGACTGTTCCAACACGTCCAAATAGGTATTTTTATGCTAGGCATGGTACTCTTTCTTACCAAAACACGTGGAATCGCTCCAAGCTATGTTCCACTGGATCGATCCCTTAAGGGTCCAAAGTGCAAAATGGTTGCAAACTTCAGCATGCTAGTACTCGGATACCATGACACTTAGAAACTTTTCGTCTAATCTTACAGAAAGGTGTTGGGCCCCTCTAGAAAAGTCTCTCTCGGTTTTGGCTATCTTGGAGTGGTTTTCTCATGGCGGCGGATTTTCACTTGATGGAAAAGGTGTCAAATTCAAGCAATGCAAAGTTGCAAAGTGGTGCAACTTTCGTTCTGCAACTCGTGTGACCAAGCGGACTATTCCAACACGTCTAAATAGGTATTTTTACACTAGGTATAGTCCTCTTTCGCATTGAAACATGTGGAATCACTCTGAGCTATGTTCCACCGGATCGATCCCTTAAGGGTCCAAAGTGCAAAATGGCTGCAAACTTTAGCATGTTATTACTCAGATGTCATGATGCTTAGAAAATTCTCATCTAATCCTATAGGATCATGTTGAGCCTATCTACAAAAACCTCTCTCGGTTTTGGCTATCTTGTAGTGGTTTTCCAGTGGTGGTGGATTTTCACTTGATGGAAAAAGCATCAAATGCAAGCAGTGGAAAGTTGCAAAGTGGTGCAACTTTCATTCTGCAGCTTGTGTGACCAAAGGGACTATTCCAACACGTCCAAATAGGTATTTTTATGCTAGGCATGGTCATCTTTTGCACCAAAACACATGGAATCGCTCTGAGCTATGTTCCACCGGATCGATCCCTTAGGTTGGAGGAGTCTTAAGTTACAAATTTGTAAGTTGTTTAACGCAACAAATTTGAAATGATATTGAATGACCCACTTAGCACTCATTGCATCTAAGTGATGCTCACAGAGGTGAGGCACTAGGCCTTCCTGGGAGGTCACCTATTCCAGTATACTCCAGCTCAAGCCTTAACCACAAAGTTTTTTCCCCAAGAAGGCACAATGGAAAAGGCAGAATCCACTGTACTTTTGATGAGTGGAAAGGAATTCCTAAGAGACATGAAGGAGGAAGAAGGAGTTTTCTATGAAATCATGTTCAAGCCAAAGGAGGAGGAGTCACCTAGTCAGCTACCTATGACAGCAGAGGTGAAGCAATTGTTGGATCAGTTCAGGGATATCATTTGTGAAGGCACATCAACTACACTACCACGTAAGAGGGCAATTAGTCATCAAATTGACTTTGTACCAGGAGCAACATTGCCTAACAAGGTTGCATACAAAATAACACCAGAGCAGAACAAGGAGATAGCAAGGCAAGATCAAGAACTTTTGGACCAAGGGTTGATCAGGAAAACCATAAGTCCATGTGTTGTTCCAGTGGTGTTGGCACCTAAGAAGGGAGATAAGTGGAGAATGTGTACTGATTCTAGGGCCATAAATAGGATAACCATTAGATATAGGTTTCCTATTCCTAGGATAGAATACTTAATGGACTGTTTAGGGGGTGCTAAGTACTACTCCAAGATTGATTTGAAAAGTGCCTACTATCAGATTGGGATGAAAGAGGGAGATGAATGGAAGTCAGCTTTTAAAACCATAGAGGGGTTATATGAGTGGTTAGTAATGTTGCAGATGAAAAGGATAGGGCCATGCAAAGTGTTGGCTAAGTATGGATCCAATGCATACAAGGTGGAGTTACCCAAGCAGATGTCCATTTCGCCTATCTTCAATGTGAAGGACTTGGTGAAGTATAAAGGAACAGAAATGGATGAGGAACAGTATAGTGCTAAGGTGAGTAAGGATGTGGATGAACTCAAGGTACCTGATCAGATCAAACCACAAGTGGACAAGATTCTAGACTCAAGGGTGAAGAAGAAGACTAGGCACAAGACATACATGGAGCACCTAGTGAAGTGGAGACATCAACCAGAGTCAAAGGCTACTTGGATAGCAAAAAGTGACTTTAAGAAGCATGGAATTAGTGAGGAGCTCTTGACACCATAGGTTCCTTAACTTCTTTGTTGCAAGGGGGAGAATGGTGCAGGACCACCTTAAGGTCTTTTGGAGAGATCTTTGCAATTTTGGCTTGTAGGTGGTTCTAGCCAACCACCAAGGGAATAAGGACTATGATGTAAAGTCCCAAGATTTTTTTTGATGAGTGAATTGGAAATAGGTTTGTTAGGGGCTTGCGGTTTGGGTAAGTCTTGGACACTGTGAGCATTTTGAGCAATGTTGCCTTGGCTATTTGTCCTAAAAGTTGGAAAATGGCATTAATGATGCTCTAACCCCGACCCAAGGGTCCTAGCACATGGGAGAAAGGTATATAAGGTCAGAAAAACCCTAATATTTGGGTTGGAGGATTTTTTTCATGAATTGAGACTTGGAGAGTATTTTTTTGTGATTGGAAGAGTGCAAATTTCATTGAATTTCTATTTTTGTGCCTTCATCCAGTCGAGAATGGATTGAAAGGACTTATCTGATGCTTTGAGTTTTCCATTTGTGTCACTTACTTACCTTGTGTAGCATTAGATTATTCATCTAGACCGGCTGGTTATCTTTTTGCAAGTTTTTGGTGTTCTTGGTCTCATTGTCGGTTCAGGCCAATTTTTTGAATAATGAGTCCCACTTGACTTCCCATCGCTTTCCTCTCATGGCCACTTGGAATCAAGTTGGGGACTATGTAAATATTGTACATATAGGTTTTGGGGTCTTGTTTTGCAGGGAAGGTGATGAAATCATCAAGCACTAAGCGAGTGCAAGTCCATTCTGGCTAGTAGCTTGGAGAGGACAACAGCAAGGAGAGTTGCTAAATGGACTGGTTTGTGCCAATCAAGAGTATGGGAGTGTAGGAACATGTATATCAATCATGTGTGTGCCAGGAGGAGAGTTGATGAGGTCGTTGAAGCCGTCAAAGAAGGAAAAAGAGCCAAAAACCCTAGGAACCATTGAAAATAGGGGGTTTGAGGACAATCATATGTATGGACACTTGTAGGACCTAAGGCCTAGTAAATCTTGGAGCCTTGATGGTCAAAATAAAGAATCTACAAAAAAATTTGGGGGTTGCTAAGACTGTTTGTGAGAAAAGTCAAGAAAACGGGTTCTAGGAGGCCAAATTGGGGCAAAAGGCTACAAGGCCTAAAATTGAGTTTTTCAAGAAAGCGATGGGTAAAAAGTGAAAGAATCCAATAAGATGGATCAGTGAGGAGACAAATCAACAAAGGGACAACTAGGATACCCTTCCCTAGCCCTAGAGTGGTTAGGACACTTTGGGTCAGTGTGGAGGCCAAGGAAGCTTAGTGGTGGATTGGGAGTGATGGAGAGTCTTACGTGGTGAGAGGAATACCCTAGGAAGACCAAATAATAGGTCTTGGGAAGAGCAAGAGTGCTCTTGAGGGATAAATGGTTTGTTTGGAAACAAGGATGGGTTCTCTCTTCATCGACATATACATTATTCCTCGATGTGTTCACACCAGTGTTACAAGACTAGAACTCGCCTCCGACTTGACAAGCCATTTTTTGACTTGGACTCGGGCTCGGAGCCCAGACTCGACAAGTAGAAAAACCTAAGAAATTCAAAGATTTGTAAGGATTTAAAACTTGTTTCATGCACCCTTTAATAAATAAACCTTAAAGACACAATAGCATCATCAAATAGAAATTACTATGATCCCATACACAAACATACATCAATCACATAAGTATAAGCACAAATTTTAGCTGAAGGAAATAACACATTTAGATATATAAATATTGTGATATTGCTATCAGGATTCAATCATGTAGTTTTACAAGTCAAACTCATTGACCCATGATTCATCAGTAGTGGTTCACAAGAACCCATCTCTCATGATAATGAATGGTTCATAAGGAGGAAGATAAATCTTCATACATTTCTTCTATCACAAATGAGATAAGTGCTTGGTTTCATGAAGGTCATGAGACAACCATTAATGGGGAGTGGATACATGAAGAACTGATGGAGAATGATAATGGCTTCAGACCTACTATAAAGGATTTTTTTTTTCGTTTCAATGATGCAAGAGGTTTTTGGTTTCACTACCAAAATGAGCCTACGAAGAATGCATGTGAAACTCCTTTTGACCTTGAGGGTGTACTTACTCCATCTCAAGGATCATGCATTGAGGATGACATAGATCAATGCTAGGGCTAACCAATTAATAATTATACACGTGAATAAGTCAAACATGTACATGTCAATAAGGGAACTACAAGTACTCATAAACACGTAAGCCCTCAATACATAGTATACACAAATTAAAACAAAGTATATGCACGAATACAAGGTATATGCATGAAAACATGTAAGCCACAAAGTATACACTCGAATGCACGTAAGTCACAAAGTATACACGTAAGTTGTAAAGTATACACTTGAATATAAGTAACTCATATCTATTGAACCATGAATTTAGAATGCAAATATGGACAGGCATCGAAAAAAGATATTTGTATTAACCAAATAGCCATGTAGGCATACATAAATATATGTCGATATAAGTATGAAATATATGAAAAAAATAGCCATGTAGGCTTACGAGAATGCCATATAGGCATACAATGTCAAATATGTCCAATAAAAAATATGTACAAAACTGTCATGCAGGCATACAATAAAGGACTTTGGAATCAAAAGTCATTGCTCTCCATGCCCAGGAAATAAAATCTTTCCCTTTCCTTTTCACTCAGATGGTGATAGGTATGTCACTCATTTTTGTTGCGCTCGTGGAGTGCTCCTGCTACTCCTCCTAGGATTTAGTTCATGGTGAAGTTTTAACTATTACAATAAGAAGTAAAGACATGAATATATAGAAATTACATTATAAAAAATGATATATTTGACAAAATAATCACTTACAGCCATCTCACGATCTCTGTCCACGAGGGAAATATCCTCATGCCCATGCTCAAGCATGCTCAAGCCCTGTATAAACCATGCAAATAGACAAAAACTACGTGAATCAATCATGGTTTGTTCTCTCACTAACTAACATCTATAACAACAAATGTAAATTAAAATTTACTAATTTTCCTCATACCTTTTATGTCAGAGCCATCGAGGATTGTATAGCAGATGTCACACCAATATCCATTGCCCTTGTCACATTCTGAGGTGTATCATCTCGCAACAACTGAAAATAAAACAACAAATTATTCAATGTAATCAACGATGTGCATGCATAAACTACACAAATCTATTAAGTACTTGATTCATTAGTTAAACTTTTTATTCTATTACCTGCATGAAGGTTTGAGTAAATCCACTGCCACTAGGAAGTGTTCCATCAAAACCTCCAATATTATTATGTTCAACATCCAAAATTGCATATTAAATTACCATTCGTAAAACAATGCCATTAATATGCAATAAACTTATAAGTGTTTACTAGTTACATACCCTAGCGATAGGTGTACTGCAAAAATAGGTTGGTGGGGGGGTGGTGTATCCAGTCTCAACACTGTGACCCTGTAATTTTATTAAAATCGTAAAACATTATTAGTTAATCTTGCATTTCCAAATTGAAATTTAATAAATTAAATTCAATGAACACATGCACTAACTTTTACCTAACTATCAATGTCATACGCCTCATGCAAAATGTCAGCTGCCCTCTCCATCTCCATAGTTGCAGACAGATCCTGCGTACCAGTCTCCTGAGGGTCGGTGGGGTCATGTGAACAAGTAGCCCCGCAAGATTGACACACATGTGTTTGAAGACCACCACTAGAAGACTCCCCTGGATGGCGTTGTAGAATAGGGCTAGTATGATGGATGACACTCTAGGTCAAAGTGTTGATTGCCTGCAATGTCTCTACGTCAGCACTTTCCTTCACGACGGAAGGCATAACAATGTGCTCATGAGGTGGCCTAGTGAGAGCTCATCTACCTTGCCGTGTAGGATCTAGCTGTGAACTAGGTCTATCTTGAGCTGACCCCCCACCTCTCCCCTGGAAATCCCTCATATCAAAATAATTTGGGATTTTGTTCAATATGAACTCACTATATAGTTTCCTAAGGAAATATTGTGGGACCTCGCAATTGTTGCACAGTGGGTAATCGAAGACCATGTACCACCTATCATAAAACCGCCCCTTCATTTGTTGGTGGTGGCACCAATGGATAGGAAACCTCTTCGCATTGAGGGTAAGATTTTGATTTGTGCATGGGTTGGTGAATAATGAACACAAATCACCTTTTGTTATTTTTAAATCTTTCACATCCTTGTATAATAGTTTGTTTGCATAATACTCCCTACCTGCCTGCCTCCTATCTTCCCATCCAGTCATTTGTTTGCTAATTGAATCTACATTTTTTAACATATCTTTCAATGAATTTTCTAGGGTCATTCTTTTTGTGGTTGAACCATTTGGATCACTCAACCTATTGATCAAATCCTCAATTTGTTTTTTGTTGTTCTCAATTTCACTCATTAAATTTTGTTGAGCACCAGGAGGGGGTTGAGTGATTGGTGGAGGAGGTTGATGTTGTGGTTGATTTTGATCTTGAGGATTTCATTGGTCCTCCTGTTAAGGATTTTGAGGGTTTGTAGGTTGATTTGCATCTCCTAAATATTCAAAAAAATAGATATCAAGTTCAAACTAAAACTAACAAATTCAACCTAAAACTAACAAATTCAAAACAAAAAGCATAGAATCCTTACCTCTTATAGCTCCTCGTCGTCGTGGCACCATCATTGTGAAGAATTCAGATTCTTGGTGAAGAAATTATTCTCCTAGAACACAAGTGCGATATTTGGGGTTTTTGGCCGTAGGTGGATCAAAAAAACTAGTCGAAATGCAAATGAGAGATTTGCATTTGTTTTTTTGCTTTCAACAGAAGATAACACGAGCGCGTTATAACGCACTCGCGTTATATCTTTGTATTTGTGGCCGAAGGGAACTTGCCTAGGTTTAACGAAAGCCAACGCGCTCGCGTCATGGCTTTCAACTTTTTTTTTTTTAGGGTGTCCACGTAATCGCTACCCATTTCCATGCACCCGCCCTTACCTTGACTGTTCAAATACTGTAAAGCTTGATGATCTGTATACAACACAAACTCCTTATATAACAAGTAATGTCTCCACTTTCAAAGCTTGAACTATGGCATAGAACTCCTTATCATATACTAAATATCTTCTCCTTGCATCATACAACTTCTCACTGAAATAGGATATTGGTCTTCCTTCTTTACTTAACACTACTCCAATTGTGTTTCCACTTGCATCACAGTCTGCTTGAAATACCTTATCAAAATATGGTAAAGCCAACATAGGCTGCTCAATCACCTTTTGCTTCAACAATTCAAAAATTCTGTCTACTCCAGATGTCCACCTAAAATCCTTCCTGTTTCCTCTTATTCTCTCTGTCATAGGGCTACAAATAGAACTAAAACTCCTAATGAACTTGTTGTCAGATAAGGTGAACAACCTACTGACACACTGGAACACTTCAAGGTTGTGGGTGACCAGGGAATGAAGTGAACCTCAAGATTATGGGCTAGTTCCCTTTGAATATTCTGGTTAAAACTGAGAAACGAGAAGGAAAAGAGGTATAAAGAAGGATATACTTGAAATTGAAAATCTATCACTAATAAGGTGAAACACCAAAGATAAGGATCTTGGCAAAAGCTTGCTGAGAATCACACAAAAAATACTCAAAAGAACTAAAACAATCTCACAACACATAAATTTATGCCTGCAAAAATGATTCTATGTAAGGCTCTGACTGTTTCAATACTTAAACAGAAGGAAAACAACAATATTTTCACAAATATAGAAGCTTAAAATGAGAGCACTAACATAGACTTGTACCATGACATATAACTTTCTCTACATTCAGCATGGAAGGAATTTGATAAAATAGAGGATAACACAAAATTTTATCTTGCAACTCACAACCCATACTAAGAAACAAAGACAAGTATGTGAAGGAAAAATACTTTCTATTGAGGAAAAATGAGGATCTTCATTACATCTGCCAAAACATCATGAGTTACAAAGTCTGAAAAACATTCCTCTGCAATCTTTGAAACTAAGAACTCCCTAAGCTCCCTTTACAATGAATGAAGAAAAAGACTTTATACGAAAAGCCTTCTCAAAATTTGAAATTGGACTTTGGGTCCAAAATCCAATGTGATGTCAAAATATCCTCCAAACAAAGTAGGCCAAAAAAACCTCCACTAACCCCTGATTTGAACAAGGCTTCACCAAATTCTCCACTACTTGCATACTTTGAGCAAGCTTGCTTTAATGTTGGACTTGAATACTTGGCACTAAGTCTTTGAATGTCATTAAATGACTTCAACTTGCATTGCAAATATCTTTTATAATCCTTGGCACTAAGTCTTTGAATAATAAATGTCATTAAATGTGACCTCAACTTGCATTTCAAATATCTTATTACTCCTTGGTACCAAGTCTTTGAATAATAAATGTCATTAAATGTGACCTCAACTTGTATTTCAAAACATTTATTAAAAAGTGATTTATAACTTATCACTTTAAAATAAAGCTTTACAATTTGACAAAACATGCAAGTAGAAGGACTTCCTGATTTTGTGGATTTGGCTCCCTATGACTATCATTTTAATAAATGTCTAAAACATTTCATTTTTGCATTTTAAATATCTTTAATTAAAATGATTTATAATTTATCATTTTAATAAAGGCTTACATTTGATGCAAGTAATGAAATACATTTCACTTGAAATTCTATTTTTGCATTTAATAATAATATTTATTTAAAAGTGATCTATAATTACCACTTTAAATAAATATTTTACAATTGGACTAAAATGCAAAAATAAATAAATGTCTTACTTTGCATTTTAAATATTTTCAATCTTTATCAAAATGATATAATAAATCAATTTAAATAAAAATATTAAAAAATCAAATGCAAAAATAAAAGCAAAGTCTAAAACAAAAATTAAAAGATAAACTCCATAGTCACTTGCCTTTGTAAAAACCAAATGGTTAAGAAGCCACGCCAAGCATGAGGAATGAAGATTTTTTAAACAAAAATTTAAAGGCAAAAGCCTTTCCCATCGAACCACTTAGGGTATAACACTAATTCGAAATGAAAGCTATTCATTTCATTCACTTTGTTGTTCTTTGCTGGCCGCCGCCATGGAGAAGAAACCCTAGGTCACCATTGAGCTAAAAGTCTGTGTTTGGATGCCATTGCTGCATTTTTTTTTGAGCTTGCATCTTGAAGACGCGTTGGTAAGGTTGATCTTTTTGCATCGAATCTAGTTTTTTCTCCATTTTAGAAGCTTTTTTTTTTAAGGCTTCACAAGGCGCGGCCTAGCTGTATCATGTGTTTTCTAACATATTTTTACTTCTCTGGCTTTGTTTTTGTTGTGTTTTGTCATCTCCTTGCTTGGCCGTCATGGGACCTTGCTAGCTCAAGATTTTTCTTTGTTGAGGGTGCCATTCTCTATATATTTCTGGAAGTTTGCACATGGTAAGTTCGTTTTTTCACGAATCTGGAGTTTTCTTTGATTTTTTTTAAAAGCTTTTAAAGCTTTTGTTGGGCGCAGCCAGGCTGCACCATGCATCTCTGATATATTTTCCTGTGACTTTGCCTTTGGCTGCATTTTTTTTGCTGACTTTGCTGCCATGATGTAATTTTTGGAAAATGAAAAGAAAAAACTTTCCTTTCCTATCTTAAAAACCATAGACTTAGAAGTCTCTGTGTGTTTCTATGAGCTTGCAGCCACGCCATGGAATGGAATCACTTCTATTTTTGTAAACCTTATAGGCCATCACATAGGCCATGCCATTACATGCTCTGATAATGATTTTTTTGAAGAAAATGACATTTCATTTTTTCATTTTCTTGATCCTTTGCTCAGCTCATGATCTTTGATGAAGTAAAACAGAATAGCTTTCATCATTTTTTGAAAATGGAGAATGAGACTCCATGCTAGGTATTTCCTTGAATGAAGAAAATCTACATTTTATTTGAAAATCTGTACATGGGTAACCCAAAAAAAAATGGAAGAAATATGTTTTTAAATCAAAATGATTATGTGAATATTCTGAAAATCATGGCAACATCTGCATTTCCTACTCTATTTCATTGTATGAATCTCAACATCTTGACTGTAACATAACCATGACTGTCTCTATTTGCTGCTCTCTTTTATATATTTTTTGATATCATACAACAAGTGGCATAATGTTATCCTCATGAAAATTGAAAGCAATGCATTCTGGAAATGAAAATAACTTGCAGCACTGCTGTCCTTTACTCTTTGCATACCTTTGTATTGAATTTTGGAAAAAATCTGCATAACATAGAATAGATTTTCATGATGTTCATATTGCTTAAAACATTGATGAGCTGGGCTCAACCCTTGTGGGAGCCACATTTTACACCACTCATTCTGAAACTGATAAAAAACAACAATATTGCATTTCCTGTTTCTACACATGACACAAACCAATTCGTGAAAAACAATAGATTAAATGATTCCTTTCTAATTCTCCGCTTTTCTTTCAATCATCTAGTAAATGCATGATTGAATGCGATTACATTTATTTTGGTAGTGTAGAGATAAGGTGGAAATTAATTCTTCATTTCTCTAATGCTACCTTTCACACTTTTGCAGGCGAATTTCAGAGTTGGAGCTAACTTAAAGCTGGGGCTGGACGAATATCAACACAGCTTTGAAAATGGTTCGTCATTCCAGGCAATGACGAATCACTTTCTCTCCTTATTCTTACTTTACTTTCAGTTGTGTAATATTCATTTTCCTTCTTGTATTCATCATTTGATTTAAAGATCAAATCGGGTTACTCCCACGACTTGTGTGGGACTTCAGCTTTTACTATGTGAATAAAACAGCATTACTTTTGCAAACCTATGGATTTCTCTGTTTCAAACATTTGCAAAATAACACTTAAAATTCTTTCTTTACTCAAATCTCAGAATGTGATGAATACGTAGGCAGCAAAATTTTAGTTTTACCTTTCTGAGTTGAATGCAATTCAGCTCTACCTATTTTGAGCTGAAACTAAAAACAGGTAATAGAACTTTCAGTAGAAACTAGCCAATCCATGAAATGATCTTACCTCTCCAATTCTTTCAGATGTAGGTCATTCGACAATATCTCTCACCTTGTCAAGATCCATCTTCAATCCATCCACTGATATTACAAATCCTAGATATACAATTTCCTCCTTCATGAAACTACACTTCTTTATGTTTATCAACAACTGTTCTTCTTTAAACCTCTGCAAAACTTGTCTTATGTGCAACAATTGTTCCTCTCTAGTCTTACTAAAAATCAAAATATCATCCAAATATACAATCACAAATTTACCCAAGAATTTATTCAATACCTCATTCATCAACCTCATGAAAGTACTCGGTGCATTTGTCAACCCAAAAGGTATCACTAACCACTCATATAATCCTTTGTTTGTCTTGAATGTTGTTTTCCACTCATCCCCTTCTCTGATTATGATGATATCCACTCTTCAAGTCTATCTTTGTAAAGTACTTAGCTCCACTCAAAAAATCCATAATGTCATCCATCTAGGGCAAAGGAAATCTATACTTCACCGTGATATTATTTATGGCTCTAGAGTCGGTACACATTCTCCATTCTCCATATTTCTTAGGTGCAAGCGCTCAATAGGTACTGCACAAGGACTTAAGCTTTCTCTGATCAAACCTATCCTCAACAACTCTTGCACTTGTCTGTTCAATTATTTATTTTCTATCGGTGTCATCCATTGTGCTAATTTATTAGGAAGACTAGCTCCAAGAATCAGATCCATGCAATTACTAATACTCCTTATAGGTGGCAATCCATTAGGTACATTATCTGAAATGATAGCCTCATATTCTATCAGCAACTCTTTTATCTCCTCATGTTGTCCTTCTACATGCTTCAAGTCTTCAACTTTCTTAGGCACCAATGCATAGCACATGTTCTCATGTCTCAGTCCATCTAGAAATATCATTCCATCAACCAAATAGATTCTACTGTAGTCGTAAAAATCTCAGCCTTAGGAACATCTTCCGAGGGTAAAAAAAAATTCTTCATCCCATTAGCATCAATGGTGTATATGTTATTCTTTCCATCATGAATAGCTTGTTGATCACATTGCCAAGGCCTTCCCAACAAGATATGGCATATATCCATAGGCATAATATCACACAAAACTTCATCATGGTAGTCTCCTATCTTCAATTTCACCAAACATTGTTCACTTACTAGTATTTTATGCTCATCTTGAATCCATGTTATCTGATAGGTTTTAGGGTGTTTCAACCTTTCCAACTTTAATTTGGTCAACATTGCTTCAGAATCCAGGTTCTTTGAACTTCCACTATCAATGATCATTTGCAACATTTACCAGCTACCTTGCATCTGGTCCTAAAAAAATTCTTTCTTTGTAATGGTTCTTTCTCCAATTCACTTTGACACAACACTCTCCTATTCACCAAGACCTCTCCTTCCGATTGATTAGATGATCCAACATGATCCTCCTCAACAAAGGTTGTTCTCCTATTATTCTCAGTCTTTCTGCTTGTCTCTCCTTGTTTTTATTCAAAGGCTCTATGTCCTTCTCCACCACATTTAAATCAAGTTCCCTTGAATACTCTTTTCTCTTGTCCTCTGTCATCTTTTCTATACCCTTCATTTTTGTAACCACCATATCCTCCTCTTCTATAAGAGTTTTCATAATCTCTTCGGTATGAATTTTCATTCTTATTGACCTCCTTATCTTTATTCTTATTTGCAAAATTTCCTCTTCCTCCTCAAGTAAATATTCTTCCTCTATGAAATCTTCCACCTCTTCCTCTTTGTCTCTGTTCATGTCTTTTATTCAGCTTCTCTTCTTCTTTTAGAGCACACTGATATTCCTCTTCCACACTCAACAACTTGATCAAATTGATCTCATCTTGAATAGATGACCTCAAACCATTCACATATCTGGCTACTTGTTCAATCTCATCTTCTGAATTTCCAGATCTGATATTCAACTTATAGAATTCCTCAGTATACTTTGTCACACTTGATTCTTTCTGTAGACATCTAAATTTGACCACTTCTACATGGTCAAAATCGTCTACTCCATTCATCTATTCCATTAACAGTGATTAAATAATTTATATAATCATTATTTCATTTTCTGCCTAAGGTTCCTAAAGTATCTAATTAAATAAATTAAATACTTTACCTTACCCCCTTGTCTTCTCTTCTCTAAATTAAATAAACATGACAAATTATTTAATTTAATCATTTAACCCATTTGGATTAAAACTAATTTTTAATTCCCCTTTTTCTCTCTCCTTGTCACATTCTCCATAACCCTCTCCTAATCCGGATTAAAGTAATTAATTTGTGATTAGGATGTGCACCACTTAATCAAGATTAAGTGTCACATCCTCCATAATCTCCCACTTGCCTATAATCTCTCATTAATTACCTTAATCATGTGTTTGCACAACTTTAATCAGAATCATTAGCCACATTTGGCTTACCTTTTCTGGTCAACCTTCCCACTTACCATTTTTGGTATGGACTCCCTTCCCCATGTGAATTTTTAATTCACATTTATTCAACCAAGGTTCCCCTCTTCCCCATGTGAATTTTTAATTCACTTTTATCTTTCCAAGGTCTTCCCCATCCCCCATGCAAGATTCTAAAAGCCTTGACTTGTCACTTCACATGTGCCAAGGGCTTCTAGAACCTTGGACTTGTCACATCACCCACATGTGACAAATCTCCAGCTTTTTGGAGACACTCTCTTATCCACTAGATTCTTCCAATCATTGTGAATTTTAAATTCACTTTTATTCCTCCAAGGAATCTTCTCATCCCCCAAGATCCACCTCATCTCCACATCACTCCACCCTAGGACATCTCACCTTCCACATGTCAAGATGTGAGGGCTTGTGAGTCCTCAACTCACCATAGCCCTTCATCTTGATCTTTGTTGGATCAATCCCAACCGTTGAATTCTGTAGAGAATTCAATTTGGCCTATAAATACCCCTTCAATTCCTTCATTTTGGGGGATCAAGTCTTTTGCAAATAAACTCTTGCAAAATTGTCATTCAATCTCTCATCCATTTTAGCATCCATATTGCATTAATTCATCTTGCATCCACTTTATTTTTATTGCCATCCAAGGAGCACACAAGACTTCACCATCAAGGGCCAACCAAGGAAGCAACAACATGAAGGTATAACAACAATTTATTTGTTTATCTTGCTTTCATATTGTTCATTTTCTTAGGCTAATCATTGAGGTGCCCTATTATATTGTTGTTTCTCTTTATTGCACTATTAGTTGTATCTAACATCTCACATTTAGGAAGCAACATTTTATTAGGATCACATTTCTGGCATGCTCGGTGGGACCCACAAGGGGGTCTCTTTCTTTCACGTTTTTTGTTGTTTGCTTGTTGCAGATTCAGGTTGCAGAGGGGCAAACTTTCCCTCTCGGATATCGTAGAGGAGCGACCTTGCCCTCTGTTTCTGACTGTTTTCTGCAGAGGGGCGACTCTGCCCTTTGCTGTTTTCGGCTATTTTCTGCAGAGGGGCGACCTTGCCCTTTTAGGCTGTTTTCTAACTATTTTCTGCAGAGGGGCGACCTTGCCCTTTTTGACTATTTTCTGCAGAGGGGCAACCTTGCCCTTTTGACTGTTTTCTGCAGAGGGGCGACCTTGCCCTTTTGACTATTTTCTGCAGAAGGGCGACCCTGCCCTTTACTGATTGACTGTTTTCTGCAGAGAGGCAACCTTGCCTTTTTTGACTGTTTTCTGCAGAGGGGTGACCTTGCCCTTTTTGACTGTTTTCCGACTGTTTTCTACAGAGGGGCAACCTTGCCCTTTTTGACTGTTTTTGAACTGTTTTCTGCAGAGGGGCGACCTTGCTCTTTTTGACTATTTTCTGACTATTTTCTGTAGAGGGGCGACCTTGCCCTTTTTTACTGTTTTCAGACTGTTTTCTGTAGAGGGGCGACGTTGCCCTTTTGACTATTTTCTACAGAAGGGCAACCCTGCCCTTTACTGATTGACTATTTTTTGCAGAGGGGCGAATCTGCCCTTAACAACACATTCGGGAAGGTTAAAAAGGGACATTTTAGCTTCGTTTTTATCTCTTTCTTTTGCTATTTTGTGCTCTAACCCGCTAATCTTGTTTGGTGGTGAGTGAAGTCAGATTTGCTGCACATCACAAAGAAGGGAGAAGATAAACAACTAACATTTCTTTGTAGGACCTTCCTTTTTATTCTGATTTTTAAAAGTCTTTCCTTGCTACTTTATCTAGGTACTTAGTATAAGTAGGGGAAAGTAATATTTGCTGTTTGTTGTGTCTATTTTACTTATTTTACCTTAAGGGGGCATTAGTTTGTTTTCACCTTCCTCCTTTGCACGTTGTGTGGATCCAAAGGAGGTAGTTGGAAACAATTAGTGTCATCTTCTTAGCGGGACCTGCTTGGGGATTTCATCACCTCAAGGGACGATCCCAACCACGCGTACCAGCGGGGTATATAAAGGGGGGAGAGCCAAAGCTGTACCTCAATCCAGTTACGTCGTAATTGGTGAAACGTCGAAGCTAGGGTGATACCTAGCTAGACGTGAAGAGTTGGTCCGAGCCTTTTAGTATCTCGCTGGGGCTCCCGACTCACGCTTGTGACGGACTGGTGTTCACGGTTGTGCCTCACGTACCGAGCGTATATCGAGGACTCCCTAGAAACCTTGTTCATCCTAGAGTAAGACCTTTGCCGGCCATACTCGTTAAAACATTAATCATAGGATTGTGCTTGTCCAAAGTGTCTTTTTGTGAAGAACCAGTAAATTTTGGTAAGTCAAACTGCCATTAAACCATTTTAAGTCCTTGCCAAAAATTTTTATCCAAACCAAGTTCAAATTTTCACTACAGAGGGGCAACCTTGCCCTCTGTTTAAGCCATTTTCTGCAGAGGGGCAACCTTGCCCTCTGTTTCAGCCATTTTCTACAGAGGGGCGACCCTGCCCTCTGTTTTAGCTATTTTCTGCAGAGGGGCGACCCTACCCTTTGTTTCAACCATTTTCTGCAGAGGGGCGACCCTACCCTCTGTTTCAACTATTTTCTACAGAGGGGTGACCCTGCCCTCTGTTTCAGCCATTTTCTGCAGAGGGGCGACCCTGCCCTCTGTTTCAGCTATTTTCTGCAGAGGGGCGACCCTGCCCTCTGTTTCACTCGTTTAACCTCCGTTTGAATCCCCGAAGCGTCCATTTGACCATTTGATCAATCCAAACCTTCATTTGGCCATTCCAAGCCCCCGTTCACCCCTCCCGACCATCTATCTATCCAATTTGAATATCTGATCACCCGTTCTAAGTGGTCGTTTCCTTGTTCCGAGCATCCGTCAACATTTTCTGAAAATCAACGTTTCATCGACCAAACTGCATAAGTGTTTCTTAGAACATCATTGGAGTCCATATCTATCCTTAAATCATCCATCCCAATCACCTAGACTTCATTTTTGAAATTTTTGATTTTTATGTCGAAACTTCTGGAGGCCATAACTTCTGACTCGGATGTGGATTTTGGCTGAAATTTTACGGGTGGTTGCATTAGGAGATGGCATTTGGATTAGTCCATTGGATCCTCCTTCGACATGTTTTCGGAGCCTCAAGCTTTCATCTTGACCCTCAAAATCACAAATTAGTATTTATTTTTTTCAATTTTCTAGTTTTTAACGAACTGTTTCGTTAATAACTCTGAATGCATGTCTCATATTTCCGATGTTATTTGGAAATTCATCCTATCTTAGTATTGGGTATTTTTTGGAAAAAACTGGACTCTCAAACGTATGCCTACAAAGTTTCCCAAAATGGCAAAATTTGACAATTTTTGAAAATTGCCAAATTTGGCAAAAATCTGATTGTCAACACCTTACGTCCTCTAGTTGAAACCCATGATCTTGGTTTCAAATCAATTCTATCATATCCTCTGATCCAATCCCAATCTAAGCTCCAATCCAATTCTAATCTGAACGTTAATCCCATCATCCTAATCTGAGCTTTTATTCAGTCCTAATCTGAGCTTTCATCCAATCCCCATATGAGCTTTCAATTCATCCTAGTTCTCTATCCATCATCTATTATTTCCTTCTAATCTATATCCATAATGAATCTTTATCCCCCTCTCACACGACCAATAATAGTAGTCAAGGGGAATCCTAACTCCGTTGATGACGATAATGAAAATCTTGTTGATCATGAAGATTGTTATATAGATCCTCTTGACGCTATCATTGCTAGTAAGATCTCTCCAATCGCCTCCCAAAATCCCACTACTTCTTCAAACTATCCCACCATGCCTTCATCCACATTTAATAATAGTTCTTATTCTACCTTTGACAAGGGATATCCAACATCCTCACCATCGACATATTCATCATGTCCTCCCTTTCAACCTCTATCCTATCCAACATCCACTTCCTCTTATCCTCATCATCACCAACAATCCCAATACCTCTACCTTAATCCCACACTCACACATTCCTATCACAACCCCCCATCCCAATATTCCTCCTATCCTAATCCACCATATCAATCCTCTCATCCTAATCTACCATCCATATCCTCCTACGCCAACCCACCATACATGTCCTCCTACAATGGTTCACCACCTCAATCTTCCTATTCTAATCCAACATCCACATCTTCCTATCACAATCCCCCATCCCCATACCCCTACATTAATTCCACATCTCCCTATTCTAATCCTTCATCTACATCTTCCTACTATCACTCCCCATCCCAATCTAATCCAACATCCACATCTTCCTACATCACTCTCCCTTTCACCGCATTATATCTTAATCCTCCATCTAATCATAATCCTACATCTCCTCCAACCACTCCTAGTCCTCCATCTAGTCCCATCCCTTCATCTAATCCCAATCCTCCATCTCCTCCTAGTCCTACATCCATTTCCATCCCTTCATCTAATCCTAATCCTCCATCCATTTCCATCCCTTCATCTAATACTAGTCCTCCATCTAGTCCCATACCCACACCTAATCCTAATCCTCCATCTCCTCCTAGTCCTACATCCAATCCCATACCCACATCTAATCCTAATCCTCCATTTCCTCCTAGTCCTACATCCAATCTCATATCACATCTAATCCTAATCCTCCATCTCCTCCTAGTCCTACACCTAATCCTAATCCTCCATCTCCTCCTAGTCCTACATCTAATTGCATACCCACACCTAATCCTAATCCTCCATCTCCTCCTAGTCCTACATTCAATCCCATACCCACATCTAATCCTAATCCTCCATCTACTCCTAGTCCTATATCTAATCCCATACCCACATCTAATCCTAATCCTCCATCTCCTCCTAGTCCTACATTCAATCCCCTACCCACATCTAATCCTAATCCTCCATCTCCGCCTAGTCCTACATCCATTCCCATCCCTACATCTAACCCTAATCCCACATCTCCTCCTAGTCCTCCATCCATTCCCATCACTCTACCTAATCCTACATCTCTTCCAAATGTCGCCCAAGGACTCATGCAAGAAGAGACACCATGCCCTCCCACTCTATCATGTACTATCACTAGAGATGAGGCCCTCCTCTATCCTACACCTATCCCTCTCATCACCATTCCTACCACCATCCAAATGATTGAGCTGGTCAAACCCACCGAATCCATTGAATCCCCATATTCTACTACTAGATCCACCGAATCCATTAAAGACATCCAATCCCCTCCTCCTAGTCCTAATATTCACAAACTTCAATCCAATTACCTTCATGAATCCTCCATCCTCCTCTCTCCCCCAATTGAGGAGTCCCTCCAACACTCTTCCATCATCATACATCCCACACAAGATGAGTCATGCCAAGAGATTGATCCAAAGCATACAAGCATATCCCCTCCTCCAAATCAAGATCACTCCATCCCATCTACTCCATCTCAAGAACATAGTCATCCATTCATTTCATCTCATGATCCATATCCTCAACCAAGTCATGATCCTATCCTCCCATCCACCCCATCTCAAGATCACACTATCTCCTCCACTCCATCCCATGATCCCATTTGCCTTCAAGATCCAATCACTCCATCTCATGAGCCCTTATCATCCACTGCCATAAATCTAGATCCCTTAATCACTCATTCCTCCTGATGCGGCTATCCCCTCATCTCCATCGCATGATCCTTCATCACCCTCTAGTCTTACCATCCCAATGCCACTTTTGTATCACCTTGGTAATATTACATGTGTCTATGGTGGTCTTCTTGCAGAAGTAAAACAAAGTATAGGCACCACCTTTCCTCTTCCACCTACTAATGTGCTCGCATCATGCTTCCAAGAGAATAAGCATCCTACCATAAATCACATGCTACAAAATATGAACTATCAAGGAAAAGGTTTAGGCCTTAATGAGCAAGGTACTTTAGAACCCATTCAAGTCAAAGAACATCTAGGCACACATGGTCTTGGATATATCTCCCAAAACTCGCACTCTAAAGATGTTGGTACAACCTTCGTACATCCTAAACGATCCTCTTCTAAAGGCACAAGAGGTACTTCCCATCATTCTACCAAGACATATGCCGCCATCCCCCCTCCTCCATCATACTACCTACAAACAACCATCTATCTTCCTCCCTCATCCTCTCAATCCATTTTGGGTCCTTATGTCCCTCCATCCATTGTTGCTAATCCTCCATCTACTATGGGTTCTTATATCCCTCCATCAAAACCCACACATCCTCCATATACATAGTTTGTTTTGGGTCCTTACATCTCAAAATCACCCCCTCCATCTTATCCTATTCATCCACCCCCTCTCCCTCATACACAACATAAACATCCCACCTTCATAACTCCTAATCGGGATCAACAAAGGCACATACCTATACATTCTCCATCTACACATAATCCCTATCATCCTACCTCCATTGCTCCCCATCATCCATTTCCTCACATCTATCCCCTTGCTACTAAAAACACTTTGGATGTCAAAACAAAAATGTATAAATCCACATGTCCACATGAATCTAAAGCTCCTCATGTCCCCTTCAAAAGACATGTTGAAGAAAAGAAAAATCAAGTCCAAAATCTGAATCAATCCAAAAGGCCACAAAGGCCCACCAAAGAAAAAATAAAAACCATGTATATCCCAAAGAAACAAGGTGTCATACCTTCCATTGAAAATTCCATAACGACATCCAAAGTTGCTATTCCCCCACAAAATAATTCACCTCCTCCATCTCCTAAATCTATTTTGGGTCCCTACACCCCAAAAATCACTATCCCACCTCCTCCATTATGCCCACCGTCTCCATCCATTCCTCCACCTATATTTTCACATTGACCACATGTGCCAATGTTGGTCCTGAACACCTTCCCCTATCACACATCCACTCCATCATTCCATCCATACACTTTTCAACACCCCCTCCACTATCCCCCCTATCTCCCCCACTTTACACATGGGCTCTTATTACCTCATATGGAACTTGCTGCTTGAGTCCTTCATCCATCTCCTTATCAAATATCCTCTAAAATCTGCATATCCATCTCCCTATCTTTATCCATCTTCGTCCACCTCCTACTCCAAAAAAGAGCAAAAAAATCAGAAAAATACAAAAAATACAAAAATAATAATAAAGAGAAAATCATTCGTCCAATGGTGAAAACTTGGCAAACAAGTGCCTTGGATAAGTACCACGATGAAAACTTGGCAAACAAGCATCATGCGTAAATTCCCCATCTAGTCTCCTTCCACAATTGGGGGCAACATCCACTTACGCATTCCTTTCCTCCATCTCCTACATCTGCCTATCTTGTGCATCCTATCCATCCTATCCCATTTATCCCACTTCCTCCCTCTTCCTTGTGATCTTGATAAATGTAGGGGCAAACCTATATACATGCTTTGGACACCTCTTGGCATATATTCCCATCCATACACTATCATATTCCTTATCCACCTCTATCTATCTTCCATTGCCCATCTCACTCCCTTATCCACCCATCTTGCTATCCCTCTTGCCTCGTCATGCATGACACATATAGAGTGGGGGCATCTCCTTATTTGCAATTGGGTCCTTGAAGACATCGTCCATCCATTCCTCCAGGTAATCTTCTCCATCTCCCCATCCTCTCATCCCATAGTCCTTTTCATCCTTTCATCCTTATCTCCCCATTCATCTATCTAAACATCTAATCCATCTCCCTATCCTTATCTTACTATCTACCCATCCACTAGTCCTTTTCCATATTTCCATCCTTATCTCCTCATCCATTTATCTACCCAGTAATCCATGTCATCTTTCTAAATCCTTATCCTTCTATCCATATATCCTAGCATCTTTATCTCTCCCCATCTTTATCAATCCATCCATTTTCCTTCCATCTCATAATCCCTTGTCATTGGTCTCTAGCTCTAGGCTACCCTCATGTAATCCAATGACTTGATATCTCCCTATCATCATTCCTATCTCTTTCTCACATCTTTCCAATCTTCATCAATCATCTATCTGTCATCTATCCACCTATCCTAGCATCTTCTTATCCATCCATCCATTTCCCTCTATTATCCCTTGTCATTGGTAACTAGCTCTAGGCTACCCACATGCAACCCAATGCCATTCACATCATCATTCGTCCCTCCTATCTATTTACCACATCTTTCTCACCTCTTCATCATTCATCTATGCATCCTCTCATCCCCCCAATTCATCTTCTAATAATCTAGGTCACTATCCCATCCTTGAGCTTCACATCCTACATATCTTACACATATCAACAATCATTCTATCCAATCCTGCGGCCTATCCTGGCTCATCATATCCACTCCATCATTTTATCCATTTATCTTGCTCATCTCATCATCCCTTATCCATTGTCTACCATCGGTCTTTGGTTGAACTACGTTGCCTTTGTGCTTTCACATAGGCAAGGTCAGTCATTTGATCCGCCCCCGGGGCTCTGCCTTTTGTTTGTCTTGTCATCCTCCATCGTTTGTCATCAGTTTCTAATTGAACTATGTTGCCCCTGCGCTTTCATGTAGGCAAGGTCGATCATTTGGTTCGCCCCCAGGGCTCTATTTTTTGTCTGCCTTATCCTCTTCCATCGTTTGTCTTTGGCCTTGTGTCGAACTACGTTGCCTCTGCACTTTCATGTAGGCAAGATCCATCATTTGGTTTGCCCCCTGGGCATTTTTTCCATTTGGTCTTTGTCATCCATCGAGGTCTTCATTTTCCACTTTTTGTTTTTACCATGGTCTTTTCCTGAACTACGAGGGCTCTGCGTTGTCACGTAGGCAAGGTTGATCTTTGATCAATCCTCGAGCCCCTAGGTCTTTAGGGTGTGTCTATTTTGTCATCTCACCATTTTATCATCTTGTCATCTTGTCATTTTGTTGTGTCATCAACTATGTCCCTATCCGAGCTAGTGCTTATCAAACATCGGTCATTTATATCACAAGATCTAATCGGTTTCTGGTATCCTACGTCATGTCGATCTTTTAATTTACTATCCATCATCGGTCTCAATAGGATGTATCCTTCCTAATAGACCTCATCAACCCCATCCATCATCTTGATCCTATGGAAAAGGACGTTTCAAACTTGATTGTGATCTTTTGATGTTTTTGACATTTTGTTTATCATTTGAGCTCCCTATCATCACTTGTCATGGTTGCCTTGATCTATCATATCATGGTGTGCTTTGACTAGTAAACATAGGGGCATATCTTGATCTTTTTCTTTGTTTTTGTCTTCTTGGTTGTCCCACGTAGTACCCACCAAGATCCCTAAGGTCTTGTGTTACGCTGGGGCATCCTTTTATGCTTGTGGTTATTCCAATACCTGGCCCGACCAAAGTCATCATGATTTTGGGGTATTGGAATAGCCTTCTTGTCTGTTGTGTTTGTTTTATGCATTGAACACTAATTCGTCTTGGTTTACATACCCTGACGTTCGGTGTCTTATGCTATAGCAAAAATCAGTGCTCTAAGGATGGAAAATTGCATTAGGATTGCATTTCATTTTCCATTCCATCATCTTGCATGTCTCCCCCATCCTCATCATCATCATCATCATCATTATCATCTATGGGATGTATCCTTCCCTATCCTTGTGTTGTTTTGGGATGTATCCTTCCCTCATCAACAACACTCTCATCGGGATGTATCCTTCCCTATCATTGTGTTGTTTTGGGATGTATCACTCCCTTATCACCAATGCTCATCCTCATCCTCATCCAGATGTATCCTTCCCTATCCTTGTGTTGTTTTGGGATGTATCATTCCCTCATCAACAACACTCATCCTCACCCTCATCAAGATGTGTCCTTCTCTATCCTTGTGTTGTTTTGGGATGTATCATGTCCTCATCAACAACACTCCATCAACCATCCGCCCAACCTAGATTGTACCTGGACTGGGGCAACATCACATTTTTCCTTGCATCTATTTGTGCTCACCTTTATCTCCCATCGTTTATCATAATTTTTTTTGTTTCATCACCTTACATCGTCATTTTCATATCCCCTCTCATCTCTCATCCTTTTCCCCATCTATTTCTTCCTATCGAGAGGTCACTCGGGACCCCTCTTTTTTCCCCCGTCGCCCTCTCGAGGGGGCATACCCTTCCCATTTATCTATTTTCTCAACCATAATCTCCATCCATTCCCCCGCTAATTTGGAGAGCTCAAGTCCTCCTCTCTAAGCTAGGGCATCATCCTCTGATGAATTCCTCTATAGAGTCACCTGCACTTTCTTTTCTTTGAAGCACGGTTATTTTAACAGTACTTCGAAGAGGGGAAAAATGTATACATCCAAATTTGATCACTTCCATATGATCAAAATCGTCTACTCTATTCATCTATTTCATTAATAGTGATTAAATAATTTATTTAATCATTATTTCATTTTCTGACTAAGGTTTCTAAAGTATCTAATTAAATAAACATGAAAAATTATTTAATTTAGTCATTTAACCTATTTGGATTAAAATCAATTTTTAATTCCCCTTTTCTCTCTCCTTGTCACATTCTCCATAACCCTCTCCTAATATGGATTAAATTAATTAATCTGTGATTAGGATGTGCACCACTTAATCAAGATTAAGTGTCACATCCTCCATAATCTCCCACTTGCCTCTAATCTCTCATTAATTACCTTAATCATGTGTTTGCACAACCTTAATCAGAATCATTAGCCACATTTGGTTTACCTTTTCTGGTCAACCTTCCCAATTACCATTTTTAGTATGGACTCCCTTCCCCATGTGAATTTTTAATTCATATTTATTCAACCAAGGTTCCCCTCTTCCCCATGTGAATTTTTAATTCACTTTTATCTTCCCAAGGTCTTCCCCATCCCCCATGCAAGATTCTAGAAGCCTTGACTTGTCACTTCACATGTGCCAAGGGCTTCTAGAACCTTGGACTTGTCACATCACCCACATGCGACAAATCACCAGCTTTTTGGAGACCCTCTCTTATCCACTAGATTCTTCCAATCATTGTGAATTTTTAATTCACTTTTATTCCTCCAAGGAATCTTCTCATCCCCCAAAATCCACCTCATTTCCACATCACTCCACCCTAAGACATCTTACCTTCCACATGTCAAGATGTGAGGGCTTGTGAGTCCTCAACTCACCATAGCCCTTAATCTTGATCTTTTTTGGATCAATCCCAACCATTGAATTCTCTACAGAATTCCAATTAGCTTATAAATACCCCTCATTTCTCTTATTTTAGGGGAATTAAGTCTTTTGCAAATAATCTCTTGCAAAATTGTCATTCAAGCTCTCATCCATTTTAGCACCCATATTGCATCAATTCATCTTGCATCCACTTTATTTCATTGTCATCCAAGGAGCACACAAGACTTCAACATCAAGGGCCAACCAAGGAAGCAATAACACGAAGGTATAACAATAATTTATTTATTTATCTTGCTTTCATATTGTTCATTTTCTTAGGCTAATCATTGAGGTGCCCTATTATCTTGTTGTTTCTCTTTATTGCACTATTAGTTTTATCTAACATCTCACATTTAGGAAGCAAAATTTTATTAGGATCACACCATGCAATGTGAATTATGTGTCAGATAGAACATGAGTTATAACATGAGTCAAAAAATATTACAAGATAAAGACTAAGTTAGAACGCGAGTTAGAACATGAGTTCAATAGTTTAATCTTCTGTTGAGACTCTTTGAAAATAGAAAGAACAAGACTTTGAATGTGAAAGACAAAGTTAGAAGTTGAAGAATCATGCATTCAAATGCAAACATGAGTTAATTAATTAAATAAAGATATTTAATTAATAAACACATCATGCATATGAGTTAGAACTAGTTCACTAACTTTTTGTTACAGAGAGTCCTCTCGCAGAGATAACCAGATGTTGAATCCAGGCATAACTGGAGAACTAAAAATAGATCTTGAGTCAAAAGGTGAGTGAATGATTAGTCAACAAAAGAATGTGACATAAATAATTAAATAAATGAATTAAATGTTAATTTAATTCAACATTCAAAAATAAAAGATTTAATTAAATAAATAAAGATAATTTATTTAATTTGACTATTGAAAAGGTGGAATTGAATAATTTAAATAATAAATATTTAATTATAGTTGAAGGGGGTTAAATGAATAATTAAATAAAGATATTTAGTTATAGCTCAAATATGACAAAGGGGGGGGAGTAATTAAATAATAAATTATTTTATTGATAGAAGGGAGAATTAATTAGTTAGCGATATAATTAAACAAATATGATTTTATTTAATTAATCAAGTTGAATAAAGGTTATTTATGAATTAATGAATTAATTAAAAAGGGGTATTTAATTAATAGAGGAAATATGTATTAGAAAGGGTAATTAAATAATAAACATTATTTAATAATGACCATGGATAATAGAAAATTATGTCAAAAGTGGTGTTTGTAGGCCTAGACCAATTTTTGGTGTCTACAGTTTGCCCCTCTTTGATACAATGTTTTTATGGTGTTGTGTCAAAGAAAATATGCTCCGATCATTCGCCAACATCAAATAGGTTAGGGTATGCCCAAGTGAAAGGGATAATGATCAGGAAGTAGTGGTATACCCCCTCAAGAGGATAGGCGGGTTTGAAGAATATGAGTGTGCTCTCTAAATGGATAGATAATGGTGGTGAAGATGCAGAAAAGAAGAAATGTTAGCATGGATAATTCAAAAAGTTAGTATTGAGAAAGAATGGTTATTGATTGAGAAAAATATAATCTTTGATATTTTGCCAAATATGTTATGCTTTCTTTTTATTATCATTGGGTGGGACATGACACAAATGGATAGTACACATTATGATATGAGATAGACCATAGTGTACAAAGTCATCCATCTGTGAAAAACAGATAGTCGTAGACAAGGAGTGTCTTAACTCAGACTAAGGACAAGATGCCCCAGTCGTTTTGTCTTAACAAACCGCAAACAAATAAAAGACGGTTCATGAGACGTCATTGCTCCTCTAAATCCTTGATAGGACATCCTTGAGGAAACTAGTAACATGACTCAAAAACCAATGTTAAAAAGATAGTTGACAGACAATAGCCAAAGAGAATGAACCCTATTGGACTGACCTAGTGTGGTCTCGGGAACTCGTCAATTGATTAGCCTTGCCTACATTGTATATGCAGAGACCTCATAATTCAACAAGACCAATGACTTTGAATGTACAAAGAGTTATTATTTAATGCATGTGATACATGACAAACCTAGAATGACTGACCTAATGCCTCGGGGGCACATCAATTGATGGCCTTGGCTACGTCCCAGTCGCAGAGGCAATGTAGTTCAACTATGTCTACAACCAACTTAACATGACCAACTTGACATGATTGACTTGACATAACTGACACTGTTTATATGATTTTCTGACATGTTTTGTGATTTTTTTGTATTTTTGATGTTTTCTAATGTTTTTGGATTTTTCAGAACATTTTCCGATTTTTTTTTTTTACTTTTTGATTTTTTTATGAAAATCGTGACAAATGCATGTGAACGATGCCAACGCGCATGAATCCAAGGACAACCATGATTTTAATGCTAGCCAAGATGAATACCAATTGACAGGTGTGATGACAACAACATTGTTTGACATGGGAAGGACACATCCTGAAACAATGTGAAGATGACAATGATATGACAAGAGGATAAAAGTCTGCAGCAGGGCCAGGGACAAAGTCAAGGAATGTTTTGGATGATGCACCAGGTTGCCGTATTGTTGCATTTGGAATGACTTGATGAGGACTAGATGGGATGACAAGGGATCTTTAGAGCATAGACAAGGAAAACCAAGATGGATGATAGGTATAAAAGGACAATGGATGGCTTTGGTAAAAGATAGGAGACATGGATGGCTTGGACTATAGAATTATCATATGGTCTCCAAGGATGATGTCGCATAGTAAAAAGGATTCTAGGAAGTTAATGAAATTATTTTTAATGAATAAGGTATGACCAAAAGATAGACATGTCAAAATTTTTTCTAAAGCATGACCTTTTTTTGTATTGTAGTCCTTATCAAGATCAAAGTCGATGGGAAAATGGATGGACAGTGATAGGGTTTAGATGTATAGATCGAAATGCCATAGGAAATTTCATGTGAAGGGCATGGGAGATGAGACAACTTTCCCCCAAGTGTAATAATCCACATAGGAAATTTATTTTAGACATGATGCCTGTCTGCCAGGTTTTCATCATGGTACTTATCCAAAGCACCTGTTTGCTAGGTTTTCATTGTTGGACAAATTTTTTTCTCTTTACTTTTCCTTCATTTTATTTTTATTTTTGGGGTGTCACCATGACGCCTGTTTGCCAGGTTTTCATCAGGGCAACAATTTTTTCAAGATTGTCTCGATACTTTAGATGATCACTGACTGTGCTGAATCCATTGATGGTGGTGATGTAGAGACTAGGGCCATGATATGCCAATAATGACCTTTATGAAGTAGTTTTCTTGTTAGGATCATAACACTTGCATACAACTGATTGATGTCATTGTGATCCTTGGTGATACTAGATTTGGCCTTATCATAATATGCACATTGCGATAGAGTGCCATGAGACTCCTTACAATAAAAAGTTTCTGCCAAGATGCGATGGATTTGTGACATGGAATTTTTGGACTTTAGACGAGATGTTGGATTATGATGGATGATGATAGATGTGGGGGGATTGTTCAAAAATTTAGATGAATCACTTTTATTTTCCAAACTTGGGATATTGGATGACAGAGTTGGGAATTTTGATTGGGATAGCGTTTGGAACCAACACTTTTATATGTCTTATTTTATGACCATTTTAAAGGAGGTGGACATTTATTATATGTGGGATTCCTCTTTTCTTGTGGCCCCACATTTTGATTGACTTTTGGATTTGAAATATTTTCTTTGCTTGATCCATTTTAACTTCATTTGTCCACTCAAATTTTTGAATGATTTGATGGCCTTTGACATTTGATTTTGAACTTTGTATTTGTTATAACTTTCTTTTTGTTGGTTCCAAATAGAAGGTTTATTCATGTTGGAATGATGGTTTATGGTGTGGATGGAAGGAGTGTCGGCATAACTCTTATGGTAAGAACTACTCATGGACCCCATTTTGATGTTTGTATTAGATAAAGTTGCCCCCAATATCAAGGAGGTACGAGTAACATCATTAGATTCTTTGATTGATGAATAACCAAGACCCTGATGTCTAGGATTTTCTTGAAGCTGGATGGGTTCTAGAATTCCTTGCTCATGTAGGCCTAGTCCTTTTCCTTGATAATGCATGTTCTGACAAATTTTGTTTGTGATGGGGTACTTGTTATTGTGGAAGCAAGATGCTAACCAATCCTTATTGTGGAAATTAATGCTTGAAATCTTCTCATCTGTAAGAAATCTTGCTCTAAAAAAGATAGATGATCCTAATTGATAGGATATTGTACCTTTAATGACATGTTGGATATATTTATGATTGACGTCTTTGGTCTGATTTTTTGACATATTAGGTTCTGATGATTTTTTTGGTGCTTTGAAGTTGATGTTGAAACCTTCTTCATGGTCATTGTCATAGAGCCCACTAAATTCAACTATAGCTTGATCATTTACAAATATGCCCATGTGAGAAGAATCTTGTTCTAGTGGTAGATCATCTATGTGTCCCATGGAGGCAAGTGTCTCACTTTTGGAAGTGTCAATACTTGAAGTTTGGATGGAATCGTCTTCAAGTGTTTCATCATGAATGGCATAGATAGAGGTCAAGGAGTGGATCATTTTGGACTTCTGGATCAATGGTAGGGTCTTGGTCAAAGATGGGGTTGTCCTAGATGACATGGTTGTGGATGGAATCTTGACCAAGGATAGGTGTATTTGGAATGCCATGATTTTGTAAGAGAATTTCTTGAATGGACTTAAATATGGGGTCCAATGGACTACTTTGATCTGGACAAGATGGTGATGTTATGATGTCATGTTTTGGACTTTCCTCTTGACATGTATCCTCAAGTTTATGAAATGGGATGGGACTTTGGAGACCATGACTATTTGTGATTTCATGACTAAATGTATGTTGATATGGAGTGTCTTGGAATGGATTGGTGTATAATGGACTAGGATATGGCATGGAGGTTTGGACTTGGTTGAGGGATGATGGGCTAGGGTAGGACATGAACGAATGACCAGGATATGATGTGGATGGAGGACTAGGATATGACATGGATGGAGGAATAGGATATGACATAAATGGAGGATTAGGATGAGATGAAGGACTAGAATAGGACATGGATAAAGGATTAGGATAAGATGAAGGACTAGGATATGATGTGGAGACTTGGACTGGATTGATGGATAATTGATTTCCCTTGTCAAGGTTAGGGTTGGTATGACTAATGAAAGTTTGTTGTGACTTAGTTTCATGGATGGTGTTAGGGGAATCTTGATAATGAGGGTGGATGGATGGAAGACTAGAGTTTATGGGTTGTTGATAAGATGGATATATGGGTAGTTGGCCATGGGTTGAAGTTGATTGGGATTTGGATTGGATAAATTTTCTTTTGAAGTCTATGGCTTGTTGGTATTGACCCATGCAAAGTAATTGGTATTCAACTTGACTAGAAAGCATATCAAGGTCAACGAAAGACATGGTGATGGATGGTAATGCAAATGATATGATATTTAGTCTATGTTTTTTTGGATATAAAAAATGAATGCTAATGCAACCTTTTTTTCTTTTTTTTTTGGTATTTTTCTCACAAATAAGGAATGTCTAAAATGATTTTTATGCTAGGATGACATATGCTAGGATGGACAGTATGCAAAAATTCAAGTAGACTATGACAATAAATTATTCTAAGATGGGTATAACCTACCACCTATGGAATAAATCCAAGCAATGATTTGACTTGACCAAGGAACCTGATTGTAGGACAAAGACAACTGACAAGGCAAATTTCTCAAACTAGGTTGTTGAGTTGGAAAGATTCACTAATAGGACCAAAATGAATAGGTTTAATGATGAGGACAAATCATAACGTGAATGTATCCAATGACGTGGAAATTTGTTCTATTCTACTATGTGCAATTTTCCTAGGAAGTGTCTAAATAAATGCAACTTAGGATGACTAGTGCTATGACATAAATGACACCTAATGATGCTAGGTTTTGAGCAAAATTTTTAGTTTTTGTCCAAGGTTGATCTTAAGAACTAGAAGCAAACTGACAGTAATGTTTCAGACTCAGGTTGCGGTTTTCGAAGTTTTCTATTGACAGTCAGATGCGGTTCACCTAATAGTTGTCGTTCAGATTTTGACAGATGCGGTTTATGATGATGCTTGCGGTGATTGGAATAAATGCTTGTTTTGGACACTGACAAAGTTTGGAATTTTTGATAGATGCGGCATTTACTATGACAACTATGGTTTTTAATATGCATGCGGTTCTAAATATGGACTCTGTAAACCTAAATTTTCTAACAGACACTTGTGGCTTGAAAATTGACAGATGCAACTTGCATTCACACATGCGACTCAAAATATGACAATTGTGGCTCATAATATGCAAACTATGGAAAATGAATGTTTTTGGCAGACACATGCGGCCTTTCCCCTGACAAATTTGACTCGCTAAGACAGATGCGGTGTTTAAACTAACAGTTGCAAATCAATTTTTGACAGTTGAAGTTTTCCAAAATTTGTTTTGACTGACTCTATTTGTTGATCAATATTTTTGACGAATACAACAAAACAAGCACAAAAATCAATGTATTTTCAGTTTGTGATGAGAGGACTGTTAAGACCAAAAACATTTACAACTTAGGCTTTGTGGACAATACTTGCTGATTTCTTAATTGGATTTCTCCATCTACGCATATTTCTGGCGGATGACTAGTAGCTTGACCCCACTGGCTCCCCTCCACGACACTCACTTATATGGGGCAGCCAAGATACTTTACCCATGAAACTCCCATGGCATACATCTCATCTCCACACATAAACTGTAAGAATGTAAGACGGCTTCACAGGGTTGACCCTGCTACGCCAACAAATAGATGGGATTTTGGCAAATCTACAACAAGGTGTTTAGTAAGGGGGTATGTGCAGGATCATCATGGAAAAAACAGGCCCTTAAGTGGCAAAAAATTCAGAAAAATCAGAGTTAGGCAACTTGACATAAAAATTTGAATAAGTTATCTATATTATTTCAAAAATATGTAAGAATAAAATTTGTAGCAAACTGAATGTAGTTTCTAAATTACTAGATTTATTTATAAAAAAATAAAATCTATTTGGTGAAAATTTGAAATTTCAATACAGTAGTACTTAAATTTCAGGGAAAAAATAAGAATTAGGTGTTTGTCTGACCACCCTAACCACATTAAAATGATAATATTTTTTTAGAAGATTTTAGATATAAGTAGAGGACTGATGTCCCAATGTGATGCATATTTGTTTGTAATTTGTTTCCAAGTAAATAATTAATCATAATTTTTTTATGAATTTTTTTAAAAAAATATAAAGACTCGTATGTCTGACCACCTTAACTTGGTCAAAACTTCATGAAATTCATTTTTTATTTTTTCATCTTATAATATGCAAAGCATAGAATGTGACACATGTTTTGGATTCAAAAAATATGATACCGTTTGAAAGCTATAGGTGTTTTTCAATCAACCTAAAAATCAGGTCTTTAGTCATAATTCAATAGAAAATGAATAATAATAATTTATTAAATTCAAATTAAAGCATAATTTAAATTGGTGGAAAGCTAAGAATCTCATTTATAAACCCTTTTCTTTTCATCAATTTTGGGTTAAAAAAAAAGTCGTCAGCCACATACCCATCATATTGCCACTTTTGGCCCATTATGATCCTGCAAAAACCCAAGGGAATTTTGTTCATGGGGCACTATCCAACGTCGACGAGAGTCCATTTCTATCCATCTTGTCAAAATAGTGTGCGTGATTCTTGGGTTTCTCCAAGAATCCACTTTTATATATAGGTTGGAAGTCGCTTGACGTCTAGCGTGCTATCGGTCTAAGTCGTCTTGGGGTGAGTACTTTTTCCCACCAAGATAGGCCCAAGTTCTAGAGTTGGTAACCATTTCTCTTGCACCCAGGATCACACGAATGCGCAAGGGGAGAGGATACTTCGGTGTACCAAATTGTAAGGGTGACAAATATGTGCTTTCACACCAAACAAAGAAGACAATGATTCTTTTTATTCCAAACGACAATTATCTATCTACCAAACAGAAAGCTTGACCAAAAAAAATTTGAAACTAAGGCATTGGGTCCTGCATGCAAACTGATTAGTAGTTCACTTTTTTTTTGGTCCTCGGCTTTCATCCCGCAGAAGAGATTTTTTTTTATTTTTATTTTCAATGGTCTTCTTTGCTTCGTTCTGTAAAAACTAAGTTATCCCCCTAAGCATAGCTACAAACAAAACATTAACAAAAACAAAACAAGAAAAAAATGACAATGATTAGAGATGAAAGATGGAATGTGTGCACCTAGAATTTATTTAGCTCCAAGTTCTTTGTCCACTTTATCCAATGTGTGCTTTGAAGTGTTTATTTTTTTCCTACACATTCACAAACCCAACAAAGCCAAAACCCTAATAGCTAGTCAAGACAAATCTGATTTTTGGGAATATTTTTGATAGTAAAAATAAAAATACAGAGAACAGACCCATACTAAAATTTCAATATTTTTCCAAAAATGTAAATAAATCTGAAAGATTGTCTGTTTGCACCTGAAATTGTTTTTTTATGAAAAATCATAAAAAAATTATTAAAAATTCAAAACACATCCAAAAAATCTGATTTTTTCAGTGCAGGTGTGTGACATAATTCAAAATTTGCAAAACAAAATTTGTGAATAGATCTTCAACCGTTTGTGATATTAAAGAAAATATTTGTAAAACCTTAATTTTCAAAGATCTGTTGTTTGACTAATAATATTTTATCCAAATTTAAAACCTAAAGAATAGACCCCTATTTAAATTCAAAGTTATTCCCAAAAGTGTAAACATATCCAAAAAATTTGAAAATTTATTCTCAAAATTGATTTTTTATGAAAAATAACGAAAACAAGATAACATATTAAAAAAAAATAACAAAAACATGATGACAAATTCAAAACATCTTTAAAAAATCTGATTTTTTTTCGTGGAACCTCCTGATACTATCGCCAACTTTTAGAAATTTTTTCGTGAAAATATCGATAGCTATTTGAAAGCTATGGTTGGATATGTTGGGTTCACCAGATGTAACTCGTATATTTTAATTGGATGAATGCTACTGCTGCACAAGATCACAAATATCAATCCTAATCTAAATAAAACAACCAAGAACGATTAAAGTATGCATAATTAATCTAAAATAATAAAACCAGAATGATCTCACTGAATATGTGATTACTTCCTCGATTTATCTCGATTGCTCTTCTCCATTTTATTGTTTCAATATTGTTGCCCTCATATTTCTATGTTTGAATGCAAGCATAACTTCATCGAGTGTCTAAGAAAAATATCGAAGATAATTTTCTTCTCAAAAGTGTATGATTTTGGGAGTAATTATTTTGGGAGGAGGAATAATGATAATGATAGGTCATTTTATAGATTTTGGGTTTTCGAACGATCAGCTCAGATTGAAAGAGAGATCGACGGACAGGATTGATGAATGTCATGCGATGTGAGTTCTGTGTCAGATAGAATATGAGTTAGAACATGAGTCAGAAAAGACTGTAGGATAAAGACTAAGTTAGAACGTGAGTTAGAACACGAGTTCAAGATTTTAATCTTCAGTTGAGACTCTTCAAAAATAGAAATAACAAGACTTTGAATGTAAAAGACAAAGTTAGAAGTTGAAGAATCATGCATTCAAATGCAAACATGAGTTAATTAATTAAATAAATATATTTAATTAATAAACACATCATGCATATGAGTTAGAACTAGTTAACTGACTTTTTGTGACAGAGAATCCTCTCGCAAAGATAACCAGATGTTGAATACGAAGATAATTGGAGAACTAAAAATAGATCTTGAGTCAGAAGGTGAGTGAATGATTAGTTAATAGAAGAAGGTGACATAAATAATTAAATAAATGAATTAAATGTTAATTTAATTCAACATTCAAAAATAAAAGATTTAATTAAATAAATAAAGATAATTTATTTAATTTGACTATTGAAAAGGTGTAATTGAATAATTTAAATAATAAATATTTAATTATAGTTGAAGGGGGTTAAATGAATAATTAAATAAAGATATTTAATTATAGTTGAAATATGACAAAGGGGGGAGTAATTAAATAATAAATTATTTAATTGATAGAAGGAAGAATTAATTAGTTAGTGACATAATTAAACAAATATGATTTTATTTAATTAATCAAGTTGAATAAAGGTTATTTATGAATTAATGAATTAATTAAAAAGGGGTATTTAATTAATAGAGGAAATATGTATTAGAAAGGGTAATTAAATAATACACATGATTTAATCATGACAATGGATAATAGAAAGTTATGTCGAAAGTGGTGTTCGCAGGCCTAGACCAATTTTCGATGTCTACACCAACTATAGTGTAAAAAGAGGCAAAAGTAAACAACTAGAAAAGTTCTAAATAATCAGGCAACTTGAGAATAGGGGCCTAGTTAATTGCATCTTTGATAGCCTAGAAGGCTTTGGATGGTTCTCCTGCTCATACTATCTTTTCTCCCTTCTTGAACATCCTAGATATTGGACGGACAATCTCAGCAAAATTTGTGAAAAATATTCTTAGAAAATTTATCTGTCCAAAGAAAGATGGGATGCCTTTTCCATTTCTTAGTTGTGTAATTCTATCAATAACAGTCACTCTTTCAGGATCAATTCGCACCCCATCTTTTGAAAGAAGATGCCCCAACAATTTTCTTTCTTTTAACCTGAAGGCACACTTTATAGGATTTAAAGATATCCCATATTCCAGAGCTCGGATAAAAAAATTATCTAAGTGAGGAGAATGATCCTCCTCACTTTTTCTATGGGTAGTAAGATCATTCTAGTAAATGGAAAGGAACATATCAATAAAATCAACAAAGGCTAGATCAATAGCCCTCTGAAAAGTTGCTCCAACATTTATTAATCAAAATGGCATTCTTACATACACATATGTCCCACAGGGTGTGGTGAACGCAATTTTGAATTGCTCAAACTCTTTAACCATTACTTGGTTGTACCTGAACAATCCATCCATCATAGAGAACATTTCACATCCTGTAACCTTTTGCAACATAGGATCCATATTAGGCAATGGATAATTATCCTTTAAAGAAGCAACATTCAATTTTCTAAAATCAACACATAACCAAATATCTCCATTTTTCTTTCTAACAGGTACTAAGTTAGAGACCCAGGATGAGTACCTAAGTGGTTTGATGATTCCTGCCTCCCTTAGCTTAGCAAGTTCTTCCTACATTTTGTGTTGCAGGGTAGGGTTAATCAGTCTCTGTTTTTAACTAAAAGGCTTCATATTAGGTTTCAATGGGATCTCATGTTGGAATAAGTCCTCCTTATATGATTTAAGGTCTTCATACGACCAAGCAAAAACATGTGTATATTTCCTAAGAAAAAGGTAATTAGCATGCTTCTAACATGTGGCTTCATTTTACTTCCAATATAGACCTTCTTAGGAGCACCTTTTGTTCCTAACTTTATTTCTTCTAGGTCCTCCTTATGAGTGGATGCTTTCTTAGCATTCGACATATCCGAGCCATCAATAACTGTTTCAAGTGCGACTAAACCTTGAGGAATGGTATTAGTTTTTGTTGTGCCTTTTGCACACATGCCTCGTTCGGAATGGGGACCCTCTTTTCCCTCTTTCCTTTTTTGGTCCCTTTCGCTTCACCTCATTTTGTGTTCCCATTTTTGTGCCCCCAAATGTCGAGGGTGGCACGTTCCCCAATGTTGTATGACAAGTTTTAGGTTTTCTGGGTTTTCCTTGTCGAAATTCTGGCATCTATGGCAATTTCCGGGTTTCCGCTTCCAAATTTCCCTTTCCGGATTTCCCCTTTTGGGTTTCCCCTGTCGGACTTCCTCTTCCGGATTGCCTCCCCCAGGTTTCCCTACCCGGGTTTCCCCTCAGGCGTTGTTGTTACCGATGGCGTCCACCAAACGGCTTCCCGGACCTCGGACCTCCTGTCACCTCTGCATTTTCTGGAGTTCACCAACTGAACCTGCAATCGTATAGAGTCATTAATGCGGCATTAATGGCTGTCTTTGGCTATAAATTTTTTTTTTCCATCTGTCATTTTCAAAGTTTGAGTGATAGAAAAGATTGAAAGAGCTCCCAGTGATTTTGGGCTCTCCTCCTATTGATTTTTGAGGTGTTTTCTCGGTGACTTCCATGCGCCCGACAACTTGTTCTTTGGATTTTTGAGGTAGGTTTTCCGTCCACGTGCCCTAGTTTCCTTTTTGTGATTTTTTGGGATTTTCTTGAGGTAAAATTGTAAAATGAGACATAAACTAAGTAGATTTCAACCCTGCGCGCAAAACCCATGTCTTGGAATCTAGAATCCACCCTTTGAACGCCTAGGAAATCGATCCGAAACCTTCCTGCGTCGTAGCTATTCTTCGGAATGGCGTCGGCGTCTTCCGGGCCCGGGTCTTCCCGCGGCCGTCCGTACCGCCTCTTTCTTTGAATTTTCAACCTTTCTCACCTTTTGGATTCCTACCTCGGAAATTCCCTTCTCAGGATTCCTTTGTGCCCCCACTGTTCTAAACAGCGCCGTTTGAGTGTCTTCCCGACCCTCGGATCCCAGACCCTCCTTTTTCGTCTACCGTCAAACTTCACGATTTTCTTCGAATTCATCCCCGAAATTCCCCCTTCAGGATTCCTATCTCAGAAGTCCTTCCCTGGGATTCCTTTCTCGGAATTCTTTCCTCATCTCGCTATTTCAAACGGCGTCCATCTTGCGACTTCCTGTATCTCGAACCCCGGTTCGCTGTCCGCCGGAAACCCTAGGCTTTTTTTCTTTTTCCTCCGATCTTCCTCTAGATTCTGGCCTTCGGAATTCCTCTCCCAGAATTCCTCCCCCGGAATTCCTTTCCTACTATGCCGTTCTAAATGGCGGGCACAGAGCATCTTTCCGACCTTCAGGTCCCGGTGTCCCGTTTGCCGTCTGTTTCTCCTAAACCATTCGACTGCTTCTGGATTTCCTCTTTCGGGTTTCACCTCCCAAGTTTCCCCTTGCATTTTACCATTCCACATAGCCATCCACCTTGCGGCTTCCCAGTGATGGCAATCTAAGACCCGGATTTCGCCGCCCAGAATTCCATCTCCTCTGCGCTGTTTCCAATGGCTTCTCTGTAGGTGATACCCGAACCTCCAACTGAGGCATCAAATGACCTCCAAATCCAAAACGAATTTTGACCCACTTGCTAAAATGTGGTTTTCTTCCATTTCCAACCTCTAATCTTCAAATCTAACCTTGAGAAATGCATATGGGAATTCCATTCTCATTTTTCCGTTTTGAACGGCATTCTGCCAAGGGATTTCCGGACTAGGAACTCCGAATTGTTTGCACTGCCTTCTAATGATTAATTATTTTGCCTCTGTGATTGCTAAAGTATGAATTTTGATTGTTGAACTAATCTTGACATGCAGGTATTCGGCGTTAGCCATTTTGCCAAGTTCGTTGTTACTGATTCTCGTTTGTTGTGCAGGATTTATGGAATCCGACCCAAAGACTTCTGGTGCTTCCAAAAAGGGGAAAGGACCAGCCAAGCTACCAAGGGGCAAGGAAGACAAGGAATTGATGAAGTACAAGTTCCAAGGGGTCCCCATCTAGTCCAGTGTCACTACCCTTTGGAGGGATGTTTTAGATACCAACATCGGACAAGTCGATGTTGATGAATTTACACAGAGGGTTAGAATGAACCCGAAGACTGTAGGTGCCAAACTGATAAAGAGCAGTGGACTTGCCAAGGCTACAGGTTTCCAACTGGCCCTAGTGGCCCTCGAACTGGTAATGGCATGTGCTGAAGCATACCAGTTCGATACTAGAAAAATAGTGGATCACGAGGGGAATATCCTTGCAGATATGTCTCCGTCAGGCATAACCGAGACCTTCCATATTCCCACGTCTAAGAGCATGGAGATCCCCACCTTGGAGGACTGTAAGGAGGTGTGGGAGTAGGACCCATTGGAGTGCAAAAGGGTTATCAACCACTGCTAGTTGAAAGAAAAATGGGCTAGTGCTGGGAAGCTTCCTCAGGAGGTCTACCATAGTGACTTCTCTGAGGACTACCATGATTTGGTAACCCTCCTCAGCCGAATCAAAGGCCTTCCTAGTGTGGTCTTCTTCTAGGAATGGATGTTCTATTTCATAGAATACATTCTTCGAGGAAAGGACACCTTCTTCTATTGGGGAGAGATCATCAGTGACTGCTTCCATGAGCAGTTCACCACCGTGAAGAGGACTAACAAGTTCTTCATGACATCATACTTAGTGTACTCCCTCGCCAATCAGCGACATTATCAAGGTTTGACAGTAATGCCAAGTGATCCATTAGGACCGGAGATCAAACCATATGACAAGTACCCTCAATTCTAATTTAGAAACTTCAAAATGAACTACTGCAGGGTGAATGATGCGTTCATTGCTCATGTGATCCGATCAGTAGGAGGAGATTTCTAGAGAAGAACATCTCATAGTGCCAGGGTCCTCCTCAAACAATATGCATTCTGGTATATTTAGTCTCCGAGGTTCACATACATCCGTGCAGAGGGTTTCTTGGATAAACCAAACAAGCTGCCTCGGTACCCAAACGACCAGATTGTCCTCCTGGAACTGACTCGATAGTTGCAACAAATTCACAGTGTCCTAAGTGAAAAGCATCTAGGAGGCCCCATCTACCCCATGAACCTTGGACAAGGGATGTATAAGGTCCACACTTCCTAGTGTGTGGGATATTCAGAAAGGGAGTTGGCGGAATATAATTTTGAACAATACACAGCTAGGCCACGGATGGATCCCTATGGCCATGTCAGAAAGGCACTGGGGCGCGGATATACCCACCTCCATAACATCGAGGACTTCTGGGCCAAATGCAAGGATGGTCTCAAGGTGCGGTTGTGGTATTACATGCGCATGACAGTCCTCCATGTACGAAGGGTGAACTTGTACCCGGTACCCAATCAACTGGAAGAGGATGAGGAGGCAATAGTGGATCTAGTGTATGATATAGTCTCCAACCTGCCATTGCCAGCCATCAACTGGGATACACCAGAACTTAGTGACATTGGTGTGCTCACAAGGGCCATTGAAGTACGAACGAGGGCATGGATCAACAGAAAGGTGGCCCAATTGAAACAACAAGGGGTTGTCCTAACATATATCGAGCTCGCGGGAGAGCATGTAAGTGAGCCAAGTGGCTTCGAAGGTGGAGATACCGCCACTACAACTAGGGAGACATCTAAGACCCCACCACCTCCAAAGACCAGAAAAAGAAAAGAGGTTAGCCAGCAGCTACCCAAACAAAGGGTCTACGCCCGTAAGTCTTCTGAGCTAGAGCCCTCTCAGAAAAAGAGAAAAACAATAGGAAGCACAGAGACATTGGTGATGCCCAAGACCTCGCCCCTTGGGATCACAAGCAAAGGATCAAGCTCGTTTGGATCTGCACCCATGATAATTACCGCTGCCACCCCGCTTGCCTCAATTCCAGCTTCTGCTTCCTCCCCGCCTACGGTGGATATCTCTGTCCACCTTGCTCCTACTCCTCTGACATTTCACATCATTCCCATGGATTCATCATCTGCCACCACCTCGCCAATGACCTCTTCCTCCATGCCCCCTTCCCTTCCTTCCACATCCGCTACCACAACGCTAGTCCCAAACCTTTCAGATTCCTTTGTGAGGTATATGTAGAATGTTCCTTCTGAGCTTTCGGGGATGCTCACCAATCCAATAGTCCAGGCAGCAATAGCTCAAGCTATGGCCTCCACTCCAATGGCATCTCCCTCTACCGAATCATTGAAGATGGAGGCCACCATGCAAATGTTAGAAGAGCATGAACGAAAGCAGCTAGAGGCTAAGAAAGCACTAGAGTATGAAGAGTTCGAGTATCACGAACATCCCTTGTATGAGCATCAGGAAATTGATGAGGTAGTTTGTGAATCTCCCAGTGGGGAAAGTGAAAGTAGCGAGGACCTTGAAATTGAGCTAATCAGAGAGTCAAATGATCCCAGATTCAATGAAGAATGGGGTAAACAGCTTAAGGAAATTGAGGACAAGGAGGCCGACGATCGGCTTGCACAAGACGAGGAGACTGCTGCTCCAGAAACCGAAGGTCAAAGGTCGCCCATCGAGGAGCATGGCCAGACCCCAGAGCATGGTGAGGAAACTTTCCTCTAGGAGAGCAAGGAAACAAAAAGCCCTGAGAAGCATCAATATACTCTAAACATGGAGGAGGATGCTGGGAAAGTAGATTCACCCAAGCAGCAGCTACAAACTGAGTCCCCCGCAGGGCATGGAACATTGTAACACACTTCTGGTGAAAGAAAGGAGGATGCAAAAACAAGTGACAAGGCACTTATCATCCAAGATGTCGAACTCGAGAAGGAAGATAGTGGGACTAGAGGTGAGGTACCAGACAAAGAACGTTAGACACTTGATTGGTTGCAAAGGCAGCTCAAACAAAAGACTCCCGTGACAAAGGATCCCAAGGCAAGGCTGGAAGCCATCATGGCCAGAGCACGAATAGGCACCAGAAAAGAGAAGAAGCCAAAGATTAGATCAAGGATAACCATGGATGCCTCGGGATTAAGGGCCATGCAATTAGCAATGTCAATGGTTGGAGAACAAGGTATAACTTACAACATCTCCACCATCAATTTGAAAGTGGCCACAAGGGAGCAAAAGGTCGAGCATCTCCAGGAGTCGGTCGCCACTGTAGTGCACCTTATCCAGTAGGATAAGATCTCCAAGGAGGAGTTGAAGGGGTAGGTGGTAGACCTAACCACATATATTCAGCAGTGGTCATCTCTGGATGATTAGCCCACGACATCATTGGTCCCGCCTCAGCTGTTGTCTAGAGAGCAAATTGATAAACTAGAAAAGAGATGGAACTTCGGTAGAACTACGAAAAATTGGTTTCAATAGGTTTTGGACCTAGGAAACATGGGTATTAATGTGGCTGTCTGAGCAGCGAATAGATTCCTAGAGGTTCAAAAAACTCTATAGGACACAAGGCAAATCTGTGAGAGGTTTCCCACAAAATACAATGCAGCCTACCCAAAGATTGAGGCTATTCTTGCTTTGCCGAGTGATATCTAGGAGAGGGACCTTGCCTTCAAAGATGATGACCACTGGCTAGTGGATACCTGAAAGAGAGACTATAAACACAGAAAGAGGCAGTTGGAGTAGGTTTTGGAGCGAATAGCACCTGATATTGAATGGGCAAGGGAATCCAGAGAGGAGTGTACGCAGTACCTCAAACTGATGATGGGGTATGAAGTGTCCGCAGTCGAGATCAACTCCGAGAACATCAAGCCCCACTTTTTCAAGGCTATGGAAGATGGGATGTCTGCTGAAATCACCACTGATTTCATGTGCTTCACAGCTCGAGCCTTTGCACAGTCGGAAGCCTGCCAAGAAAATGATGTCAAATATGAGGCAGATTGGAAGAAGCTTGGCAGCAATTCCTAGGAGTGGAGTTATCAAATCTTGAAGGCTGATATCTTGGAGGTAGAAAAGTTCTAGTCTCTGATCCCAAATTTCATGGAGTATGCCACGTTGAAGAAGTGAGAGGGCAACCCAGTCATCGACGAACAGTTCCTTAAAGAATAGCTACAGCAAAGGGCAAATCACTAAAAGAAAATTTTGCTACAGTGCTGTCGCTAGATGACAAGATAGGGAAGAGACAAGAAAATATTTTATAAATGTAATATATTGAGGGGTAGGTGAAACCCTAATGTAAAATGAATCTTGGCCACATAATGGAATCAAATCTTGGCCACTCATTTTGTTTTGTGAAAACTATAAATAGGGCTCTCCTCCTTTCATTCTGGGGGAGTTGAGTTGTTGTAAAGACATGCTGAAGAAATTATAAATAGCAAATACAGTCAATTTTGGTGTATTTTCTAGGTTTCTCAATATGTTTCATGATTCATCTCCCTTTTAATTATAGTTTTTCTTTAAGTTACTTTATTGTTCTAGCACCTTCAGTTTAGACTTGGTAGATTTAATATGTCATTTCTGGTTTTGGAAGTAATTGTTGTGTGTATGCTTTCCTTATCCATACTTTTGGTCATTTGCTGAAGGTAGATGACTATGCAAAGTTAGTCTGGAATTTGATTCCATTGCTGCTCATTGAACTTTATCTTTTATTCATGTTTCCATGGTGAATGAATGATGAACATATGTAGTCCATAGAAGATAGAACAGATTTCATGATATTGTGAGGAGTCTGGTTAAGTGAAATCTCGTTTAAGGAAACTGTCCACAGCAGGAACCTCCATGATAACTGTTCATCGGTAGTTGCAGGTCCAGGAAACGTATTTCTTCCTCGCCCTTTCTTTTTTTCCCTTTTTTTAGAATCAACTTGTGTCGGGGTTCGTTGCACATTATAAAGCCAAATCCAATGAAATAATGGAGTCTAAGATTGCTGTTTGAACCTACAGCAAAGCACACCAATTTCAGACCTCTAGAACTCCATTTATTGACTCAATTCCCCTACAACTTCAACCACGTAAGGCCACCTTGTGATTCCAACAAATCACACAAATAACTCAAATATTCCAAGCACTGTCAAGACCTAACATCCGAGAGACCTTGGGATACTGTTATGTAATCTGATTGTGGAAAATTGTCTTTCAAGAGAGGTAATGCACCTATGCATTACCTATGTTGTGAAGTGCATAAAAACACCATCAACAAAACTGGCGCTAGAGGGAGGGGCTTGAAAGGGTAAAACTGGATCGAATTGAATCATTCTCCCCTGAGAGATGCCACCGAATACTGATATCTACACCGAACAAGGGGGAGTTGTAGGAATTACAGCCACCCATCCAAGCTAAGAGAGCTAGGCGAAGGGGATCATCCATCATTAACTCCATGGAGCAGCTCACTGCCCCTTCACCCCTGCCCTGTTCATCCTCATTAATAGCTTCATCTTCTGCTCATCCCACTACCGAGCCCTTCCAAGTTGCTGCTTCATCTGAATTGAACTCTGCCTCCCAGCTGAATGCAACCCATAGCTTAGTTGCTGCCTCCCCGGCTGTTGCTGTCCCATCCCTGCCACAGAGCAACCTAGCACAACCACCTCCACCATCTTTCCCAATGGCGTGGATGGGTAACAACCTGTCTCCCCTTGCTTTCAACCTCTATCATGACATGCCCAAGAACCCTGAGAATTTTTGCATAAAGTTCAACTCCCGAGATCTGTAGAGGACAGCCAAGGAACATGTCAAGATTTTTGAAATCGCTTTGAAGACTATGTAGATCATGTATGAGGATGTAGATTGCAGGCTCTTTCCTTATTCCTTGGGGGAAGAGGCCTTTTACTGGTACGTTAATTTGCCAGTTGGAACTATTAGCACATGGGATCTCTTAAAGAATGCATTTCTACATAAATTCAAGACCCCAGTCAGCCCCGTAGATTTGTACAGGCATTTCATGGTGGTTCAAAGGGAGATCAATGAGCCAATCAGCACATTCAATGATTGCTTCCACAGAGCATACACTCGGCTGTAGGCTTCGTATGTTTTTAATGATGCTACTATCTTACCTGTTTACTATGCCGCACTGAACAACCTCACTTAAGCATTGGTGAAAAGGATGAGACCACCACTTGCAAGGTTAGTCGACGTGTATGCTGAGGCCATTATTGCAAGTACAGATTTGGGGTAGAATATATCCAATCCATTACGTTCTCTTGGACAAATCGCACATCTGACATAGATATAGGGACTCACGCAAGCATTACAGTATCAAACACCCCTGTTAAATCTGGTACCTCAGCTGCCTATGGTTCAACATCCTGGATAGCCAATGAATCAGGCGTACCCAATGCCTCATTACTTGACACCCTAGCAACAACAGTCACACCCCCAAATGCTAGCATACCTTCAAACAACGGAGTTCCCGCCCGCTCATCAGAATCAACCGACAGCACAGTCTGTGTTCCTCCAGAATACCGCGCCGCAACCAAGTAATACCAAAAGGGATAAGATTGATGAGCTCACAGAGATGGTCAAGAAGATGTCGACTGAGATAACACACCTGAGGAATCAAAATAATCAGCTGCAGGTGTCGCAAAAGAGCATCCAGGCCAACATTAATAGGGAAAATCGAGATTACCATGAAAATCAAGACAATTGCGATGCTGGAGCATCGTCAGGGCAGAATTATGACAGGAATCAGAACTCAGGCTAGAACTTTGATAGAAGGCCCTTCCAAAGGAAAAATCGAATGTGGAATACACGCCCTGACAATGGCAGCATTCCCACACTACTAGATCAACCCAAAAATAGCCATAGTGAAAACCCCACAAGCAGAGTTTATATGGCAGAGGCTGCGCTATCCAGTTGGTGCCGCATACACAAGACAAGCTGCCATTCCAAGCTGGACTGTCTGGAGTTTTAAAATGCTGCCGAGATCTTTCAAGTAGAAGTTCAGAATGTAGTCGATAATTCAAGATGCTGGGACATTGTTCCATCTGATCCGTACGATGCCTCGGTGCTGGTACTAAATCAGGCCCCTTTCCCAAAGGTGGAATGCAATGCCCCAAGCTGGAGAGCACTGTTTCAAGCCATCGTGATACAACAAGAGAGGTAAGTTCCAAAAGTCCTTTGGCTCAGCTTTTCAATTCAATAGATAATGGCCCCGAAGATGACGAAGAGGAAGTTAGGGAGGACGAAGTCCAAATGATTCACCAATGGACTGCCCCTTATAACATGAGGAATAAACAAGCAGGAGGCCATGCTAGGGGTCCTTTCATGACTTCCACCCGGCCAAATAATTTCAACACTCCTCCCGACCCGAGTGCAAACAATAATCCAGGTTTCCTGCTCACGCCTACATGATACCTTAGCCAAAATAAATAGCAAGGTGCTAACCAAGGTCAGAGTGCTAGCCCTTCCCAGAACATTTCTAGTGACCAAGAAGTTGAACAGATGGGGGACTCTATTACCAAAGAATTTAAAAAGTTGAAGATAAGTGTGTCCACATTCAAGCTTTTGAAGGTGCCTATGGTCAGGAATGCCTTCTTTTGGATGATAAATGGGACCCCATCATAGGGAACATCTCAGGAAGAGATCTCGGTGAAGAAGGTTTCTTTTAGCGATCAATTGAATGAACCAGTTATCAGGCAGATCTTCGACAGCAAAACAGACCCACCATCAGGGCCACAGGTAAACAAGCAGTCCGAAAGGGCAGCCAATCTGACACCAACCCAAAGCAGAGGCAACAAGAAATAAAAGGCCTAGGTTGCCCAGGTGGACGTCTTTGGAGGGTTGTTTCAAGGGAAGTTCAAGACCCCTCCCTTCCTGACCACCGTCCATGTGTTCGGGAAGAACCTCCATAATTGCTTGTTGGATTCAGGGGCCTCAACCAATGTCATGTGTCTCTGTGTGTGCAAGGCACTCGAAATAACGCCAACTCCTTCCCATCGAAAGGTGACGCAGCTTGACAAAACTGAAATCAACATAGTTGGGGAGATCAACAGGATACAGATGCAACTTGCTGCTGATCCCCGGATCCAACAGACTATTGACATACAGGTGGCTGATATCCTGGATACCTATGGTATAATCCTAGGTAGGGACTTCATGAGGGCACTGAACAGATACGTTGCCACAGATTACTCTCACATATGGCTTCCATGGAAAGGAATGCCTAATCAGATCCGGATTGACAGAGAACCCCAGATGAAATTCATGATTACTGAGTACAACAATAGGAATGAGGTGTTGTATACTGAAACAAGTCTGGGAAATTATTCCCCGGTAGCATACCTGAATGAACAAGAAGACTTTGAAGGTGAAGCAACGAGCGAGGTCCTTCTCATATTATGCAGCCCACCTGCCAATTTAACCAATACTCCTCCGAGCACAAAAGTGCTCATTGAGTCTGATGACGAAGAGTTGGGAGAAGGCGACGGTCAGGGCCTGCTGAGTGGTTTCTAGGATTTTATGGGAAAATGCATACGTGACCAGCTCAGGCTAGGAAATTGGGTGAACCTTCGAGAGCTCTTGCTCCCTAACTAGTGTCAGGTACACAATGGTGCCCATTCAAAATTTGATTGCTGCTTATGTCAAACAGTAATTGAACATGCTCGGAGACGAGCTACCCCACAAGAGGATGCAGGATTTGCACCCGATGGACAAATAGGTCTCGCCCCTGTAATCCCCAAGGTGGTCACTGAAATGTTTCCCCCATCGAAGGTCAGGGAAGCTTCTATCAGCCCCGAGTTCTGGACGTTGCGCTTTGACGGATCTAAATCTAAGCACGGGGTTGGAGCGGGTTTCGAGTTGATCAGTCCCAAGGGCAAGTCGTACTTTTCCACTCATAGATTGCAATTTTACTATACCAACAATGTGGCAGAATATGAGGCTTTGGTCTTGGGCCTCTTGATGGCGATAAGAAAGGATGTCAAGATGCTCCAAGTGTATGGAGATTCAGAGCTGGTCATAAAGCAAGTCAGGAAGCTCTATTCTTGTTATGACCCCAGGCTCACTAACTACCGACACTATGTATGGGACCTGCTGGAAGGGCTGGACGCTTTCAACATTCAGTTGATCCCACGCGCTCAGAATTCTACTGCTAATGTCCTGGTGCAAGCAGCAAGTACACTACAACCATTATCCTTATCTGGCCTCAAACGATTCACGATGGAGCTCACGTCCATCTTGTCAGTGCTAGACAATGTAGCCAGTTTCCAAGTATTCAATGACGACAAGCATATCTTGGACTTCATCACCAGTTCGAATGTGTTCGCTGCTCAAATAATCGATGAAGTCGAACCCCAAGAAGTGGACTCGGACATAGACGGGATCATTAACTTGAAGACCAACACCATCCCTAGGGGTATGGTCGAATTAGAGCGGATCTTTGACCTTGATCAGATCAAGGAGTAGGATCAAAGGGAAAAAGAAGATACCATTAGTGGTCAGTGTGATACCTACAACCTGGGAATGGCTGAAAAGGCCAAGAACTGTTCATAGGCAAGGTATGTGCTCCTGATGAAAGAGAGGGGATCATCAAAGCGCTACAGAGGTACCATGATGTCATAGCTTGGAGATATCATGATCTCAAGACATATGACATGTCAATCATCACACACACTATCCCTCTCAGGCCAAATGCGAAACCATTCCGCCTACGGCAATGCCTTGTCAATGCTCTATTAGAACCAATCATTTACAAAGAAGTATAGAAATTATTGTCGGCTAGGATCATCTTCCCAGTTAGACACTCTACTTGGGTAGAAAATTTAGTTCCCATTACATAGAAAATCAGGGAAATTAGGTTATGCGTGGATTTTCGCAATCTGAATCGAGCCTCAGAAAAGGACAACTATCCTGTGCCTTCGATAGATGAGGTGCTGCAGGTAGTGAATGGGTCCTAGATGATGTCCTTTCTAGACAAATACTCAGGATACAACCAAGTCATGGTGCAATACGAAGATCGACACAAGATGACGCTCACCACCAAGTGGGAAACATTCACATATAGAAGGATGCCCTTCGGGCTAATCAACGCTGGTGCCACCTTTCAGCGTGCTATGGACATCACATTCAAAGACCTTATTGGTAAATGCATCATCATCTACATGGATGATCTAACGGTGTTTTCAAAGTAGCGGAGCAACCATGTCATGGATTTATGCAAGGTTTTTGAGAGGTGCCGCACATTTGGGGTGTCCCTTAACCCGAGGAAGTGTGTCTTTGGGGTCACTGAAGGGAAACTCCTTGGGCATGTTCTATCTAAACAAGAAATTTCTATTGACCCTAAATGCATTCAATCCATCATGAAAATCCAGCTGCCAGGTAGCAAGAAAGAATTGAAGTCTTTCTTCGGAAAGATCAACTTTGTCCGCAAGTTCATCACAGGCTTTGCAAAAATAGTCAAACCACTCAACGCCATGTTAAACCAAGATGCTAAGGTCGAGTGGACCCCCGAAGCAAAGTAGGCCTTCGGGGAAATCAAGAAGGCCATTGTTGATGCCCTTGTGCTGGTCAGCCCAAACTACCTAAAGTCCTTTATTTACTCCTTCGCTTCAGATCATTCATGTGCTAGTATCCTGACGCAAAAGGACGATGAAGGAAGTGAGCACCCAATTGCCTTCATGAGCACCCCCTTGAAGTATACCGAACTACGTTATCACAATGTTGAAAAACAGGCTTACACCCTTGTTAAAGGAGTAAAGAAGTTCCAACACTATATCTTACGCAACAAGGTCTTCGCCATAGTTCCTGACCCTGCCGTCAAAATGTTGCTTATACAAAATGAGTTGGGGGAACGAAGGGCAAAGTGGATCACGGTGCTGCAAGAATATGACATGGAGATTCAGCCGATGAAGCTGGTCAGAGGACAGGCACTCGCCCGAACAATGGCAGAGGTAGTTATTGATACTGTACCTAAACTCATGGTGCAGCAGTACCAGCTGGGGGATGTCTCCCCAAGAGAATGGTACGATGACGTAGTGTACTACCTACAGAACCACAAGTGCCTGCCCCATCTGCAAGGAGTCTGAAGACAAGCTTTGAGGTTGAAAAGTAGTAGTTATCTGTTGTAGGGCTCTATCCTGCATAAGAAAAATCATGAAGGTATCTATCTGCGATGCCTGGGAAAGGAGGAAGTCGATCGTGTCCTTAAAGAATTCCATGACAAATTCAGAACTAGCCATGGCACAAGCCTATCAACTATGCACCAAGTACTGAGAGTCGGGTACTACTAGCCCACCATTTTCAAGGATGCTCACAGTCATGTTCGTACCTGCCACGTGTGCTAGACCACTGCTACTAGGGAAAGGAACGTTGTTGTCCCATTGCAACCGGTTCTAGAGGTAAGGCCTTCCACGCAATGAGGTCTTGACTTCATTGGTTCGGTGAATCCTCCATCATCTACGGGACATAGGTACATTCTAACCACCTCTGATTACTATACTAGATGGACAGAAGCAATAACTTGTAGGTAATGTACAACTAAAGTCGTAATCAATTTCTTAGAAAGTTTTATCTTAAATCATTTCAGTTGTCCTTATGCCTTAGTATGTGATAATGGCCCTGCATTTGCTTCACTGAAATTCACAAGTTGGGCCTTTGATTATGGTGTTGCCCTTAAATTATCTTCTAACTATTACCCTCAAGGCAATGGCCTTGCTGATTCCACCAACAAAAACTTGATCACGGTGATTAAGAAGCTGCTAGATAGGAATCCTAAGGATTGACATACCCAACTTCGTTTCACCTTATGGGCAGATCACACCTACCACAAGGTTGCTCTTGGAGATTCCCCGTACCATCTAGTCTATGGCTTAGAACCCTTCTTCCCCATACAATTGAAAATCCTGACCCTCCAATTCATCAATGACTTTTATGAAGGAGGAGATAGCAGAGAAGCTTGCCTCACTGAGTTGCTACACCTTGAAGAAGTACAAGACCATGCAATATAAAATTTTGCCAAACACCAGGGCGTAGTCAAAAGGTGGTTCGATCATCGAGCCAAAGTTAAGGCCATCCGCATTTCTGATCTAGTCCTTTAGTGGGACAAGGCCCACGAAAAGAAATGGGGACACAATAAATTCGACAAGCTTTGGCTTGGCCCCTTTCAGATTGCTAAAATCCTTAGAGATAATGCTTTCCGTCTAAAGACTCTTACTGGTGGAGACATTCTGTTGCTGGTCAATGGGTAGCACCTCAAGCACTACTTCTAGGCTTGAGCTCTCACGAGCTGTCAGATGTAAATACTTGTACATAAGTCAGGCTAGATTTTCTGCTTTATCCTTTGCTTTTTTTTTCCTTTCTGGCCACTTTTTTGAAAGGTGTCTCCCTGTTCTGCTGTGGTGGTCGTGCCTGGTCCAGTGAACAGTTACTTTGCTGCCTGTTTTCATGTTGTTCTCTAGATAAACCGTCATTCCCTACTACTACCCTCTGAAAGCTCCTAAATGTCAATTTTCAACCTTCGAACTTTGTACTAACCTAGGATGGTTATCTGCTTGAATCCCTGCTCTTATCATGGAACACACATCAAATTTAAGAAAATATCTCCAAAGAATGGTATGGTGATTGCTAAGAAGCAGAGATAAGTGAAAAATTTAAAGCCGGTTCCAGTGACCACTATGATTCTCAAGCCCATTGTGAACTTTGTTGTTCACACGGTTGACAAAAATTCAAAGAAAAAGAAGGTGCTAAAAGGAAATATCCAGCACAAGCAATAAATAAATTGCATAAATCAATTGTATGGGTTTGCGAATATCTCTACTGTGGCTATGGACACTTGGCTGGCAGTAGAGATATGTTCGTGAGATCATAGCGAGAACTCCATCGGGGCTATGGACGTCTGACTGGCAGCAGAGCGATGTCCAGGTTACTTTTTGGGATTAGGCGAACTACGTAGCTTATCTCTTTCGACCAATGGTTATTCGCACTCTCTGAGGAGGGGAAATAAGTTCACCACGCACAAACCCCCATAATAAATTTGCAGTCCGATTCAATCATGCCTTCCTTAAACTATCCTCAGTTCAGCTTTGAAAATTGTCTTAGGTCTACGAAATCAGAGATTTGGGTTCGGAATGAATATTTATGTCTAGAACGCCGAGAGCGTTCTCCCAACTGAGTCACCATTTGCTGTGACTTTTGTACACACGCCCCATTCACAAAAGGGACCCTCTTTTCCCTCTTTCCTTTTTTGGTCCCTTTCACTTTGCCTCCTTTTGCGTTCCCATTTTTGTGCCCCCAAATGTCAATGGTGGCACGTCCCCCAATGTCATATGATAAGTTTCGGGTTTTCTGGGTTTTCCTTGTCAAAATTCTGGCATCTGTGGCAATTTTCGGGTTTCCCCTTCTAGATTTCCCTTTCCGGATTTCCCCTTTCGGGTTTCCCCTATCGGACTTCCTCTTCTGGATTGCCTCCCCCGGGTTTCCCTGCCCGAGTTTTGCCTCGGGCATTGTTATTTCCAATGGTGTCCACCGGACGGCTTCCTGGACCTCCCACCGCCTCTGCATTTTCCAGAGTTCACCAATCGAACCTGCAATCATACGGAGTCATTAATGCGGCATTAATGGCTGTCTTTGGCTATAAAAACATTTTTTCTGGCTGTCATTTTCAAAGTTTGAGTGATAGAAAAGATTGAAAGAGCTCCTGGCGATTTTGGGCTCTCCTCCCGTCGATTTTTGAGGTGTTTTCTCGGTGACTTCCGTGCGCCCGGTAACCTATTCTTCGGATTTTCGAGGTAGGTTTCCTATCCACGCACCCTAGTTTCCTTTTTGTGATTTTTTGGGATTTTCTAGAGGTAAAATTGTAAAATGAGACATAAACTAAGTAGCTTTCACCCCTGCATGCAAAACCCATGTCTTGGAATCTAGAATCCACACTTTGAACACCCAGGAAATCGATCCGGAACCTTCCTATGTCGCGGCTATTCTTCGAAATGGCGCGGACGTCTTCTGGGCCCGGGTCTTCCCGCGGTCATCCATACCGCCTCTTTCTTCGGAATTTCAACCTTTCCCACCTTTCGGATTCCTACCCCCGAAATTCCCTTCTCGGGATTCCTTTGTGCCCCCGCCGTTCTAAACGACGCTGTCCAAGCGTCTTCCTGACCCTTGGATCCTGGACTCTCCTTTTTCGTCTACCATCAAACTTCACGATTTTCTTCAAATTTGTCCCTATAATTCCCCCTCTAGGATTCCTTTCTTGAAAGTCCTTCCTCGGAATTCCTTTCCCAAGATTCCTTTCTCAGAATTCTTTCCTCATCTTGTCGTTTCAAACGGCGTCCATCTTGCGGCTTCCCGGATCCCGAACCTCGGTCCGTTGTCCACCGGAACCCCTGGGCTTTGGTCTTCTTCCTCTGATCTTCCTCTAGATTCTGGCCTTTGAAATTCCTCCCCCAGAATTCCTTTCCTACTACGCTGTTCTAAACGGCGGGCATGGAGCGTCTTTCCAACCTCTGGGTCCTAGTGTCCCGTTTGCCATCGGTTTCTCCCGAATCATTCGGCTGCTTCTGGATTTCCTTTGTCGGATTTCCTCTTCTGGGTTTTCCCTCCTGGATTTCCCCTTGTGTTTTTCCATTCCACATGGCTGTCCACCTTGCGGCTTCCTAGCGATGGTGATCGGAGACCCGAATTCTGCCGCCCATAATTCCAACTCCTCTGCGTCGTTCCCAACGACTTCTCTGCAGGTGATACCCGAACTGCCAAATGAGGCATCAAATGACCTCCAAATGCAAAATGGATTTTGACCCACTTGCTAAAATGTGGTTTTCTTCCATTTCCAACCTCTATTCGTCAAATCTAACCTCAAGAAATGCATATGGGAATTCCATTCTCATTTTGCCGTTTTGAACGGTATTCTGCCAAGGGATTTCCGGCCAGGAACTCCGGATGGTTTCCACTACCTTCTAATGATGAATTATTTTGCCTCTGTGATTGCTAAAGTATGAATTTTGATTGTCGAACTAATCTTGACATGCAGGTATTCGACATTAGCCATTTTACCAGGTTCGTTGTTACTGATTCTCATCTGTTGTGCAAGATTTATGGAATCTGGCCTAGAGACTTCCAGTGCTTCCAAAAAGGGGAAAGGACTAGCCAAGCCACCAAGGGGTAAGCAAGACAAGGAACTGATGAAGTACAAGTTCCAAGGGGTCCCTATCCAGTCCAGGGTCACTACCCTTTGGAGGTTTCTCGCCGGCCCTAGTGGCTAGTCCGATACTAGAACAATAGTGGATGACGAGGGGAATATCCTTGTAGATATGTCTCCGTCAGGCATAACCGAGACCTTCCACATTCCCATGTCTAAGAGCATGGAGATCCCCACCTTGGCGGACTATAAGGAGGTGTGGGAGTAGGACCCGTTGGAGTGCAAAAGGGTTATCAACCACTGTTGGTTGAAAGAAAAATGGGCCAGTGCTGGGAAGCTTTGTCAGGAGCTCTGTCGTAGTGACTTCTCTGAGGACTACCATGATTTGGTAACCCTCCTCAGCCAAATCAGAGGCCTTCCTAGTGCGGTCTTCTTATAGGAATGGATGTTCTATTTCATAAAATAGATTCTCTAAGGAAAGGACACCTTCTTCTATTGGGGAGAAATCATTAGTGACTGCTTCCATGAGCAATTCACCACCATGAAGAGGACTAACAAGTTCTTCATGACATCATACTTAGTGTACTCCCTTGCCAATCAGCAACATTGTCAAGGTTTGACAGTAATGCCAAGTGATCCATCAGGACTTGAGCTCAAACTATATGACAAGTACCCTCAATTGCAATTCAGAAACTTCAAAATGAACTACTGCAGGGTGAATGATCCGTTCATTGCCCATGTGATCCGATCAGTAGGAGGAGATTTCCAGAGAAGAACATCTCACAGTGCCAGGGTCCTCCTCAAACAATATGCATTTTGGTATATTTAGTTCTCGAGGTTCACATACATCCATGTAGAGGGTTTCTCGGATGAACCAAACAAGCTGCCCCAGTACCCAAATGACCGGATTGTCCTCCTGGAACTGACTCGGCAATTCTGACACATTCACAGTGTCCTAAGTGAAAAGCATCTAGCAAGCCCTATCTACCCCATGAACCTTGGACAGGGGATGTATAAGGTCCACACTTCCTAGTTTGTGGGATATTCAGAAAGGGTGTTGGTGGAATATAATTTTGAACAATACACAGCTAGGCCACGGATGGATCCCTATGGCCATGTCAGAAAGGCATTGGGGCATGGATATTCCCACCTCCATAACATCGAGGAATTCTGGGCCAACTACAAGGATGATCTCAAGGTGTGGTTGTGGTATTACATGCGCATGACAGTCCTCCATGTACGAAGGGTGAACTTGTGCCCGGTACCCGATCAGCTGGAAGAGGATGAGGAGGCAATAGTGGATCCAGTGTATGATACAGTCTCCAACCTACCATTGCCAGCCATCAACTGGGATGCACCAGAACTCAGTGACATTAGTGTGCTCACAAGGGTCGTTGAAGTACGAACGAGGGCATGGATCGACGGAAAGGTGGCCCAATTGAAACAACAGGGGGTCATCCTAACATATACCGAGCTCGCGGGAGAGCATGTAAGTGAGCCAAGTGGCTCCGAGGGTAGAGAAGCTGCCGCTGCAACTGGGGAGACATCTAAGACCCCACCACCTCCAAAGACTAGAAAAAGAAAAGAGGCTAGCCAATAGCTACCCAATCCAAGGGTCTACGCCGGGAAGTCTTCCAAGTCAGAGCCCTCTCAGAAGAAGAGAAAAATAATAGGAAGCACAGAGACATTGGTGATGCCCAAGACCTCGCCCCTCGGGATCGCGAGCAAAGGATCAAGCTTGTTTGGATCTCCACCCATGATAATCATCGCTGCCACCCCGCTTGCCTTAATTCTAGCTTCTACTTCATCCCCGCCTGTGGTGGATATCTCCATCCACCTTGCTCCTACTCCTCTGGAATTTCACATCATTCCCATGGATTCATCATCCGCCACCACCTCACCAATGACCTCTTCCTCCATGTCCCCTTCCCTTCCTTCCTTATTTGCTGCCACAACACCAGCCCCAAACCTTCCAGATTCCTTTGTGAGATATATGCAGAATGTGCCTTCTGAGCTTTCGAGGGTGCTCGCCAATCTAATATTCCAGGCAGCAATAGCTCAAGCTATGGCCTCCACTCCAATGGCATCTCCCTCTACCGAATCACTGAGGATGGAGGCCACCATGCAAATATCAGAAGAGAATGAATGATAGCAGCTAGAGGTTGAGAAAGTGCTGAAGTATGAAGAGTTCGAGTATCACGAACATCCCTTGTATGAGCGTTAGGAAATTGATGAGGTAGTTTGTGAATCTTCCAGTGGGGAAAGTGAAAGTAGCAAGGACCTTGACATCGAGCTGATCAGAGAGTCAAATGATCCCAGATTCAATGAAGAATGGGGTAAATAGCTTAAGGAAATTGAGGACAAGTCGGCCGAGGATTGGCTTGCATAAGACGAGGAGACTGCTGCTCCAGAAATTGAAGGTCACAGGTCACCCATCGAGGAGCATGGCCAGACCCCAGAGCATGGTGAGGAAACTTTCCTTTAGGAGAGCAAGCAACAGAAAGCCCTGAGAATCATCAAGATACTTTGAACGTGGAGGAGGATACTAAGAAAGTAGATTCACATAAGCAATAGCTAGAAACTGAGTCCCCCGTCGGGCATGAAACATTGGAACACACTTCTGGTGAAAGAAAGGAGGATGCAGAAACAAGTGACAAGGCACTTATCATCCAAGATGTCAAACTCAAGAAGGAAGACAGCGGGACTCGAGGTGAGGTACTAGAAAAAGAACCTCAAATGCCTGATTGGTTGCAAATGCAACTCAAACAAAAGACTCCCACGACAAAGGATCCCAAGGCAAGGCTGGAAGCCATCATGGCCAGAGCATGAATAGGCACCAGAAAAGAGACGAAGTCGAAGATCAGATCGAGGATAACCATGGATGCCTCGGGATCAAGGGCCGTGCAATTAGCAATGCCGATGGTTGGAGAACAAGGTATAACTTACAATGTCTCCACCATCGATTTGGGAGTGGGCACAAGGGAGTAGAAGGTCGAGCATCTCCAGGAGTCATTCGCCACTATAGTGCACCTTATCCAGCAGGATAATATCTCCAAGGAGGAGTTGAAGGGGCAAGTTGCGGACCTAACCACATATATTCAGTAGTGCCCGTCTCCGGATGATCATCCCACGACATCATCGGTCCCGCCTTAGTTGCTATCCAGAGAGAAAATTGATAAACTAGAAAAGAGGTGGAACCTGGGTAGAACTACGAAAAATTGGATTCGATAGGTTTTGGACCTAGGAAACACGGGTATCAACATGGCTATCCGAGCAGCAAATAGATTCCTGGAGGTCTAGAAAACTCTAGAAGACACGAGGCAAATCTGTGAGAGGTTCCCCACAAAATACAATGCAGCCTACCCAAAGATTGAGGCTATTCTCGCTTTGCCGAGTGATATCTGGGAAACGGACCTTGCCTTCAAAGACGATGACCACTGGCTAGTGGATACCTGGAAGAGAGACTATGACCACAGAAAGAGGTGGCTGGAGCAGGTTTTGGAGTGGATAGCACCCGATATTGAATGGGCAAGGGAATCCAGAGAGGAGTGTACGCAGTACCTCAAACTGATGACGGGCTATGAAGTGTCCGCAGTCAAGATCAACTCCGAGAACATCAAGCCCCCCTTCTTCAAGGCTATGGAAGATGGGATGTCCACCGAAATCACCACTGATTTCATGTGCTTCGTAGCCCGAGCCTTTGCATAGTCAGAAGCTTGCCAAGAAAATGATGTCAAATATGAGGCAGATTGGAAGAAGCTTGGCAGCAATTCCCAGGAGTGGAGTTATCAAATCTTGAAGGTTGATATCTTGGAGGTATAAAAGTTCCAGTCTCTGATCCCGAATTTCATGGAGTGTGCCATGTTGAAGAAGTGAGAGGGCAACTCAGTCATCAATGAACAGTTCCTTAAAGAATAGCTACAGCAAAGGGCAAATCACTAAAAGACAAATTGGCTACAATGTTGTCGCTAGATGACGAGATAGGGAAGAGACAAGAAAATATTTTATAAATGTAATATATTGAGGGGTAGGTGAAACCCTAATGTAAAATGAATCTTGGCCACATAATGGAATCAAATCTTGGCCACTCATTTTGTTTTGTGAAAACTATAAATAGGGCTCTCCTCCTTTCATTTTGGGGGAGTTGAGTTGTTGTAAAGACATGCTAAAGAAATTATAAATAGCAAATACAGTCAATTTTGGTGTATTTTCTGGGTTTCTCAATATGTTTCATGATTCCTCTCCCTTTTAATTATAGTTTTGCTTTAAGTTACTTTATTGTTCTAGCACCTTCAATTTAGACTTGGTAGATTTAATATGTCATTTCTGGTTTTGGAAGTAATTGCTGTGTGTATACTTTCCTTGTCCATACTTTTGGTCATTTGTTGAAGGTAGATGACTATGCAAAGTTAGTCTAGACTTTGATTCCATTGCTGCTCATTGAACTTTATCTTTTATTCATGTTTCCATGGTGAATGAATGATGAACATCTGCAGTCCCTAGAAGATAGCACAGATTTCATGATAATGTGAGGAGTCTGGTTAAGTGAAATCTCATTTAAGGAAACTATCCACAGCAGGAACCTCCATGATCATTGTTCATCGGTAGTTGCAGGTCCAGGAAACATCTTTCTTCCTTGCCCTTTCTTTTTTCCCCTTTTTTTAGAATCAACTTGTGCTGAGGTTCATTGCACATTATAAAGCCAAATCTAATGAAATAATGGAGTTTAAGACTACTGTTTGAACCTACAGCAAAGCACACCAATTTCAGACCTCTAGAACTCCATTTATTGACTCAATTCCCCTACAGCTTCAACCACGTAAGGCCACCTTATGATTCCAGCAAATCACACAAACAACTGAAATATTCCAAGCACTGTCAAGACCTGACATCCGAGAGACCTTGGGATACTGTTCTACAATATGATGGTGGAAAATTGTCTTTCAAGAGAGGTAATGCACCTACGCATTACCTATGTTGTGAAGTACATAAAAACACCATCAATAGTTTTGAGCTAAATCACCTCATTCCCAAACAGGGTCTCTTTACCATCAATTTATGTTACAAACAAGCCAAAATCAATTTATTGCTCTCATACTGATCCACACAATGCAAGAACTTCAATATGTCCATGTCATCATCAAACACTTGTCAATTATAGATGTTATCAGGTATTGTAGGCCTGGTATGTACTTCTATTTGTGAGATGCCACCAAAAGTTGCATCATCCAGTTTGAGAGCTATGTTTGCTAACAAGTCAGCTTTAGCATTTTGTCCTCTTTCAATCCATTCTATACCAAAAGAACTAAATCCCTCAATAGTATCCCATATTGCATTTTTGTATTACCTATGTCTTTTATCTTTAGCTTTAGAGTGCGATCTAATCTAGAACACAACTAACTCAGAATATCCCAAAACTTTTAATTCTTTAATACCATGCTTGGAAGCCATCTTTAGACTAAGTATGAGAGCTTCATACTCAACAACATTGTTGGTACAAGAAAATTCCAATAAGAAAGAATATTTAAATGTTTTACCTTTTGGGGAAGTAAATAAAATTCCTACTCCTGAAGCATCTTTGGAACAAGTTCCATCAAAATATATTATCCATAAATCACCTTCTAATGACATCTTTTGTACTTCCTTTTCAATAGGTGCAAATTGAATTTCTTTTGTTTTATCTTCCTCAACTCAGAATTTTTCTAGATCAGTTTCCACAAAGTTAATTCTAATAGGTTCAGGTGATTCTTCCACATTTTTAATCATGTGAGGGGCTCATTTTTTCCAATCTACCTTAACATCTTTCTATTCAATATAAAATGTAGCAAAAGACAGATCACATTTTATACTTCCACCCATTGAAGCACTCCAAGGCCGGGATAAGATTATGCCATAAGTAGGTGGAATGTTCACCACTGTAACACTCATATGTTTCTCTTTCTCAAGAAATGTTGCTAGTATATATGGAACATTATTTATAATACCTATAATAGGTACTTCCCTAGAATCCATTGCATAGAACTTACATATGTATTGTTCACTTTTAGTCCCATTGCATGCATTATTTTTACTGGCATCACATTATTAGATGCTCCTGAATCGATCATGCAATTTATCAATATTTTCCCATCAATAATTAGACTTAAGAAAAAAGGATTGACATGGTTGGGATTAGTATTAATAGTGGTACCTAAGTATATTTGGGGACTTTTTGTGATATTTTCTTCCACACTTTTTTTCTTTTCTTGATCCTCTTTTGATTTCACTTCATCATAAACCACTTTACTGCTTCCACTTGTAGGAATATTATTAATAACTGCAACATTCTTATCCTTATGTTCATCTATATGCATCATTTCTAAGAAAGGAACAGTAACCCTAACTTGTGAAAGTATTTGGAACATATCTATTGAAGTGTACTTTGGTAATTCAGGAAAATTTGTGTTTTCAAAAATTACCTTTTCTTTTCCTTTGAGAGTCTCATCATTAGAAGAGGGTTGCTTTATGTCTTTGATATTTTTGGGTACAACTTCATTCTTTGTCTTGGTTGTATCAACTTTCTTTTCCCATATTCGGGGCTCCCTTATTTCCTTAGGATTTTAAATGACATTCTTAGCCTCTAAATTGACATTTGTTCCAGTTACATCTTTTCTTTTATGAACAGGCTGCAAGGCCTACCGGATCACCTGGAAAAATTTTGTTTCTCAATTGTATGTTATTCCTTTCCCTTGCAACTAATCTGGCAGTGTATTTTTCAATTTCTTCATCGGAAGGTCTACTCAAAATAGTGTTATCCACTTCTAGCTCATTCACAAAATAGTCATCATTGTCCCCTTCATTCAAAAACACTTATTGATGGTGTACATCATAATTTTGTCTCTGAACATCAACATCCATGCCACAAGGCTTATCATATGAGGTATACTAATCATAATCTAGATTAGCTGGTCCTAATAATACATTTGTCATTGTATCTTGATCCTCGGGAGACTGAGCATCTCCCTGATCATCTTGAGATTTCACCATATTTTTTGCTACTGCACGCTATTGTGAAGAGTGAGGCATTCCGCATACTTCACACCAAGGTAAATTTTATGTGGCATTCAGAGAATTCTTCTATAAAGGATTAGGTAAAACTTTATTATTTCTTTGGCTTCCTTGCAAAGTTTTTCCATTATTCCAATTGGTATTATAGGGATAATCTTGTAGCCTGGGAGGCCTATCATTTCTTTGAAAATGAGGCTTGTCATTTTTTGCTTGTTTTTGCAGTAGGGTAAGGACTTGATCTATCTTTTCATTAGAAACAGTAGGTTTACCAACCTTTTTAGTCCGATTCTTGGTGCCTTTAAAATTTTATAGGATCTTCTCTTCTCCCCACTTTACCAGAAGCTCTTCTATTATTTTTAATGTTCACCACCATCTTGTATGCTTGCCTTAAATTTTGAGGATCTTTATCTCTTAATAAATAACACATTTTAGCATCATAAGCATTACAATACACAACTAAAAATGTACTCTCATTAGGCCTCAAATATTGAAGAACTCTTGTCATAGCCTTTTGGAAACAAGCATTGAACTCAGTAACCAGTTCATTATGCCCCTTGGTAATGTTATTGAAATCATTTAGTTTAAATCTGGGGTTAGTCTGATCCCCGTATTGTTCCCTGAAAACTCTGCAAAAGGCAACTTTGGAGTCAATACTAGCATCAGGTAACCCTCTATACCAATCCCTAACATCTTCAACTAATGACTGCATAAAGTATTTCATTGCTACGTCATCATCCCATATTTCAAAGTCTTCAAAAAAGCCTTGAAATTTTTTCAAATGGTCTTCCACACTGAAAGGATTATTACCAGTGAATTTTGGGAGATTCTTTCATCCATTATCTGGGATTGGATTAGGGTACCCCCGAATATTACCAAAACACAATTTTATGTATCTATCAATTTGGGTTGTTCCTCCACCATGTCCACTTTTGTGGGTACTTTGTTGTTCAATATCTTTCTTGTCACCCCCTTGTTTACCCTTATCACCACTACCTTGTTTTTTATCCTTGCCAGTGCTTCCCTCTTCATCCTCAGAGTAAGAGCTGAAGTTTTTATGACTACCTCCATCTCCACCACCTCCACCTTTAGGAATTTTATTCTCAAAATTCTTGCTCAACGACTCATTCTTACTCTTTCCTGAACCAGAAGCTTGGGGAGTAGGTATAGATATTTTTATGAAAGCTATCTTTCTTGAAATCTTGGCGTTAGCAGCTTCTATTTCAGCTTTTCTCAGATCAACCTGCAACTGATCATTTATTAGTTGCAATATTAGGAGCTCGATATTTTGAGGAAAATTTGATGGTCTAGGATTAGCTTCATTATTTGTTTCATCACTAGCATTAAGATGGCTTCTATAATTTGAAAAATTGTAGGCACTTTTCTGAGGTTGGTCAGCATGAGCTTTCCCATGGTCTACAAAGGTTGTCTTCTTGGATCCAGCAAATGGATCTAGAGTTTTGGTAGCTGATATAGAAGGGGTATATGTGGGAGTAGCAGGAGTTCCAATAGAGACTGTTGCTTTAGAGACTTCTCGAGCCCTATCAGAAGCTGCCTTAGCCACCCTTTTTTCAAAGGTTTTTCTCTTAGCTGCTTCTTCCCTCATCTTTTCAACTTTCTTTTTTCTAGGCATTCCTTCCAGACTGCTTAGCTCAGAATCTCTCTAGATTCTCTCTTCTTATTCTATCCCTATTATCCTCTACCTCCTACAACCTATTTTCTTCTTCAATTAAGGTTTGCATATCCTTGTTTATATCCATTTAATTCTCAAGGATATCTCCTACCTCACTTAGAGTAGGAGTATAGTAAGGTTGCTCTGCTTGATCTTCATCTTGAAGAGAAGGTGTTTCCTCATTCAAAGAGGTCCCTCATGGTTTTAAATTTTGTTTGATAAAAATGAATATAGTACCAGGTGTTGTAGCTTCTAGGAACTACTTTTCTTGTTCCCATAATCCCCATCGCTCCTCCTCTTTGGACATATCAGCTTCAACTACTCTAGCCATTTCAAAAGGAAAACTACCATGATCCATTTGAGACACAACTTTTGAGGAATATCCACCAATAAAATCACTATTCATTTCAGCATTTAAAGTAGGAGATGAGACAATAGGAGATGAAATAGACTTACTTGGGGTGTCATTTATTTTTACCCATTTCTTGTCTTGTCTCGGTTCGATCTCTAGCATTGGCTCCGGGTTCTTTTTTGCATATTTTCTAGTCTTCTTCATGGTCTTTGGTGTATGGGGATTCTCCTTTGCACGTTTTTATTTGTACTTTGTGTTAATATTTGTGTTCGAGATATCAGATTGACCACCCAAAATATTGGGAATTATGAAGTGATTGCACTTCTCTTTTGCACTCGTGACTTTGGACAAGAGTTTGAACATTACCTGACACACTGACACAGAACTTAGGAAAACTAAACGCATACTCCGAATATGAAAAATTAGGCACACAATTTAAACCAAGTATATTATAACAAATGACTCTGACAAAACCAGTTCTGCACTAGAGACCTTTCATTCAATAATTTCCTAGCAGAGTCGCCATTCTATTGGTGTTTTTTACTACAACCCGCACTTATTTCCTAGAAGCTCCTATGAACTTGCCACATTCAATAATAAAAGGCTAAGAAAATTATGACCAACTTAACAAGAATAAAAATAAGGCTAATTCTCCTACACTTTGGACTCTGTAAAATCCAGGAGGGTATTCCCTAACATGTATTCTTAACATAAAACATTTAAATTATTCATTTGCACACAGGTAAGCAATAGATATATTACCAATTATTGGTAATGGATGAAATCCTTTAAGAAATTTGCTATTCCTTGAAAAGGCTCGGGTCCAATTATTAGAGAATCGTAAACTCAACTTAAAGTAAAATGATAGGAAATGTTTGAGTAAAATATCCCAAGGCCATAACAAAAAACATGCAAGAATAAAACGTAATCAGAATTCCACTGCCATATCGCAACACACGGAGTCAAAAGAGAAAACTGAACTACAGGGTAAATTTAATTTTGAAGACTTATGATCTATTATGAATTGCATTACAATCCATATATCTATACCTAAGTTTATTACTTCTTTATGAATCCTATTTTTTATATTGCATGAACTTATTGGTTAACTAAAGCATTTAATCGATCCTTCAAACCAAAGCTATAGTTAAACATAATTCACAGTAAAGAACAAATGAAGATCAATTAAAATCATCTTGGATCAATATTTCATTAATAATCCATGTAACATAACATAATAGGAGAGAAAATAAACTCCAAATATTCATGATTTTGATACAAACATGCTCAAAAACCCCATGATTAACTAAGTTCTCCAATCTTACTCAAAACTTTAAAACTTGGACTTACAATTCATACTCTCTGTATCACTAGACTCTTATTTCTCATATTTTGGATATTTCAACAAACCTCTCTCTCGGCCTAGAATTCCCTTTTATAAAATAAGGGAGCCAAGAAGATTCAGGCTGGAGAGTACACATGTCCATTTTTATTTAGCCCGCTAACTCTTAATTCAGTTACAAGTCTATTATGTGAGTGGATAGCATAAGACAAGAATCATCATTAGGTTATAAGGAGGAAAGAAAATATTTCTCCAAAGGCCGCTCCCCTTTACATCAAAGGAATGCTTAACCATTATAGTACCAACTCCACCTCATAACCCAAACCTATATTATACATGACCAAGTTGCAATTCTCATCTATAAAATTCATAATTCTAGTTCATAAGTGAACACCTTTTTCCATAATTCAAACTCCTCGTCAAAAGGCCACTGGAAAGCCACAACCTGATCCACCTTGTTGTGATATGGAGCATACATCACCATTACCAATGTGGCCTTTTTATCAAAGTTCTCTAAGAAAATAATAACAAAAGACAACTTTTCCAATGTATTCTCTAGCATGTGGATGTCAACATTTTTGCATATCTCATGTGTTTGAGACATCATTATATTGTCCATCTGATCCTTCCAAACTTGCAGGGGTTTGAATTCATCCTGACTGTGCAAAATATGCGATGATGGGGTCAAGTCCTTTCCATCATGTACATCCTTTAATAATTTAATCTTGGACTCCATAGGGGTGACAAATCCTTGAAACTTTTGCTCAACAATTCCTTTGACCAATTGATATGTTTCTATAATAGTAGGATATTTATCCCTATATTGTTTTATCCCTATTGCCATGAATTTAAACTTCTCCATTCTAGGGCTCCATTTTTCCAAAAATGGGATGACCAATTCTTTATCCCTTGGAAAAAAAATTTAGTGCTTGCAACATTAGGACATAATTTGCATGAACATTGTTTAGCTTACTCTGGACCCTTCTATTTAAATGTTTCAAAATAGTGTCCACTATTACTGAATTGCTTCTCCCTACTGCATCTTGAATTTTCTTGACCATCTCCTTATACTCTTCAACCTGATGAATCAAATTTTCCCTAGAGATTCCACCTCCAAGGCAAGTAGCCCTCTCAATTGCAATAGGCACTTGTCCCATATTATATGGAACAATAGCCAAAGATTGTGCTTGTGCAGGAGGTTGAGACTTCTCTACTGGTGGGTTGAGAATAGTATGGCTAGAACTAGCTTGCATTTGAGACCTCACAGTATCCATTTGTTGCTTCAATAAAGCCAATTCAGTTTCCAAATCTACTACATTTTGTTGACTCTTATTATACTCAATAATAATGTGATTATATTGGCCTCTCAGAGTATCTCAGTCCTTGTTCAAATATTCAATGGTTGCCCCGGTGAATTTGGTAACATTTACAACCATATCGATAGCTTCCAATGCTAGGGTATCAACAAATATCCTCAACCCCAAGTGACCATTGAAGTCAGATGGTTCTGCCAAATTGGTTTTTTAGACCCAGTGGATAGAGACCAGATTGCCAAAGCATCCCATTCTTCACTAATGACTGATCCTTTGAGTGATAATGTAGCCTCCTCATCAATTGCAAGAAGTGGCCTATTGGCCCTTCTTATTGTGTCAAACACCACAACATCAGTGATATCCCATTCAGGAAGTAGCAATACTCCACTTTTTTTTTACCAATGTATGGCCTTTCTTTGGTGTTATTTCTTTGAATTTGTCTCTCATCTATTCCTTGACCTTAGCCTGAATTACCTTCTCTGCGAGCTCTAGATGCAAAATTCTCTCATGTGCCACCTTCTCAACATATGATGCAGTATGTACTCTCCATGCAAAATCTTTAAAAGCATTAGTTTGAATAAAAGATTCATCCATCATGAAATATTTCTAGGCTTTTATCCTCAAATCATCATTACTTGTTATTCCTTTGATTTCATCTTTTCCTAATCTCAAAGTACTTGCCCCCGAACTTGTTTCACTATCAACTAGGTGTAATGGAATATCCTAATGTAGTTCATCTGGAGTCACAATAATTTCATCATCCTCATCACCATCACAATCAACAATCTTTACTCTTTCAACCTTTTGCCTCTTTGGTTATGGTGGGCAGGCTTGCTCTGAAAACCTCAGAGGAGAATCCAAATTAACAATATTTGAAACTAACTACCCTATAGAAGATGGTGTAATATTTTTAGCAACATCTTAAACCCTACTTCCCCTTCTAGAAAAAAACTTTAACTTCTTTTGGGGCTGATAAGTAGGCCTCTCCTCCAATCTTACTTTAGGGTACTCCTTGATGGTTTGTGATTTTCCCCTTTCTTACACAACCCTTTCATCTTTCAAAATCCCCACCAAACTCTCAAAATTATCAATGGAATACATCGCCCTGCTTAATTCATCTTTGGCATTAGGTATGGGGTTGAAACCAGGTATTCTCTCCTGCTTCTTCTTTACCATTTTAGAGTAGCCAATGTACATTGCTTTTCTCTCCTCTTGTAATTCCAAATAAAAAATATTTATGATAATATCCTAAGGAAAGTAGAAATTATGGACAAAGGCTCCTATCCGATGCTTTGCCTTCATTTGAGAGATAAAACCCTTAGGATCATGATTCCTAGGGTGCACAGTCCTTAGCCTATAAGGCCCAAGTAATGTATGTAACTCCTTCCATCCCCCCTTTGCCATAACAAAATCGACAAATTTTGTATATTCAGGGAAGAAATAACCCTTCTTCTATTCAACTGGAAAGTGTAGCTCTTGAGTGCCTCCCAATTGCCTCATGATTTCCAAAAATCCAATTCTAAGGGGCACCTCCCTTGTTAGAACCCTTGGATTGACATTGGTGCCAAAAATCTTGAAAATTATTATGTTATGATAGGGGATAATGTCTCCCTAATTGTGCATTATGTTCAATTCAGGCCTCTTCTCCATCAACCTCAAGAAATCATGAATTTATTTTGGAATTCTTGGGGGTTCATGAACTAGATCCCTCCTTAATTTAGATCCAAAGACATTATGGAAAGTTTCAGAATCAAACTTATGATCATGTATGTCAAGAATCCTAGTCCAATATTGGAGAGGAATTTCAATATTACCTTCTTTCTTCTTTTACACCATATCTCTTTTAAACACAACCTGACCCCTATACAAAAAGATGTGGATTAACATGGAAAACCACCTGAATCCAACCCAATTCTTCCCCACCTTTAGAGCTACCAAAACAATGTGCAATTTCTCCGCTAAGTAAGTGGAAAAATAATACACCACGCTTAAACCCGGGTGTTGGAGATTTAATACCATATACATAATGTCGGTAGGCAAGGTTGTCTTTAAACTAACTCCAAGAACTTGACATAAAGCACAGACAGTCTTCTAGAAATAAGTGGAGAAATAGTCCACAAGAAAAGGTTCAAGCTCATTCCTGCCAATCACTACCTTCTTCTGATTGTTTCCTCTTCCTGAGACAACCAAATGGTGTATCAAAAGGGATGTTCTAAACAAACCATTAGTATTTTTATATTCTTTTCTAAAAACCTCAAGGTTGACAGGAACCATATCTCAACTCCATTAGTGCAACTTGAAAATATATGTGATTTCTTCTCTGGTTATCTTAATCATCTGCACACCATCGTAAGTTTTGAAAAATCAGGTCATAGGGTCATATCTCGCAGAAATATCCTTCAAAAGATCTACATCCAAGTAGACATTCGGCACCACCAACTTACCCAGGTCTAACCTCCATGGGTTACACAAAGGAACCAACAAATTCCTATTCCCAAACAAATTGGAGAACAATTTCCACCCGGTATATGGTAACTCGACATCTTGAATTGCACACTACTTGTCTGTCAGTCCTTCCAAGAGTTAGGGCCCATAGAAAAAAACATTTACATCATGCTTCTTGTTAGTAGAGGGTTTTAACAAATCAATAATATCTTGGGAGAAAGACCTGGTAGTGGTTTGAGAACCAGAACTTCGGGCCTTGGGTGTCATTTATACTAGACAAATGATACTTCAAGCTAGGGTTTTCTTATTTTTAGAAAGAAAGCAATTAAAATTTTCTTCCTTTAGCCTTAAATAGAAAAATATCTCACAATTCTAGAGTTTCCAGCAATTATCTAGACGAGCTCTAAAAGAAAATCTATTCAAACAATTCTTGAAGAATAGAACGGGAAACAATCACTAATTGTTAAGCAAGCAACCATAAAATCTTCTAAAATTACAAGAAATGGCTTACATGCTACTTATGATATAATTCACAGAACATCTAGGGTAGTGAAATTGAGAAATTGCAACAACGGCTTGCTTCACTCGATACCAGACAATTCTTCCTCAATGTAGAGATACAACATAGAAATATAGATTCATAAATTTTAGCATTTAATTATGTAGGAAAAGTCAAACTAAACCATTACTATTCACTCGCATGAGATAAAATGGCTATAGTACAACACCAGTTTATTTTAAATACGAATCGTTGATCAAAAGCAATGCTGGCCAAGAGAAAGGCTCAGATTAAGTCACAACACTTTGAAAATTCCATGTCCACTCTCCAATCACCAAACAGACAGGACATTCACCTACCGGGCACCACATTAGCACAGAACAGGCCCCACCTTTGTTACCACCATAGAAAATTGGTGTCCATGCATCACCAAATCGCACACCTCACAGCATTATTGAAACTGCAGTTTTAATTGCGTGAGGTCAGTGAGGGACGACCATGATGCATCAGGAAATAAACAACTGTCAACATCAACATCCATCATCGGTCAATGAGATAAACTGGTCCCCACCATCAAACACGATAGGTGGTAGCATCTCAAATGCCTCGCACCATTTTTATGACATTAGCAAAAACCTTGCGAGGTCTGGGAGGAAGGTTTAAGGTTAAAATCACCTCATCCAATGGTCACACAATCTGCACATGCAAAAAAAATTATTCATAAAGAAGGCGACCGAATAGGTGGATGGGGAAATGACCCTTAAGGTCAAAAATATTATTTAGAGGTTTAATCTAATATAATTTATTAGCCCAACATTATGAAAATATAATATGGTCATGACGCAAAAGACTGAAAGGATGGGTAAACGGGGTTGATAAAGTCACAACCAAAAAGAGATAAAAGACCACTTAAGTGACTGACCACCATCAATAACAAGTCAACGCTCGAAAACAAAACCCATGACCCAACTAATTAGATTTGAGGACAAAATATACCAACAAGGTGAAAAATAAAAGCTCCACCAGATTATTCGTCGAAGATCCACAACATGCTGCAATCATCTTGTTGGGCATGAACATGAAAAATATGAACACGCAAGAGAAAATTACAGATCGTGAGCACAACAATCAATGTAGACATGCAAAATAGATAGAAAATGATATAGAAACATCCACAAACACCACAATAACATTCACAATAACTCATATTACCATAATCACATTATCTTCTTCCAGGAACACCAACTACAGTAATAGAATAACTATCAAAACACATAAAATCCTAACTTTCTCAAATCTTCATATGCACCTCTAAAAATTTTAGTGGATAAACTAGATAGGCTTGTCAACAAATTCTTTAGTACACAACTTCTCACCTTCAATATACTTGACTTTCCATCATACTGATCTTCACTGTTTAATAGACACCCTACAACATATTTTATTACAATTTTCTCAGTATCCTCGACATATACAGTCTTAAAGACATTTATGCTAATAGTGTTGACATAAATGGCAACCACATATTAGTAACACAACCACAACATCCAAAAATCTCCCCCTTTTGAATTGATGGCAACACATGATGTGAAAAACACCATCAATGCAACTAACTCCAACATTTACTCCCCCTTAGGTTCAGATTCTTATCACATGACTACTTCTCCTAATTTTTCACATTGCTCTTCTCCCCTTTAATACATCAAGAGTTTTTCACATGACTCTTCTCCCCCTTTGAAATCAATGAAAAAAATCTTATTTCTTCACACAAGCTCTAAACCACATATCTGAATCATCTGACTACTCCTCCTGAGTAGCAGCCACCACTACATCAATATGGATCAAGATATGACTATGAAATGCACAAACTAATGCAAGATAATGCATCTTAGTTCTAATTAGGAGGGGTAATCACCCCTAACTTCCCTCGAAGATATTCGAAATTATCCTTAGGCAAAGGTTTAGTAAATATGTCTGCAATCTGTTCCTTAGTAGGCACATACTCTAGTTTGACTTCCTTATCACTCACCTTGTCTCTCAAAAAGTGGTACTTGATAGATATATGCTTGATCTTTGAATGCAGCACCAGATTCATAGAAATATTAATTACACTTGAATTCTCACAAAATATAGCAATACTTTCATCATACACAACTTTGATATATTTTAGCATCTTCTTCATCCATAATAATTGAGTACAATTGTTAGCAACAACAATGTATTCTTCTTATGTAGTAGACAAAGAAATGAAAGTCTTATTTTTACTTAACCATGAAATAAAATTCTTTCCCAAGAAAAATGTGCCACCACTAGTAATTTTCTTGTCATTCACATCTCCTGCCCAATCAACATCAGTAGAGGAACTCAGAGTATGATCATTATTAGGATACCATAGGCCAAAATCAACTGTTCCCTTCAAGTATCTAATAATTCTCTTCACAACAGTCACATGAGATTCCTTAGGATCGGCTTGAAATATTGCAACAATGCATACAAATTTCATGATATCAGGTCTAGTTTGAGTCAAATAAAGCAATCCACCAATCATTGATCTATATCTAGTTTGATTTTCCTTTGAAGAATCTTCATCTGTTGTTAACTTACATCTGGTCACCATGGGTGTACCGACTGACTTTGAATCTTACATACCAAACTTATTTAGCAATTATCTCACATACTTGGACTGAGATATAAAGATCCTTTCATCTAACTGAGTAATTTTCAATCCCAAAAGGAATTTCATCTCTCCACTAATCAAAATTTCAAACTCAGTATGCATCTGATCAATAAAATTCATGCACAAACCATCATCTCCTCCAAAAATGATATCATCAACAAAAACTTCCACAAAAAAATATTTATCATTAAATATAGATTACTATCAACAGTACCTTTGTTAAATCCAAGCTTTATAAAATACTTGTCCAATCTAGCATACCAAGCTCTAGGGGCTTACTTGAGTTCATACAATACTTTCTTCAACTGAAAAACCATATCTCACTGATCAATCAATTGAAATCCATCAGGTTTCTTAACATACACCTCTTCTTCCAATTCACCATTTAGAAATGCTGACTTGACATCCATCTGATAGACTTTGAAATTTTTGTAAGTAACATAAGAAATAAGCAGTATCACAGCTTCAATTCTAGCAACAGGGGAAAAATTCTCTTCAAAGTCAATTCCCTCCATCTGAGAATATCATTTACATACTAGCTTTCCTTTGTTTCTAACAAGTTCACCTTGTTCATTCAATTTGTTTCTAATGTTGGTGTAATTAAATGTTTTGTACCTTGTCTTAGGTCATAATTACATCTTAGTTAAGTTTACTTAGGGACCACATAGGAGTTGTTGGATATTTTCCACCTTTGGTGGACTTATCTTCTTATTAATTTATCACCTCCACCTTTAATGGACATATCATGTGATTAGGTTTCCACCTTTTGTGGGTGATCCACTATTTATGGTGGTTATCACATTATCACCTTTCCACTTCAAGTGGACTTATAACTTTTTATTGTTGTCTCAAGTCATAATATTATGACACTTGTCATAATCTTATACACTCCTATGTTCTCACCTTGGCTATATAACCAAGGGGTCTCTACTACATTTGTACATTAAAATCTCATATCATATCACTGACATTGAATAGAGTTTATTCTTGTCACATTATTTTCTCTCTTCTTGTGCTTTCCATTTGGTCCATAGATCTTGGCATCCATAGCCAATTCTAACATGGTATTAGAGCATGTTTTATTCTAAAATGGTATTAGAGCATGTTTGATTCTAACATGATATCAGAGCAGGTTGGATTCCATTGGAGAGTCTTTTTTTGAAGAGAGGTATCAGAGTTGGGGAGCTTCAATTTTTTGGCTCTTTATTGCAGGTTTATATCGGAGCTTGTTGGTGCAAATTCGATCTCACCATTGCATTTAGAAGGTTTGAGAGAGTCGATTATGCCTTTTATTTCATCCAAATTGGACATATGAGGCCAAATCTATGAGGGTTTGAAGCTGCATTGTGGTTGCGAGATCCAAAAGGTAGTTGCATTTTTGGAGAATTTTGGGTCAAATCCGACCTTGCCATCTTGTCCTGAAGGGCCAAAAACCCTAAGATCAACTGTCCAATCATCCAAATCAGAGAAAGCCATCCGGTGAGGCAAAAAAAAATTGCCTGGAGAGCCGTACGGTCCACAGGATGCCATTATTACGACGGTACGATCTTTTATTGAAAAGAAAATTGAATTTTTTTTTTTTTAAATCATTTTGAAAAAGCTGTATTCGAAATTTTGAAAAATCAAAATTTATTTGTAAAAGTTTTATTTATTTTCAAAAATAAAATAGAGGGCCGAGGGTACAGGTCCGCAGACCTGACCCTGTACCTTGTGGTACTGCTTTGCACAACAACTGTCACGTGGCCGATTTGGATAAGCTATCGTGGCTCCCGCCACACACAACTGTCGATCAACCAACTTCACCAGCGGCCATTCATTCAGCCCCATGGACCCCAGAAATTTTTTTCCAATAGCCGCTCGAAGAATCCGGCGAAGGAATATACCAGTAGGTGATCAACATATTCCAACAGAATCCAGGAAGATTCCTCCCCCGGTCAGCGTGCAGGGAATATTCTGTGGAAGGGGGAATATTATTTTTTGACGGCCAAGAGCACATCAAATTTAATCTCATAAATATATGATGTCAGCATCACATTAGTGAGGACATCAGCAATCTTTTGAAAAAATTCTACCCCTCACGGATGAGCAGTTTCATTTTGCATGCAAACTTTGAAGGCTCATAACTTGCTCATTTTGGCTCCTTTTTTCAAGAATTTTTTTTTCATTTGGGATAATTTTTCATGATATTCATAGTGGTGCAATCATTTTTTGGTTTTGGCTTATGTTTTTCCATAAATTTCAGATTCTCACAGGTGTTGTTGCTTCATCCTCATTTTGAGAACTTTTGGAGCTCATAACTTGCTCCTACGGTAACATTTTTGGGTGCCAATTTTTTTGAAAGTGCACAATTTTTCATGTACTTCTCAGTGGTATGATCATATTGATCTCATTTTTTACCAAAAATTGTACTTGAATTTGTGGCCTATTTTGGCATCTGCATGTACTAAGATCAAATTCCACTTTGCTATTTTTGGCAGTGGCAATTGTAAACACACAAAGTATAAATTTCCAAATCAAATGTTGCTTGGTGGGCTTCTTGATTGAGTGATTTGGGGGGGTAATTTTTTAGTGATTGGTTGCATTCTTTTGCTTGGTTTGTGTTCTTGCAATGGGGAAATCTCAAATTGAAATCCTAACTCCACATAATTATGCTACATGGAAAAAATTAGTATGACACTATCTCATGGGAAAATGTCTAATAGGATATCTAAAGGAAACCATTTCTTAACCTACTAATGCTAATGAATTGCAAGATGGGAGATTAATCATGAGAAAACACTTGGATGCATATGTTTATTAGCCTTATTTGATTTGCAATTTCATATTGATTCATGTACAACACCTAAAGAAGCATGGGAAACTTTTGAAAAATTGTATGGTAAAACAAATAAGATTAGGGGATATCAAATTGATAATGATTTGAGGAATCTTGATCCTAAAAGTTTTGACCACATCCAAGACTACATCTCCAAAGTCCAGAAATTAAGAACACAATTGAAAGAATGCACTATTGAAAAAGAGGATTTACAATTGATTCTGAATGTGTTATCCAAGCTTGGTCCTGAGTATTCATTATTTGTTTCTGGCTTTCATACCCATCAATTTTCTATGGGAGAATCATATGTTGATCCTAAGTTTGATGACTTTGCAAATCTCCTAATCTAAGAGGAAGCTAAGTTAATGAACATGGGTCTAATCAAGTCCTCCAAGCCACATGCATTGGTTTCTAATGAGTCAAAGGTACAAAAAGAATCAGGGAATCTTGATAAGAAGCAAAAGATGAAAAAGAACAAGCCACCTAAAGAATCAGAATCCACTCATTCAAAAGAAGAATCATCTAAGAAGAAGAGGTCTTTTTGTGCATATTTCAAGAAAGATGGACATGAAGAACACTATTGTTATAAGAAGGATATTGATGAGTTGAATAATCTTCTCAAAAAGAATCAAATTGATTTTCCTTCTAGAATGTATGAATCACCTCATTCTTCTTCAAAACAGTCTAAGGGAAAAGTTCATTTGGCATCTACATTAGGAAGTAGAGGTCATGCTCTTTGTGCTTTTTCAGGTTCAGGATCAGGGAGATGGCCTCTAGATTCAGGAGCATCACATCATATGGCATCTACACAATCTATCTTCTCTTCATTTCAGCATTGTTCTATGTCTCCTATCTTGATGGGAAACAATACATACATGAGTGTAATAGGGAAGGGATTTATTAGTTTTGGGGAGAACACTTTTCTGGATGTTTTGTGTGTTCCTCATTTGACAAACAATCTTCTTTCCATTTATCAGATTACACATGGTGGAGATGGAAGAACTATGGAGTTCACACCTGATTCAGTCATCATTCGAGACTTGGAGAGTAGAGAGATCATTGCTACTAGGGTTGTTGATCATTCATCTCGGTTGTATACCTTTACAGATTTTTATTCTAATGATGACATTGTTCCTTCAAAAACTTGATCACACTTCTAGTGTGAACCATGATTCACAGGAGACATTTGGCTACTTGAACTTGGGAGTTCTGACATCAGATCCAGTACTTGAGCCATGCATTTCATCTCCTCCATCTACTATTGTAGTTGATGATGTGTGTGATTCCACAGTTTGGGTTCCTTGTGATTCAATGCAGCAGGACATACATTATCTTATAGATATGGCTACTTTGGATGGATTCTTGAAAGGTATTTCAGACTTGTTTGTGGAGTCTCATCTTGTAGATATGGGAGACATCATTGATGACATTCATCTTCTCTTTGATGAAGATGATCCTTCTTCAGTTGTTGCGAGGGAACACTCTGACCCTCTTGTTCATTCTCTACATGATTATTCTTTACAGTTTGACATGAGCGTGGATAATTTTGGACAACATTTGGAGGAGGCTTATTTATCTTTGGAGGGTATATCTTTCTCTTTGGATCATGTTCTACATTCTTCTCTACTAGATGTTGGATTGTACTCTTCAACAGTGTGGCCTAGAATGCCTGTTTGGAGTGTGTCAGCTTTTGGCATTGACATAGAGACACTTGAGCATGCTTCAGAGACATCATACATCCTGCATACATCCTTAGTTTTGTTTCTTCCTAAGGGGAGGAACGTTGTTCGATGAAATTGGATCATCTTCAACATTCAATGTCGAGCTTCTACCATCATTGCAGGAGACTCAACATTGAGGGGGGGCTACCTTATCTCTCTTCTACTTCTCTCTTATAGGGGGGTCTTTTTCCTCACATGGGATTTTTACCTTCTTATGCATTATTGAGAGTATTTTCATTATTGTATTTCATCTCTCTTTTGGGGAGGAGTTTTGTCCCACTGGGTTTTCTCCTTTTCTTCATTTGTGAGAGATTTCATTGCATTTGTATGTGGGTACCTAACATGGCCTAGCTGTCAGGACCCATCTTGCATTGTTTGATTTTGTGTTCATTCTCCCTAAGTTTCACTTAAGGGGTGTTGGTGTAATTAAATTTTTTGTACCTTGCCTTAGGTCATAATTACACCTTAGTTAAGTTTACTTAGGCACCACATAGGAGTTGTTGGAAATTTTCCACCTTTGGTGGACTTATCTTCTTATTACTTTATCACTTCCACCTTTCATGGGCATATCATGTGATTCGGTTTCCACCTTTTGTGTGTGATCCACTATTTTTGGTGGTTATCACATTATCACCTTTCCACTTTAGGTGGAGTGATATCTTTTCATTTTTGTCTCATGTCATAAGATTATGACACTTGTCATAATATTATGCACTCCTATGTTCTCACCTTGGCTATATAATCAAGGGGTCTCTACTACATTTTTACATTAAAATCTCATATCATATCATTAACATTGAATATAGTTTATTCTTGTCGCATTATTTTCTCTCTTCTTGTGCTTTCCATTTGTTCCATAGATCTTGGAATCCATAGCCAATTCTAACATGGTATCAAAGAATGTTTGATTCTAACATGGTATCAGAGCATGTTTGATTCTAACAATAAAGACCCATTTAGTTCCAATTAAATTTTTATCCTTAGGCCTAGGAACAAGAGTCCATGTGTTATTCTTCTCGATTTTTTGTAGTTCTTCTTTCATTTCTTCAATCTAATGTTCATCTTTACATGCTTCATTTACATTACTTGGCTCAGTCTTTGAAATCAAACAATATTCTTCTGCAATTCTTCTCATAGTCTGGACACCTTTGTTCTTATCACCGATAATCTTATTTTTTGAATGATTTAATCTCACATAATTTGGAGTCTTAGGATGTTCTTGAGTTTCGGGCTCTTGTGATCTCTCTTTTGTACTTTCACTAGTTTCTCTTTCCTTTTTATCTTCTTGATTCACTAGAATGATCAAAACTTGATTTGAATTCTAACCTTTGTTTCTGTTGTCATTTTTGTCATCAGAATCAAATCCATAGGTTCTGGATGGTCTAGCAATTTCTTCATCAACCTTAACATTTTCACTTTCAACCATTTTCCTTAATCTCTTATTGTAGCACTGGTAGACCTTACTCTTAGTAGAATAACCAGGAAATATTCCTTCATCACTTATAGAATCAAAATTTCCTATATCTTCATGTCTTTTGATATAGCATTTACTCCCAAAGATTTTGAAATATCTAACAGTAAGCTTATGACTAGTCCAAAGCTCAAAAGGGGTCTTACCCGTATCACCTTTGACTTGTACCCGATTGAGGACATAAACAACAGTACTCACAACTTATCTCCAATAGATATGAGGAACATTTCCTTCCAGCATCATATTCTTAGCAACATCTAGAATTGTCCTATTCTTCCTTTCCACAACTCCATTTTGCTGAGGGGTCCATGGTACAGATAATTATCTATTTATCCCATGTTCTTCCAAAAAATAATTACACTCACCGAAAGTGAATTCACCACCTCTATCTAATCTCAAACAGTTAATCTTTAGACCTGTCTCTGTCTCAACCATAAACTTAAAGATCTTGAACTTCTCTAGAGCTTCAAATTTCTCCCTTACGAAAGTAACCCACATCATCCTAGAGTAATCATCAATAAGAAACATGAAATACCTATAACCTTGTAAACTTCTAATTCTAGCAGGACCACACAAGTCAATATGCACAAGCCCCAACAATTCATTTGAACAATTTTGTTTACTCTGAAATGAAATTTTGGTTTTCTTTCCTAACTAACTTTCCTTGCATATGGCATTAGTAGGCTTTACCAACTTAGAGGAAGATCTCTCACTTCTTGAGTAGAACTTATCTTCATAATATTTTCAAATTTTACATGACACATTCTCCTATGCCACAATCAACTTTCATTAACTTGAGCAATGAAACAAATTTTACTAGCAACATTCAGGTGAAAGATATTACCTTTTTTTTTGTACCTAAAGCAATCACATTTCCAGAACTTCAGAATATTCTAAACTTTCCCTCCTTGAATTGAAGATTGTATCCCTTATCAACCATCTATCCAACATTGAAAATATTATTCTTCAAACCTTCAACATAAATAACATCATCACTATTATGCTTGCCATCAAAATAAATACATCATCTATCATGGATTATACCACCATTTTTATCACCAAATCTTACAACACCACCATCATACTTCTCCAGGCTTACAAATTTTCTTTTATCACTTCTCATGTGATGTGAGCATCCACTGTCAATTACCCATTCATCCTTCTCTTCAACTCTAGTAGCTAGGGCTTTCTCCACATTTTTACAACTAGTAGAATCAATAGACACAAGATTATTTTCCTTGATAGCAATAAAAACAAACTCATATTCACTTACATTCCCTTTTTCAAATTCATCATCTGTCACACCTTCATCAGAAACATAATAACATTTCCTTTGAAATCTAGGCTTGTTATGTCTTGGCTTGGGGACTCTTTCTAGACACCTTGAAGAAAAATGAACTATCTTATTACAATAAAAATTAATAAGAAACTTTCCTTTATACTTACCTTCTCCTTTGGATTCCCTTTTGACAATAAGTGCTTCAAGAACATTTAGTTCTCTTTCTTCTTCTTTGATCTATCTCATTTCTTCTCATACTTTTACCCCTTTTTAGAAGAACTTTCACTCAAATCATATCTCTTCTTGTCTCCCCTAGAAGTAGTAGCTTTAAATGCAAATTCTATCTTAGGAAGGGCATCACTGAATTCACTCAAAAGTGGTAAGTTTACCAATCAACATATCTCTGGTTAAATTTGTCACAGTCCGGAGCTCATCAATAGTTGTAGCTTTGACTTTGTATGCAACAGGAAAGGATCTAAGAAATTTAACAACAAAATCTGATTCTTCCAACTATCCACTAGCACATATAATACCACACACAAGTTCATTCACCCTTTGCATGAAAGTAGTAATATCCTCATCATCACCCATTTTCAACATTTCATATTTCCCTTTCAAACTTTGTAGCTTAGCAATCTTCACATTAGCATCACCTTCATACAAGGTTTCAAAATTTTTCTAGATCTTATAAGCAATAATCAGATCCATAATAGGTGTCATCTCAGAATTAGTCAAAGCACTCAATAATGCTTCCTTAGCCTTGATATTATATTCAGCATCCCTAATCTTAGCAGTAGTAGTACCATTTTGAGGAATAACATACCTATTACTTGTAATTTTCCAATAGGATTCACCAATGCATCTCATATGACACTCCATTTGATTCTTCCACAAAGAATAACTTTTTCCATCAAATCTCATACTCTCCTTATATGTCACTATCCTAGATCACCTCAAGCTATTAAACTTCTTCCAAGGAACCTGCTCTGATACCAATTGTTGGCAACACAAGGGAAGACAACTGAGAGGGGCGGTGAATCAGTTTTCATGTAATTTAAAGCTTATTAAAATTATTTACTCTCACTTTTAGATTTGATTAATAACCAAGAAATCATAAACCAACAACACATCAGAAACACGCATGACACCAAGATTTTTTATGTGGAAATCCTGCTAGGGGAAAAACCATGGTGGAGGTCAGTCCACAAGTTTATACCCTGTTAAAAGTATAAGAAGAATAAATGGGGAATGCACATGAATTTAGGCATAGTGCCTAGAACTCACTACTCAAATACAAAGGAAGAATCACTATCTTACAATAAAATTCGAATCCCAACTATCCATATTTTGAGCTGAGAAAGTAGCATCTGATAATGCCTAATTACAATTCTGGTTAAGGCCATGAACACTTCTTTATTCTTCTTTAGTCTTCTTCACACTCTATTTTGACTTTGAAATATTTGAACCTTATTCACACATAGAACTTGCACACTTCACACAATTCATGTATCAAATGAGATAAACCATCTCTCATATATATCCGCAACAAGGAATTACATTATTACATGTCGGCTTGAAGAAAATAATAAAATGAATATAAACTGTTGATCCAAAAAAATAAAGATTATTAATGTGAATCAACCAAAGTCATCCACAACATTGTAGAGACCCAAAATAGTATCCCTGAACACAAAAAACCTTCAAATATTATTCCTCGAAGATCCACAACACACTACAATCACCCTGTTGGCCATGAACATGGAAAATATGAACACAAAGAGAAAATTATGGATCGCAAGCACACCGATCAATGTAGACATGCAACATAGATAGAAAATGATCTAAAAACATCCATGAACACCATCGTAACATTTTTAACAACTCATATTACCAAAATCACATTATCTTCTTCAAGGAACATCAACTACGGTAACAGAATAACTATCGAAACATAGAAACTCATAATTTGCTCAAATATTCATGTGCACCTCTGAAAATTTAGGTGGATGAACTAGATAGGACTTTCAATAAACCATTTAATGAAAAAATTCTCACCATCAATATAGTGAAATTTCCATCATACTAATCTTCACTATTTAACAGACACCCTACAACATATTTTATTACAATTTTCTCATCCTCGAAATATATAGTCTTAAAGACATTTATACTAATTGTGTTGACATCAATGACAACCACATATCAGAAACACAAACACAACATCAAACATCACCAACTAGAGATATATCCTCTCCAAGGGAGACATAATTAAAATGGAAAAGGGTTGAAACAACCAACCTTGTTGATTACCCTACAAATGATTCTGATGATAAAAATTTTATAACCAAGGATGAAATAAGGCAAGGAATGGAATACCCTCAAAGGGAAGCTGAGCCAAAAAATCTAAGTCTTTGATTAATTAAAGAACATATGCGTCAAATCAATAGCTCTAAGGATGTTAGGTTCCAATCTTGTGAAATTTTTATGAATGATGATGAGTTTGTTAACACACAAGCAATTAAAGAATCTATATGGAAAGCTATGAAAGATGAGTATGCATTGAATGTGTAGAAGAAGGAAAGTGAGAGCCTAGAGAAGCCACAAAATATTATTGAAGTTGAGTTTGATGAGGAAATGAGGGAAAACTACTTGAATATCACTGCGACATAAGGCATGGACCTAGTTAGGAAGAGTGGAGTGTTTTTGCTTCCAGAATGGGACTTGACATTTACAATAGCAATTGATACTATAAGAAGACGTGATGCCCCCATTTTTTACATTGAGGAGGAGGTCACATTGGCCTTGCAGGGATGAGCTTTAACCTCCTAGGGGGATATGTTGTGTGGTATCATAAAAAACCCCAAGACTTTGTTGGTTGTTTTTAATGTAACCAGGTTTATCTTCTATTCTACCTATAAAATTGCTAATTCTAATTGAGGGCAGCTCGAAGGACCTGGACCAATCGATGAGGATTTTAACAATAAACCTCCTACACTTCGGGCTGTGAAAAATCCAAGAAGGTGGTCCCTATAATGTGTTTATAATCTTTGCACCAAACTTATAAAAAATCATTAACAATTAACAGATAATCCCTTTTAAAGGATCAACAAAATAGGATAATACTAAATTGAATTGGTGTTTCATCAATAGTATCAACTACTTGGAGCATGAGATGATTACAACAATATTTCACAATTTAAGATAGTCATTTAATTTTTAATTTGGTAGCAAGCTCTAAGAAAAGACAAACAGACACAAAACCTCACAAACACATACAATTTAGACCAGTGACATATACCATGGGAGAGTCAAATTCATAAACATTTAAAATTCCATGATAGGTTCAAACACATAGAATATAAGATCTCTAACAACAATTTCCTTACAACATCATCAATTTATATCCTAACCCAATAATTCTTACCAAATCCCTTTATAAACATATCCATCTATAACTCCAATCAAGCATTTTAATTAATTCTTTGAATTAAAGCTAAAATGGAAGTCATACACACTACAACAGTGAGATGAATGCAATAACCCTTGATTATAATATTCAAAATTATGATATGCTTATACAAAGGAGAGACATGAGCTTGAAATGAATCATTATAACTCAAATTCTTGTACTGTTATGAAACATCAAACCTTCATAAATCCAAAACCCAACTACAAAATGACACAAAACCTAAATTTCATTTACATTGAAACAATCAGGCTTTACAACTTTTTCTGTAACTATGCATAGACACGACCTCAAAATATCCAGCTTGCCAACCCTCATTTCTGGCCTTGAAATCCTTCTTATAAAGAATGAAGGAGCAAACAAGCATCGGGCTAGAAAATTACACATATCACCGGTCAATTGGACCGCTCTATGACATTTCAAAAATATGATTACAAACACGAGTCGTGGAGCTCTTGTTAATTCCACTCATTAGGGAATAGTCACTGCATTGGCCAAACCTCAAAACCTGAACCAAAAATATGCCATGGAGACTAAACCATAATCATTTATAACCATAACCATTGAGTTGTTAGTTGTTAGAAAGATACACTATTTTACTCCTCTTTGGTTAAATACTTGTCCACACGTTCTGATACTCCTCATCCGTTGGCCAATCAAAATTCACCACTTCATTCACCTTAGTATTGTAAGGTGTATATTTCATTGCAATCTAATTGGATTCCATTTCAAAAGACTCTAAGAATGTGCTAGTGTTAATTATTTTATCCATGCTACTCACCAACAAATCATAATCAGAATCATCACAAATCAATTTGATTTGCACATTAATAAATTATTTTTCCCTTTCCTACCATTGCTGCAATGTTTTAGTGTTTCCCTATGCATCAATTATATTAGGCAGAAAGGTATCACTCCATTCATCAAAACTCTTTACCAGCTCCATAATTCTTCTACTCAAATCATCAGGTAGGGCTTGGAATCCCTTCAATGATTTCAAAAATATTTGAGCAGGCTTCAATGACTGAGGCCTATTATCCACACCAAACCTAGAGGCCTTATATATATTATCTAGATCGTTGGCCCTAGGGATCCACTTCTCAGGCAAAGGCAAAAGTTTTTCCCGATCCTTATTGATGTTTTTTATTCCATCCAAAAATAAAGAATATAAGGAATGTACATATGGTAATCTACCATCAACCTTCTCATTTATATGCCTCAAAACTATTTCAACCACCTCATTTTATTTGGCAATTGCACCATCCTCACTTGCCTTTAAGGCACCCTCTAATTTTGTGATCTTACTCAACACTTGCTTCTTGGTGGAATCCACAAAATATTCAACTTCTTCTTCAACTAGCCCTAGTGTAGGACTAAGAGCAGGTGTCTAGATGGGGGATCCAAGAGTAGAAACAATTAGAGAAATGGGGAGGACTGATCCTGAAATAGGGGGTAATGCTTTGATACCAGGAGCACTGGAGGATTCTCCCATCTTCTCATAGTTAAACCTATCTACTTTAGATTGCATCTCAACATTCCTTTGTTGCATCCTACTATATTCTCCAATTATTATGTTGTATTTCTCCATCAGACTTTTATTTTCAGCCTCTTCCCTTTTAGTTGTCTTTTGGGCCAATTTGGCCACATTTACCGTCAAGCTTGTAGCTTTTGTTGTTGAATTTTTAGAAGCTCTCTTGATAATTATCCCTCCCCTTAAGTTTGTGCTAATATCAATTACATTTGTATTTCTTCCCTAGGGTGCCAATGCTCATATGGCCAGAGTTTCATACTCATCATTGAAGGCAGAGTCTTGCAAAGTTGCCTTAACCTCTTCTTCATTGTTCTATATAGGGTGCTTAGATTGTAGGATAACATTGAATTCTAGAGCATCATCTATGTCCCATTGAGGAAAAATTAGGACACCATATTGAGTCACAAGTCTCCTTCCTTCCCCAGGAGTGATGTTCTTGAATTCCTCCATTAGTTTGGCCTTGACCTCATCATCATTCTCCTACTTAGACCTATCAAGTCTTGATTCTCTCCTTCTCTTGCACTTATCTTGGTATTCCTCTAGTTTCATCCTCCAAATTAGTTGCAAGAATATAGGAGTCTTCACAAAGGCATCATCATCTAAGAATGCCTTGTAGGCCTCCATCCTGGCATCTTGTACACATTTCCCCTTTATATCCATATCAGATAACACCAACTATGTTGATTTAGGAGGGGAAGGGATACCAACATGCATGTCTTGATCAGTCACAATTATCTCATCCATTAGAGCCTCTTATGTTTCCTCAAATTTTTTCCTCTTAGGGCTTGGCTTTGATGGTAGTACTGCAAGATCACTTCTTGGTGGTGAATCTAGATCCTAAATCCTTATCCCTCCAGGTGCTCTAATCCTTGGACCTGGTTGTGATGATTCTTGCATTATTTGTTTTCCCTTCTTATCCCCCTCATCTTCATCACTGTTATCATTCCTCTTTCTCTTGTAAAGAGGCTTGTCAACTAGGGGCTAATAAGTTGGAATTATTTCCTCAGGCCTCACATCTAGTCTTTGAATTCCAAAGTCCATTTCCAAATTGACTTTCTTGGTCATCAAGGTGCCCATGATCTCTTTAAAATTATCCAACAAGAAAAAAATTCTCTTGTGGAATGGAGTAAACTCAATTAATGGATCATATTTTCGATCCATTTTATGCACCATGGCCAGTAGCTTTTCATAGGCATTCCATTTCTCTTTATTCAATTCTTGCCTATTCAAATCAAACTCATTTCTAATTAGGTCTTCAGGAAAGTTGAATTCATGTATAAAATTTCCATCTTTAATTAGTTTCTTGAACAAGGCAAAGAATCCCTCAGGGTCATGTTGCCTCCTAGATCCACTCTTCAAATGATAGTCATCAAAAGACCTTCCAAAGTGGAGCCATCCTCCCTTGGAAAAGACAATCTAAAACAACAATATAATTAGGGAACAAAGTCCCATTTCCTCTCCCTATCAAGTTGTCTTCATGAATACAAATTAGCTGCCACATGACCTCCACAAATACAATCCTTGATGGTACACTATATGGGCGAATGTGAGGGGCTCCCTAGAAACCAAACACCCTTAGGACAATGCTTATGGGGTACAAGATGATGTCACCCCAATTGTGGCATACCTTCAAATCAAGCTTCCTCACTTTTGGTCGGAGGAAGTCATGCAAATCTTCAGGGACTCTTGGCACATTTACCACACACCTAGCTCTGAGTCTAGAGGCAAAGCATTTATCAAACTGCACAAAGCTGGAACCTCCCCTGTTGTAAGACAAATCTGCACTCCACACTTGTACTAGTAACCTTTCTCCATTCACGTCTTGCCTCAAGTCCATCTTCTCTAAGAATAAGTCAAAAATTTTGTACAAGAACATATGAATTAACAGGGAGTACCAAAGGAAAGGAGTGTCGAAATCCCCCACAAGTAGCTTCAGCAAACCCTCATGTATCTTTTCTGCAAGAAAAAATGTATAGTCATACACCATGCAGAAGGTGGGATGTTGAATTTGAGCCCCCATGAACATATATGCAATGGTTATCATTGTATTTGGGTTAAATCCCAAAATTTCACACAATGAATAAAATGTTAACAAAAAGTGATTAGAAAAATAGCTTAGCCTAAAAGGCTCCTTGTCACTTGGGCTGATATGAATCGTTGAACTGCTTGCGCTGGCTAGATGAGGAGGAAGAAACTTTAGCTTGAAAAAAGGCTTTGACCTCGCATTTTCTAGCTTCATCTCCTCTAGATCAGTTTGGACCAAGAATGAGCTAGACTCACTCAAATCAAAAACCTGTTGAATTTCATCTACACTTATGCTTAGCAAAATCCCACCATCATTATTCCTAATTACCCTTGTAATAGGACTATAACGTGTTGCCAGTGCTCTGAGTAGGTCCATGTCAGGAAACACATTTGGCACTACAAGTTTCCCCATGTCGTATCTCCAGCCATTAGAAAAGGGGTGGGGTATGTTTCTCTATTTATACCATAGCCTAAACATTTCAAGACCCGTCATTAGAACCCTAGCATCTGCAATATTATAATTTTTGCACACTAGTCCCTAACCTAGGGTTCTTCCACTCATTAAATCCAAACCCCTCTTCCTATCATTTGTTGATAATGGGAGTTGATCAAAAAAATCATCATATAAATTCCTTTGCAAATAATCAACATGGCTAGAATGTTGCTTTGGTGGTGACATCTCAAACAACTAGGGTTTCCTTAAAATTCAAATTCTTGAACAAACTAGAGCTACCCAAAAAAGAAAATTACAACACAACTGTGTAATTTCCAACAATTCAAATGAAGTAGTAACCCAACAACAATAATCAACAACCCCCCTGAACAACACACTAAAACCTTTCACAAAAATCATAGTCAAATTAGACTAGTGATACAAAAGGTAACTCATGGGATTTCGCGCACTGCAGAGAACCAAAATTTTGTTGTGATTGCTTGAAAACTTTATCTCTAGCTCTAAACCACTTTGAAATTTTGAATTATTTTGTGGTGAAGATAGAATGAAATAAAATACTTTATGTCGATTGAAAATATCCAGTAGACATCTCATCCACCATTAAATCTCATTTCCATGTTGTGCCAATGGATCCAATCGCATTTGATGCGAATTTAAACTTCGGTCGTCGATCTTTTGTTTTTTTTAGATCATCGAACAACCACCTTCAAAAGGCTGATGTAAACTCCATGTTAGCGTCGAGGTCCCACCACAATATGCAGTGCCAAAGGAGTACACATGGCACTTTCCTGTGATATCAAAATCACTAAACACCCTATATCTTTAGATCACGCGATGGTGGGGAACCATTGATTCCCACCATCGGTGATCGTGTTCACTCACAATAATCAAAAACACCAAGCATAACCGTTGAGAAACTTTTCATCAAGATTAAAACACCACCGTCAATCTCAAGCATGTGCATCTCACAGGTGTTTTAGTAACCCACTTTGTAATGTATTAAATTATAACACAAATATTAAACACTTTATTAATCCTTTTTCGGCATCGGCAATTGAGACACGTGGAACTTGCGTGTAATTTTGAAATCAGTTGAAACCAAGTGGTGAGGCCATCAAGAGATCGCGGGGAATGGTCAGGATCAACCGTAGGATGATTGATGGTCATTAAAAATATTCCCTTCAAAATAAGATAATTATTAAATGGGGGAAAGGGGACATCACCTAGGCTAGTGAAAAATGTTGGCTTAAGGTTGTTCTTAAAGCATGGGGCACAGGCCTATCTAGAATTAGGAAATAATAAAGTTGGGTGAAATAGTTAACACAATTTATTAAAGGGGGGTGGCCTAGATGAGTCAATGAGACATACATCTTTTAAAACCTCCCTCAAAAAGGTAATGACGAAATAGATCCAAACAAGGGTTTAAGATAGAACATTAGGATTTCATGAAGGCAAAAATAAAATCCCAACCCTAGGCTTCCTCTGAATAGCATGACAGACCAATAATGTGGAAAAAAATTAATTGAACTCAAAGAATGAAATTTGAGGCTCCATCGTCGACTCCAGTTGGGGATGTTCATTCCATTAGAATGAAGTGAGAATAATAGATTCTCAGGTAGAGCATACCAATTGTAGAGACAACCAAAATAATATTATCCAGACAAGACAATCCAATGAAAAGGAAAGCTACAACTAACATATATACAAACCTAAACTATTGTTCATGGAAAACAATACTTCAGCTGAAGTATAACTTCAAGAATTATCCATGAACTAGAAATTCAAGAATATCACCTATCATTTCTTGGAGGAAATATGAATCTTCCCCCCACTTATTATTTACCAAGAATGGACCCAACTAGATTGCATCAAATTTACCATGTTTTCCTTTGTCTTCCAACCTGGAAATCCACATAAAAACCATATCTCCATTTTGGAAACTCCTTGTCGTTGTCTTCTTATCATACAAATTCTTCACCTGCAACTGTAATTTGGCATTTTCCATTTGAGCTTCCCTCCTATTCTCATCTAAATCTATGAGAGCTTCCACTCTCAATTGCATTTCATCTTCTATCTCATTATCATACATCGGGAAAAATTCATACATTTCCATCAGGTTATTCTAAGGCAACCTTGCATTTATCCCATAGAATAAATCAAATGGGGCACAACCTATTGCCTTCTTCACAATTACCCTATCTTCCAAGACTGGTAATTTCAATTTAGAATCTCGTGCCTTCTTATTTTCATCTAGGATTCTCTTGATAATCTTCATCAAGATTTTATTGCTTGATATTACTTGTCCATTTCCTTGTGGGTGGTAAGGTGATGAGTAAGAGACTTGGATGCCATGCTTCTCACAAAATTCCATATATTCTTTAGACCTAAAAAACATTGCATTATTTGACACAATCTTCTCTGGACATCCAAATCTAGTCACTATATTATTCATTAAGAAGTCAATTACCACCTTACTAGTTTCTTTATTTGTTGGAATCACTTCTACCCACTTGGTAAAGTAATAAATGGCCACCAATATCCATGAATGGCCCCCACTTGATTTGCATGCTATCTCTCCTACAAAATCAACACCCCATTGTTGGAATGAAGATTGTACTGCAACTAGTTTTAAAGGTAATTTACCTACGAATTTCAACTTACCATAGAAACATTGACAAGCATCACATGTCTTCACTAATTGGTGTGTATCCTTAAAAATAGTAGGCCACCAAAACCTAGCCCTCATTACTTTGTGTGCAGTAGTTTTGGCCATATAATGCCCTCCACAAACTCCACTATGCAATTCATTCAAGAGTTCTTTTTCTTGATCTTGGCCTACACATTTTAACATAACACCTTCTCCATTTCTCCACCAAAGCTTTCCTATTATGATAACATACTTGATAGCATGTAACTTCAAATTCCTCTTTTCATTTTCATTCAAATTGTCAGGACATTTCATATTTTGTAAGTAATAGATCACACCTTTGTACCAATCAAAATGTTCCATGTCACATATGTGTGATTTGTCCTCTTCTTCAAGAAAAATTATCTAATTTTCTTCTAGATTACTTTGGGCCATAAGCTTGGCCAATCCTTGTCCTCTCACCAGCTTGGTAATTTGGATTTCAATGTTGAATTCTTGGATCCTATTGATCCATCTACATCTTCTTCCTGACACTTTTTGTTGTGTAAAAATTTCCTTCATAGCAACACTGGGTACATAGACAATTACGGTAGCTTCCATCAAATAAGTCCTGAAAGCTTTTACTACTTTTACTAGTGCATATGCCTATTTTTCATTTACGTCATATTTAAGTTCTGCAACCTACAAGGATTTTCTAAAAAGGCTATAGGTTTTTCAAAACCCTTAGCATTCTTTTGTAATAACACATCTGCAATTGTGTGGAATGAAGCAAATGAGAAAATTTGCAAGGGTTTGGAAAAATCAAGGGTTCTTAACAGAGGAGCTTCCTTTAGAGCTTACTAAATGGCTTGGAAATCTTGTACTGACTCAGATTCCCATTCAACCTTGGCCCCTTTCTTAAACATCTTACAAATAGGGCGAACTATCTCAACAAAATTTGTAATGAACCTCCTTAAGAAATTTATTTTTCCAAAGAAATATTGTATTCCTTTGACATTTTGGGGTTGTGGGACCCTATCTATTGCAAACCCTTTCTGGATCAATTTTGAACCAATCCTTAGAAACAATATGTCCCAAAAACTTTCCCTCCTTTACTCCAAAAGCACATTTCTTTGGATTTAAGGAAATACCATATTCCAATGCCCCAAAAAACAATTTTTCTAAATGTTCACAATGGTTATCTTCTTTCTTGGAGTATGTTGTTAGATCATCTTGATAAATCACCAAAAACAAATTAATAAAATTGGAGAATTCCACGTCCATGGCTCTCTAGAAAGTAGTCCCTTCATTTGTTAAACCAAAAGGCATTCTCACATATACATAAATTCCCCAAGGTGTAGTTAAAGTTGTCTTAAATTTTTCAGACTCCTTAACCACGACTTGGTTATAGCCAGAAAACGCATCCATCATACACATCAACTCACAACCTGTCACCCTCTGCAACATGGCTTTCATATTTGGTAATGGGTAATTATCCTTTAATGAAGACACATTCAAATTTTTGAAATCCACACATAACCCTATGTCTCCATTTTTCTTTCTCATAGGCACCAAATTTGATACCCAAGATGAATGTCCAATTGGTTTGATGATCCCTGCATCTCTTAATTTCGTGAGTTATTATTGCATTTTTGGAGCCAAGGTAGGATTAATAGGTCTTTTCTTTTTCCTAGAAGGTTCAGCATCACTACTCAAAGGAATCTTATGTTGAAACAAATCTTACATATAAGCCTTAAGATCATAATAAGACCAAGCAAACAAATGTGTGAATTTTCTTAACAAATCAATCAACATCTTTCTCACCGTTGGTGACAATTTATTTCCAATATACACCTTTTTTGGTGATGCATTTGTTCCAAGGTTTATTTACTCTAGGTCATCAGGATGGGAAGTAACATAATTAGCCTTCGTCCTATCCTGTTTGTCAAACACTCTTTCAAGAAAAATTGAACCTTTAGGAGTTGTATTAGTTTTTAATAGAATAACTTCATTCCAGATCACAGTATCCTTACCATAAATTTTTTCAACAAAAGCTCCAAAATAAATTTCTTGACTTTCATACTCATCCATACAACTTAAGAATCTCAATATATCATCATCACTATCAAAAAAAATTCGGTCCTTGATATTATCAGGAACAGATGGTCTAGTTTGCACTTCAACCTTTGAAATCCCAACATAAATCATGTCATCTGGTCTCAATGCAATATTTTCTAGAAAATCTTCCACCTTATTGTGGCCTCTCTCCATCCAATTTATACCAAAAGCATCAAAGTTCTCTAATTCATCCCAAACAACATTTCTATACTGTTTAGGCCTTCTATTCTTTGACACATATGTGGACCTGACTTGGGAAATCACAAGATCAGAATCTCCAATTACCTTGAGCTTCTTGATACCATGTTTTTGAGCCAATCTAAGCTCATACTCGGCCACATTGTTGGTGCACTCATATAATAGAGTGAAAGAGAACCTGAATGTCTTTCCACTCGGAGAACTTAGCAACACACCTGCACCCGATCCTTCCTTTGAACTTGCACCATCAAAATACATAGTCCACAAGTCATTAGATTCTGACACATGTTCAACTTTTGTATCAATTGGTGAAATAGGTTTATCACAATCACTAGGGGGTTCCTCAACCCTGAACTCATTTATCCCACAGTCAGTAAAACATATCAAATTCTCAGTCGGATCATGCTCAATCATATGAGGTACTTTGGACTGTCTTTCAATCTTAGCATCTTTTTCATCAATTTAAAAAGTAGCGAATGAAAAATCACATTTCATGTTACTTCCCATTGATGCACTCCATTTCCTAGACAAGATCATCCCAAAATGATGAGGGATGTCTACAACTAGAATAGTCATGACCAAAATTTTATCAGGGTATTGGGTTATTTTATAAGGCAATGCTTTGATAGTCCCAATAACTGGTAGTTCTCTTGAATCTAATGCATTGAATTTTCCTTGAGTATTGTCTACTATCAAGCCCATTGCTTCCATAATCTTGACTGGCATAACATTATTTGATGCCCCTAAGTCTATCATACAATTTCTCAAAGTTTTCCCATTTATATCAACACTCAAGAAAAAGGGGTTTATGTTCTCAAGGCACATATTGATAGAATTCCCTAGATAAATAGGGGGAATTTGTGTTACAATTCCCTCCACTTGTTTCTCTTTTATTTCTTCCTTTTCCTTGGCTTCTTTACAATTTCCTTGTTCAATTTTACTACTAGGAATTCTAGAAATCAAGGCTATTGTTTTTTCTTTATGCTCATCTATTACCATCATCTCGAGCCAAGGTAAAATGAATTTAACTTGAGACAATACTTGAAATATGTCCAAGGGTGTGTATTTAGGCAGGTTAGGAATCATACCTTCACTGGTTTCTTTATTTTCCAATTGTTTATTTCATTCAAGTTTCTTTTTCTTTGCTTTTGGAGTAGATTCAGCAGACTTGGTAATCACTTTGGTCTTTACCAACAAAGGAGTAACATCTTCACCAATATTTTAGATCTCAGTCTTTTTCGCCCATATCTTGTCATTCTTGACCTCCTTGATTTTGACAGCATCATTTTTGCTATCCTCTTTAACATCCTTGTTTTTATCTTTTTGTTCCTTAAAGAAAAGGCCAACAGGCTTGCCCTTCTCACCACCCACAGTGTTATTTCTTAGTTGTAATGTACTTCTCATCTGAGCAACCATATTTTCAGTCAACCGGGAAATCTTACCTTCTGATGGTCTCCTTAGAGACACTAGATCTTCAACCTACTCCATATTGCAGGCATGATGGTCAAAATCACCTTCCTCATCAAAAAAAACTTGTTGATGATAGATTTCACTCCTTTGTCGTTGATTATTGACATCAACTTCTTGCAATTCCTCATCATAAGAACACTTAGGTTCATCAATATATGACCGGGCCATACAACAATCAACATCATTCTGCTCTAAATCAGGAGTTTTTTCATGAGCATCCTCTTCTTTTCCTTCAGCAGCAAGCAACTGATAAACACCAAAATAATTCTGATCATGTAGATGTTTACACACTTCACACCATGGTTTTTCCTATATCATATTTACAAAATTCTTTTGTAGAGGATCTGGTGTCTGTTGATCAATTTTAGGCTTCTGGGTTGGTAGTATTAGTTTTCCATCCTTCCAATTTGTATTGTAGGGATAATTTTGCAATCTAGGAGGTCTGTCATTTTTATTATATTGCTTCTCATCATTTCCAAGACCCTTCTCTTGCTTAGCAATAGTATATTTTACATCCTTCAAATTTCTAAGTACCTTATCCCATTTCTCATCATCCTTAGGACCTGTAGTAGAGACCTTCTCATTTTTATCCCTAGGATTCTTCAAAAGAGTAGGTTCTTCCATCCTACCATATTTTCTAGAAGCTTTCCTATTGCTTTCAATATTGATGGCTGCCCTAAAATCATCCCTCATGGTTCAAGGGTCCTTATCTCTGAGGAGATATGCCATTTTAGCATCAAAAGCATTGAAATAAGTAGTTAAATAAACATTTTCATCAAGTCTCATCATCTGAAACAATTTATACATTGCCTTTTGAAATCTCGGGTTAAAATTTGGTGCAGGCTCATTAACTAATTTCTTTATGGTGTTGAATTCATTCAACATGAAACTAGCATTAGTCTTATCACCATATTGTTCTTTGAAACATTTTTCAAACTCTTCCCATGAACCAATACTAGCATTCGGTAAACCCCTGTACCAATCCTTTGCATCTTATGTTAAATATTGGACAAACAACTTCATTACTACATCCTCATGTTCAACTTCATAGTCATTCAACATATCCATGAAGGTTTCAAATTTTCCTCAGCTAAAAAAGAATTATTCCTAGTGAACTTATTCATCTTTTCTCTTAACTCATCTGGGATGGGATTTGGGTAACCTGAAATACCATCAAAGAACAATTTCCTATCTCTTTATAATTGTACAGGTCTCCCCTAAAATATTCCATCAATTTTCTAAGACTCCTCACCAGACCGTGTATTCTGAGTTTTAGGACCATCTTAATGTGGATTTATAAACTTGGTTGCATGAATCTTTGGGCCAGAGTTATTTGTGGTATTCTCCAGACTAGGTTTAGGATCATTTTTTAGGACATCTCGGTGAATTGATGAAGTTTTAGCTTGTGCAACCTCATCCACACTTGAAATTCTTAGGAAACTCATTTTCCTTCTCTTTTCTGCATTTGTAGCCTCAATTTCAGTCCTCTCTAGTTCTTTTGCTAGAGATTCCCCTTCCCTCCTAACCTTTTCCAAGGTAGTATCTATTTGTGATGACACATGTGAAAGTGGATCTTTCTTAGGATGGTGAGAAACCACCCTCTCATTTAACTTGATACCTCCAGCCTTTTGTTTTCCCTTGTCCAAAATAGGTTTAGGATCTAGATTACTTGATTGTGGCTTAACAGGGTTCAAGGGTTTTGGGTCTGTAGGCTTTGATTGGAGATTAGCTTGACCTTTAGGACTCACTTTGGACACTGGCTTCACCTCCTTATCAAAATTTTGTTGTACAATAGGACCCTCCTCTTCTGGGTCTGGTCTACTTTGGTTCAGGAGTTTCATGGCTGCCAATTGTCTAATAATCTATCCCTCTCAATGACAACATGCATCAATTTTGTTTCCTTTTATTTGTCCTTTTTTATCCTAAAATTAGCTTTCTTTTGGATCTCTCATCTTAAAGAACTAATATCACCAAAAATATTTTCAAGGTCAGACAAAGTCATGTCAGAACTTGATGTTTCACTTAACTCTATTAGGTTTTCTTCTTCTTGCCTAAATAATAAAGGGGTTCCATCATCTTCAGTAGGAGGAGGAGGCACATCACTAGTGAATTCTCTGTGATGGCTTCAACTTCTAATCCTACTTTTTCTCGCAGTATATTGGACGCTAAGAGGCCCTTTATTATGATAGGCTACATCCTCTTGAACAGGTGTATTAAATAATGCATCAAAAAATCCATAGCTAGCTCACTCAAAATGTCTAGATACATGTTCAAAAGTCTCAAGGATAGGATGTAGATATTTACTTAAACCATGGTGTACATGATTTTGTGATGTGAGAGCAACATTGCTAGTTTTTGGTTTCTTCTTTATCCAGTCCTTCTTCTTCATCTTAGGAAGTTCACCTTCCAATTTTTGTTTCGGGTGATTCATTACGAATGTCCTGGTGTTCTTCATGTCTCTGTGCTTGTCCAAAAATATTTTACTTCATATTAAATATTTAAATTAAATGCACACTGGTGCAGAGACTTCAGAGTTGCCACCCAATTATCTTAGGAAAACCAACTGTCTAGGAACACTTGGTGAAATTTAAAAGACCTTTAGAATTTTCTTGTACTGACAATGTATGAATTTTCTTCATGAGATATTTGCAACTTTTGAACAAAAAATGAATTAGATAAAAAAAAAGCAAAGCCATGAGCTCAACCTTCAAATCACAGATATACTATGATAACTCTATGAAAAATGGATAACCGACCCACTGACAAGAAATATTCAAACTAAGTCCCCAGTAGAGTCGCCATTTTGTTGGTTGTTTTTATTGTAACTAGGTTTATCTTCTATTCTACCTATAGAATTGCCAATTCTAATCGAGGGCATCTCGAAGGACCTAGACCAACCGACGAGGATTTTGACAATAAAACTCCTACACTTCGGGTTGTGCAATACCCAGGAGGGTGGTTCCTATAATGTGTTTATAATCTTTGCACCGAACTTATAAATAATCGTTAACAATTAATAGATAATCCCATTTAATAGCTTAACAGAGTAGGATAATACTGAATTGAATTGGCTTTTCATCAATAGTATCAACTACTTGGAGCATGAGATGATTACAACAATATTTCACAACTTAATATAGTCATTTAATTTGCAATTTGGTAGAAAGCTCTAAGAAAAGACAAATAGACACAAAACCTCCCAAACACATATGATTTAGACTAGTGCCATATACCATTGGGGAGTCAAATTCACAAACATTTAAAATTCCATGATAGGTTCAAACACATAGCATATAATATCTTTGATAAAAATTGCCTTAATACATCATCAATTTATATCCTAACCCAATACTTATTACCAAATCCCTTTATAAACATATCCATCTATAACTCCAATCAAGCATTTTAATTAAATCTTTGAATTGAAGCTAAAATGGAAGTCATACACACCACAACAGTGAGATGAATGCAATAACCCTTGATTATATTATTCAAAATTATGATATGCTTATACAAAGGAGAGACATGAGCTTGAAATGAATCATTATAACTCAAATTCTAGTACTATTATGAAACATCAAACCTTCATAAACCCAAAACCTGACTATAGAATGACACAAAACATAAATTTCATTTACATTGAAACAATCAGGCTTTACAATTTGCTCTACAACTATGCCTTGACGTGACCTCAAAATATCTAACTTGCTAACCCTCATTTCTAGCCTTGAAATCCTTCTTATAGAGAATGAAGGAGCAAAAAAGCATCAGGCTAGAAAACTACACATGTCACCTGTCAATTGCAATGCTCTGTAACATTTCAGAAATATGATTACAAACACCAAGTCCCAGAGAATATTCTTGCTAATTCCACTCATTGGGGAATAGTCGGTGCATTGGCCAAACCTCAAAACCTGGGCCAGAAAGCTGCCATGGAGACAACACCATAATCAATTATAACCATAACATCTAAGTTGTGAGTTGCAAAAATTAGACATTGTTTTACTCCTCTTCAGTTAAGTACTTGTCCACCAATTTCAAATAGTCCTCATCCATTGGCCAATCAAAATTCACCACCTCATTCACCTTAGTATTGTAAGGTGTATATTTCACTGAAACCTGATTGGCTTCTCTTTCAAAATACTATAAGAATGTGTTGGTGTTAATTATTTTACCCATGCTACTCACCAAAAAATCAGAATCAGAATCATCACAAATCAATTTGATTTGTGCATTAATAACTTCTTTTTCCCTTTTCTGCCATGGCTGCAATGTTTTAATGTTTCCCTATGCATCAATTATACCTAGTAGAAAAGTATCACTCCATTCATCAAAAATCTTTACAAGCTCCCTAATTCTTCTAGTCAAAACATTAGGTAGGGCCTAGAATCCCTTCAATGATTTCACAAAGATTTGAGTAGGATTCAATGACTGATGCCTATTATCTACATCAAACCTAGAGGCCTTATATATAATATCTAGATTGTTGGCCCTAGGGATCGAATTCTTAGCCAAAGGCAAAACTATTTCCTCATCCCTACTGATGTTTTTTATTCCATCCAAAAATAAAGAATATAAGGAATGTATAGATGGTAATATACCATCAACCTTCTCATTTAGATGGCTCAAAACTGTTTCAACCACCTCATTTTGTTTGGAAATTGCACCATCCTCACTTTCCTTTAAAGTAGCTTTTAATTCTGTGATCTTATTCAATATTTGTGTCTTGGTGGGATCCTTAGAATATTCAACTTCTTCTTCAACTCACCCCGGTGTAGGACTGAGAGCAGGTGTCTAGATGGGGGATCCAAGAGTAGAAACAATTGGAGCAATAGGGGGGACTGATCTTGAAATAGGAGGTAATGCTCTGATACCAGGAGCACTGGAGGATTCTCGCACCTACCCATATTTCAACCTATCTACTTCAGATTGAATCTCAACATTCCTTTGCTATATCCTACTATATTCTCCAATTTTTATGATGTATTTCTCCATCAGACTATTATTTTCAGCCTCTTCCCTTTTAGATGTCTTTTGGGCCAATTTGGCCACATTTACTGTCAAGCTTGTAGCTTTTGTTGTTGAAGTTTTAGAAGCTCTCTTGATAATTAGCCCTCCCCTTAATTTTGGGCTAATATTAGTTACATTTGGATTTCTTCCCTGGGTGCCAATGCCCATATGGCTAGAGTTACATACTCCTCATTGAAAGCAGAGTCTTGCAGAGTTGCCTTAACCTCTTCTTCACTATTCTATATAGGGTGTTTGGATTGTAGGCTAGCATTGAATGCTACAACATCAGCTATGTCCCATTGAGGCAAAATTAGGACACCAACCTGAGTCACAAGTCTCCTTCCTTCCTTAGGAGTGATGTTCTTGAATTCCTCCATTAGTTTGGCCTTGACCTCATCATCATTCTCTTGCTCAGACCTATCATGTCTTGATTCTCTCCTTCTCTTGCACATATCTTGGTATTCTTCCAGTTTCATCCTCCAAATTAGTTGCAAGAATACATGAGTCTTCACAAAGGCATCATCATCCAAGAATGTCTTGCAAGCCTCCATCTTGGCATCTTGTACACATTTCCCCTTTTATATCCATATTAGATAACACTAACTATGTTGATATAGGAGGGGAAGGGATACCAACGTGCATGTCTTGATCAGTCACAATTATCTCATCCATTAGATCCTCTTGTATTTCCTCAACTTTTTTCCTCTTAGGGCTTGGCTCTGATGGTAGCACTGTAGGATCACTTCTTGGTGGTGAATCTAGATCCACAATCCTTATCCATCCAGGTGCTTTGATCCTTGGACCCGGTTGTGATGATGCTTGTATTATTTTTTTTTCCTTCTTATCCCCCTCATCTTCATCACTACTATCATTCCTCTTTCTCTTGTATAGAGGCTTGTCAAATCAAGGCTGGTAAGTTGGCCTTGTTTCCTTGGGCCTTGCCTCTAGTCTTTGAATTCCAAAGTCCATTTCCGAATTGACCTTCTTGTTCATCAAGATTCTCATGATCTCTTTAAAATTATCCAACAGGAAAGAAATTTTCTTGTGCAATGGAGTAAATTCCATTAATGGATCATATTTTGGATCCATTTTATGCACCATGGCCAACAAATTCTCATAGGCAATCCATTTATCTTTATTCAATTCCTGCCTATTCAAATCAAAATAATTTCTAATTAGGTCTTCAAGAAAGTTGAATTCATGAATAAATCTTCCACCTTTAATTAGTTTCCTGAACAAGGAAAAGAATCCCTCAGGGTCATGCTGCCTTCTAGATCCACTCTTCAAATGATAGTCATCAAAAGTGGACCCATCCTCCCTTGGAAAAGACAAAATCTGAAACAGCAGTATAATTAGGGAACAATGTCCCTTTTCCTCTCCCTATCATATTGTCTTCATGAATACAACCTAGCAACCACATTACCTCCAAAAATCCCATCCTTGATGGTACATTATATGGGAGAATGTGTGGGGCTCACTAGAAACCAAACACCCTTAGGAGAGTGCTTATGGGGTACAAGATGATGTCACCCCAATTGTGGCATACCTTCAAATCAGGCTTCCTCAATTTTGGTTGGAGGAATTCATGCAAATCTTGAGGTAATATTGGCATGTTTACCACCAACCTAGTTCTGAGTCTGGAGGCAAAGTAGTTATCAAACTGCACAAAGCTAGCACCTCCCCTGTTCTAAGACAAATATGCACTCCACACCTGTACTGGTAACCTTTCTCCATTCACCTCTTGCCTCAACTCCATCTTCTGTGAGAATAAATTGTCATTCTTGTACAAGAACATATGCATTAACAAGGAGTACCAGAAGAAAGAAGTGCCAACATCCCCCACAAGAAAATTCAACAAAACCTCATGTATCTTTTCTACAAGAAAAGATGCATAGTCATACACAATGGAGAAGTTGGGATGCAAAATTTGAGCCCCCATGAATATATATGCAAGAGGCATCACTGTATTTGGGCTGAATCCCAAAATATAGCACAATGAATAAAATGTTGCCAAAAAGTGATTGGCAAAACAACTTAGCCTGTAAGTCTCCTAATCACTTGGGCTGATATGAATCATCGAATTGCTTGCCTTGGCCAAGTGAGGAGGAAGAAATTTTAGCCTGAAAAGTGGCTTTGACCTCAAATATTCCTGCTTCATCTCCTCTAGATCAATTTGGACCATGAATGAGCTAGACTCACTCAAATCAAAAACCTGCTAAATTTCATCTGCACTTATTCTTAGCAAAATCCCACCATCATTATCCCTAAGTACCCTTGTAATAGGGTCATAATGTGTTGCCACTTCTTTGAGTAGGTCCACGTCAAGAAACACATTTGGCAATGCAAGTTTCCCCATATCATATCTCCATCCATTACAAAAGGGGTAGGGTAGGTTTCTCTATCCATACCACAACCTAAACATTTCGAGACCCGTCATTGGAACCCTAGCATCTGCAATATTATAATGTTTGCACACTAGTCCCTCACTAGGGTTCTTCCACTCATTAAAACCAAGGCCCTCTTCTTGTCATTTGTTGATAACGAGAGTTGATCCAGAAAATCATCATGGCCAGAATGTTGCTTTGGTGACACCATCTCAAACAACTAGGGCTTCCTTAAAATTCAAATTCTTGAACAAACTAGGGCTACCTAGAAAACAAAATTACAAAACAACTGTGCAATTTCCAAAAAATTCAAATGAACCAGTAACTGTAAAACAATAATCAATAAGCCCCTTGACTAGCAGAGTACAACCTTTCACAAAAATCATAGTCAAATTAAACCAGTGATACAAAAGGTAACTCATAGGATTTCGTGCCCTGCAGAGAACCAAACTTTCACTATGATTGCTTGAAAAATTTATCTGTGGCTCTGAACCGCTTTGAAAACACTTGAATGCTTTTTTGGTGAAGATAAAATGAAATCAAATACTTTATGTCAATTGAAAATAGCTAGTACACGTCTCATCTACCATTAATGCTCATTTACATGTCACGCTAATGACTCCAATCATATTTGATGCGAATTTAAAATTTAGCTGTCGATCTTTTGTTTTTGTCAGATCATCAAATGGCCACCTTCAAAAGGCTGATGCAAACTCCATGTCAGTGTTAAGGGCCCACCGCAATATGCAACGCCAAAGGAGTACACATGGCACCTACCCATGATATCGCAATCACTAAACACCCTACATTTTTGGATCATGCGATGGTGGGAAACCGTTGATTTCGACCATCGGCGATCATGTTCACATGAGTTAGCAACACCAAACATAATGGTTGAGAAACTTTTCATCAAGATTAAAACACCACCGTCGATCTCGAGTATGTGCATCTCATAGCTATTTTAGTAACCCACTTTATAACATATTAAAGTTCAACACAAATATTAAACACTTTATTAATCCTTTTTCGGCATCGATAGCTGAGACAAGTGGCGCTCGCCCGCGATTTCACAATCAGTTGAAACCAATAGTGAGGCCATCATGAGATCATGGGGAATGGTCAAGATCAACCGTAGGATGATCGACGGTCATTAAAAAACATTCCCTGTAAAATAAGATAATTATTAAAAGGGGGAAAGGGGACATCACCTAGGCCGACAAAAAATTATGGCTTAAGGTTGTTCTTAAAGAACGGGGCACGAGCCGACTTAGACTTATGAAATAATAAAGTCAAGCCAAATATTTAACACAATTTATTAAAGGGAGCCAGCCTAGATGAGTCAATGGGACATAAGTCTTTTAAACCCTCCCTCAAAAAGGTAACGACGAAATAGATCCAAACCAGGGTTTAATTTAGAACATTAGGATTTCATGAAGGTAAAAATAAAATCCCAACCCTAGGCTTCCACCGAATAGCATGACAAACCAGTAATGTGGCAGAAAATTATTGGAACTCAAAGAATAAAATTTTAGGCTCCATCAGACTGTAAGGCTTGGGGACCCAATGTATTAGTTTTTGACTCTTATGGTATGAGCTATCTATTTGTAAGATAACCAAAAAAGGAAAGGTAAAAGAAATCTTTAATTTAAAAGAATACTTCATAGTGAAGTGTTCCTAGTGTTAAATACCACAAATTGGGGATGTTTGAAAGGTGAAAATTTTATAAATAAGGTAATTCATGCATTCCAATTTGATGATGGAATCCCAGGATAGATGGAAGTACAGTGAAATCAAATTCTGGGGAAAGTTTGTGGTTAAATTTGAATATCGGGTACTGGGTACCGGGTTCCAGTTGAATAAGGTTTTGAAATTTTGTGATTATGTAATAAGCCTGATAGTTTGGTAATCCGGTATATGTGTAGAAGATAATCATACAAAAATTTATGATACGATTTGGAAAGAATGTTATTTATGGAGATTAATATTATAATATTTGATTAATTATTTTATCTACATCAAAATTTTTATAAATGGTTTTTTTAAAAGGGACTTAATATGTGGAATTCGTGATTGCAAGAAATATAGATTGTGATGCAAAATTTGGGTATGGATGGTCATGAAAACCAAGTTTGCTAATGGATCTAATGATATTACCATGTTTAGTGATACTCTTTAGAGGCTCATGCTCGGATAAAACACATTGCAAAGAAATTCTAGATACTAGAATCCTAAGACTCTGGAGTTTAAGCATGTAGTAGAGGAGTATGTGCATTCCAAGAGTTATCTATTCCCGGAATGTTCAAACCAAGATTAGACCTAAGGTGTAGGAATTGAATTTCCACTAGATCAACTTCAATATATATGGGAGTTTCCTACACTTAGATGAATGGATTGGTTTGGTTCCATAAAAGAACCATGACAATAATGAAAGAACCCAAAGAGATTCAATGAACAATTTAAGTCAATCTTCAAAGACATTCATTGTAATTTCTTGGTTAAACACTTTTCTTCCATATGCCTTAATGTGATTCATCCCTTAGATTTCATCTCATGTATTTTTTTATCTTGTTTGTTCCTTGTGTTCTATAAAATGCCAACAAATATATATTTTTATTTTAAGTTCAAAATTTGTGGATGTTGGAAGAGCCAAAACTTCTTTAAGTTTTGTTCCTTTTTCCTATTTTCTGAATCATTCCGGACTAAAAAATTGTATGCACATAGACGTTAATTAATATCATAGTCAGTTTGATAGCTACCTATCTCATGAATCTTTTCTAGTTGGTTTTGTTAGTTCCATTGAACAAGCCTGCATACTACACCATGTAAGGGTGTATACAGAAACTACTCGGTGTCCAAACAAAACCCTTTCATTTTTTATGTAGCTATGAAGCAATCCGGTGAAGTATAAAGAGGTTTTGTTTGATTTAATTAATTATTAGGGGTTTACTTGGAGAATAACCAGGAGAACCTTTTAATTTTAGTATTTTTATGCTTTATTTTAGAATATATGTTCAAATTCCTTGAATTTTTTTCAAAAAATAGATGAGTGAATGGAAATTTATTGAAAATATTTTATTTTATATAAAAATTATTGAATGCTTAAATCTAAATCTACTTAAGTGATAGAAAATGAAATTGTTGATGTTCATGAAATATTAATTCAAATCTTTTGATTTCATGATAATTGTTCTCAGAATCCAAATTGAAAACTCAGTGTCTAGTGAAAAATTAGAATTAACGAACATATGCCCTTTGAGATTAACAAAAAATTCACATCAAACCCTGAAGTGAACCTAGCATGATCATGACCTAATTACCAGAGACTTGGCATTGAACTGAGTTGATCTTGATTGTTTTTTTTAGGCATATTTCCCATTTGAACATTTTCTTGTTCCATATCATTCAAGAAGAATAGGCTTCTTTGCGGTCTATCTATGGAGTTTTTTATTCTACACTACTGATGCGAGTGAAATAATTGTCAATAGGAACTGGTGCAAGAAGGAGGGCCATCATTGTTCAAAAAGAGTTTTTTTTGGCTTAAGTCTTAAAGCTTGTAAATTAAATGCAAAGAGAAGCGAGTAGTTCAGTATGGAAGTTGAGAAACTTGTGAAAATTTTTAATTAAAGTTTATATCCTTTAATTTTTCTCACATTTGGTAGGGTCACCGAATGCAGAATTCATTATACAACTAATCATGGTGAGCTCGATTGTGAAACTTTCTTAACTAGGTTGAGCTTAGCCATGTGTAAAGTAATTCCATTAACAGAAGAATTTTTAACTACTACAAGAAAGGAAATGTTATCAGATATTGTGTGCAACCCTAATAAAACTAAAAATTTTAAAAAATCAATTAACAGATCAAAACAGTTGGATAATTGCAATCATTACAATGAAAAGTCTAACACGTTGTAGCGAAGTAAAAATAATTTTGAGATTTCACAATATTACATAAGAAACGAGAATAAAATTGATGATTCATCATTCTCTTATACATGGAAAACATAAATGAAGAAATGGAGCACAAAAATCAACTGAGAGATGCATATATTTTACCCCAAATAGAAAACGTACATGATAAAGAGGGAAATTTCCCTGATTTTATGCAAAATATAAAATATCATTCTTTCACTTTTTCTCTCTCTAATTATAATATAAATTGTGATGCATCTTGGTCTAATGAAATGCAAAGTGAAAATAGGGTCGAAGATATGAAGATTCTTGGAGGAGAAAGTCAAAAAATGGACTCAATCGTTCATGGAGATAAACAAAGTACAAAAATGAACCATGAATCAAGGTTGGAAGAAGGTAGAGTATGGTTGTATCAGATGAAGTGTGTGCAATCAACCTTTAATGAGGTCATTTTCATACATATGAGGCAAGTCATTGGTAAGTACTCTTTCAAATTTACAATTGCTAAACGTAGAAATTTTAAAATAATTCTTTGTTGCAGTAGGATAGCTGAAATTTTATTAAATGAATTTAAAGATAAACCTGTTGTAATTCATACCAAAATGACTATAGAAATAATTATAGAAATTATAATTTTTTCCTTTTTTAGATTTAATCATTTGTTAGATTGGATGTTTAGTTAGGGTTAGGGTTGGTTATTTTTTTTTAGGTTTTGTTTTGTTTTGTATTTTTTAATTTTCTTTTCGTCTTTTTTTTTGCTTTTGTCTTTCTTTCTTTTGTCTGGCCTCTGAATTTGTGAATTCTTCTGAACTTATCATGCATACATGATATTTAATCTAAACATTTGTAGAGAAATACAGTAACATGCAAAAAAATGATAAAACCATACATAGTAAATGCATGCTTTGAAAGTACTAAAAGTTAGATATATATATATATATGTGTGTGTGTGTGTGTGTATACCATATATATACATCAGTATTGGAATTCTTGTTTCAAAATCAAAAAATGCAAAAAGAGGAAGCCTAGTTGTAGGTGGTGGTGGTAATAATTCAGCCAATGCCAGAAGCCTCATCTATTAGAGCTAAATAACCAATATAGGCAAGTTTTTGGTGTGTTTCAAAGTCCTAAATATGGAGGTCTGAGAGAAATTTTTGAAGAGGAACTATTTCCCCATGCTCTAAAAATTGAGGAATATCATCCATCGAGGGGATTCCAATGGTCGGGTGCACCAAAGATAAAATGGTGTCTAGATTCTCTAGATATTTAGTTCTCACTATCATGTTGGAAGAAAAGAGAACATCTTCCACATAAAGCCCTATATCTAGAAGAGATGCTAAAAAATGAGAAGCCACATCAGAGTAAAAACGATAGTAGTAGATGGATTCAACATATTTTTCTGTGAGGACTAAGCATAAGTTTGGAATAGTGAAACTGGAAATCCTAATAAAGAAAATATTTTCAAGCCTTTGGGATTTGATACTTCCTAAAGAGACATTTTGGCAGCAAGAGCAGCTTAAACAAATTGGAGTATCCATGGCTTAGAAGCAAACAAAAATAAATAGGGCCCAGAATGAAAAATCAGCGAAGAAAGGAAGACGTGAAGAATTTAGAAGGAAGTAATGCAGAATTTATAGGAAGTCATGAGTGAAGTACGGTACATAGCTTCCTTGAGAGAAATCCCAAAAATTGTAAGCAAGGTGGCAACCAGACATGCATTTATTGAGTTGGAGGTTAAATAAAATTAATTCTTTGCACATTCTTGGTGATACATTGCTTCAAAGATGAATAGTACGAAAATTGTGAATCAAGCAAGTTGAAGATTTTGAAGTTAATTGTGGTCTTTTCAAATTGTTTTGGACGTATTAATTATGAAGGTGCTGGTATGTGTGGAATAGAAAAAGGAGTAATTAATTTGATAAGGTAGTACACGTCATCACCTAGATAAGTGAAGAGAAATGATATGTGCAAAATTAGGTGTGTGAATTAAATGAAGAATAATGTGATCATGTTCCTATGCAATCATGATAATTTTGATCCATTAATGAAGAGTAGCGCCGTCAAATTGAAAGTGCCAGTCAAATTTTTAGCGGTTGCCATAAGAATTTATTGGAAGGGTGGTAATTAATGTTTCTAAATTTAGATTTAATTTGGTGATTAAATTGTTTTTTGCTAAATTTTAATTTATGCATATCTTTTAACATATAATAGTTTACAATTAGCTAGGATTTGGCATAAGGTGGTAAAATTTAACCAGAAATATACACCAATAGGGAATATTTTAAGTGAATTTTTGGGAAATGGTAAATTGATGAAGGGATTTACATTGAATGAAAAATAAAAAGGTAACCTTCACTACCATTGTAATTCCCAACCTAATAGTAGGCTTTGTTGCCTGAAAGTTGAAAATGAGCTATCATTGTTGTGTTTAAAAAAACAAAAGAGAGAAATCAACTCTTTAGGCTATCCAAATAACTCTACTAAGGCTATAGACGCCTGGCTGGAAGTAGAGCTATGTTTGGGGGAATTACAGAGATAACCTTGTTGAGGCTATGGATGCCTAACTAGAAGCAAGGCTCTATCCTTGGTTGGCTTTGGCGGATTATCATATTATGTAGTTAAATGTAATGAAATGATTCTTTTTATTGAGTTCCAAAAATTGGAATAAATCTGAGCACACATGGATGTTTCTGGGGAGAATTTTACTTTTTTATGTCAGAATCTAAGTAAAGGTAAGGGTTATTGTTTTAAAATATGTATAAATTTTGATTTACAATAGGTGATTTAATTTCTCAAATTTTGTTTTATTGGTTACAAGTTGTTGTCTGGTCTCACAACACACCCCAAGACTATAAGGCTTGGGGACCCAATGTATTATTTTTTTAATCTTATGGTATGAGGTAGCTATTTGTAAGATCACTGAAAAAGGAAAGGTAAAATAAATCTTTAATTTAAAAGAGTGTTGCGTAGTGAAGTGTTCTACGTGTTAAATACCGAAAACTGGGGATGTTTGAAAGGTGAAAAGGTTATAAAGAAGGTGAGTCATGTGTTTCAATCCAATGATGGAAGCCTGGGATAGATGGAAGTTCAGTGAAACTGAAGTCTGGGGAAAGTTTGTGGGTAAATTTGAATACGAGGTACCGAGTTTTGGGTACCAGGTTCTGATTGAATAAGGTTTTGAAATTTTGTGATTATCTAATAAGCCCAATAGTCTAGTAATCCAGTATATATGTAGAAGATAATCATACAAGAATTTATGATAATCTTTGTAAAGCATGTTATTTATGGAGATTAATATTATTATATTTGATTAATCATTTTATTTACATGAGATTTTTATAAATGTTTTTTTTAAGGGATTTAATATGTGGAATTCGTGATTGCAGGAAATACAGATTGTGATGCAAGTTTCAGGTATGGACGGTCAGGAAAACCAAGTTTACAAATGGATCTGATGATATTACCAGGTTCGGTGATACTCTTTAGAGGCTCATTCTCGGATAAAATGCATTGAAAAGAAATGCCAGATCTCGGTGTATAGGCGTGAATTTGCATCCCTAATGCGAATTCCCCTTTACCTCCTTACACTTTAGAAAACATAAGGGAAAGGCTTAATTCCACTTAAGCCTTCTTCTCACATCACACTTGGCACCTACTTTGTGTGTCAGTGGGGGAGTTTCTATTGGGAATGCCCACATGGTGTGCAGATATCTACATTGTGAACTTACATCCTTGCCAGATTTTTGCAGCTAGAGAATGAACAAACATTGCACTTCCTATTGGGAGTCAAAGTGTAATGCCTTTCTTTGTTTGGCCAACCTAAACATGGTCATTTGTTGACCTCTTCCTTCATATTCTTCACTCTCTCATTCATTCTCAAGTTTTACAAGATCTTTTGGTCATCTCTACATAATCTCTCCACACTCATTTCATTCACTTCAAGCTTTGTAGCAACACTTCACGCTCCATAAAAACAATCTATCATTCCATCACTTCGATAGTGAAAGAATAAAATGAACACCATTACAATAGAGGCTTGATTTCCTCTCATTTTCTCCTCCACTAGCCTTGAGTTCTTTGGATGGAGGTGGTAAGATCCTCTTATCTTCTCTATCTTTTTGGTTGAGTAAGCACGTACTATTTTGTAGTGTCTTTTGTTTACATAGCTTTTATTCTCTTCTTTATCATATTTTCCCTATCATTGCAAACTTGGTTGTTCCTAGAGGTGGAAACACCAAAACGGCCCGGTCTAACTGAGGCAAACCCCTACACATCCCCCCAACATTTTCCCACTTTTCTGTGTGTAGGTGGAGAGACCTTGGAGCAAGCTGATGAGAAGATTAGTGTGCAAAATCATCCTCATCAACCTTGCAGTAATCTATTTCCTCTATCACTTTCGTCTTTATGTCTCACTCTTCTTAGTCTTATTCTTCACTTCCCAAAACCCTTAAACTAGACTGGTAGTCCATTTTTTAGAGTTTAACCTCATCTCTCTCGTTTTCTACCTGTACGGATGCTAGCATGTTGTGCTGTCATCCCAAAACTATGCTTATGTCCTCTGATAGAGAGCTACCTAAGACATAGAGTTGACTCTAAAGATCAACTCACCTAGTCTCCACTTGACTCTCAGGTTTGCAGAGTGATTGAAGGACTTCATAATCCTCATCATTCTCATCCCACCTATCCTAACCTTCTTTTAAAATGAGGTAATATAGGGCAGCCATAATACTCTTGGCCTTTTGTGACCTGGGGCCTTGCAGTGGTTGGTCCCCCTCTCTTACAATCAAAATCCTCAGATTCTAGAGTTTAGCATGTAGCAGAGGAGTATGTACATTTTGGGAGTTATCTATTCCTAGAATTTTCAAACCAAGATTGGACCTGAGGTATAGGAATTGAATTTCTACTAGATCAGCTTCAATATATATGGGAATTTCCTACACTCAGATGAATGGGATTTTTTTGTTCCATAAAAGAACCTTTACAATAATGAAAGAACTTGAAGAGCTTCAATGAATAATTGAAGTCAATCTTCAAAGACTTTAATTATAATTTCTTGGTCAATCACTTTTCTTCCACATGCCTTGATGTGATTCATCCCTTATATTTCCTCTCAGGTATTTATTTTATCTTGTTTATGCCTTGTGTTCTATAAAAGGCCAATGGATATCTTTTTTTATTTTAAGTTCAGAATTTGTGGATGTCAGAAGAGCCAAAACTTCTTTAAGTTTTGTTATTTTTTCCTATTTTCTTAATCACTCCAAAATAAAAACATGTATGCACATATAATTTAATTAATATCATAGCCAATTTGATAGCTACGTATCTCATGAATCTTTTGTAGTTAGTTTTGTTAGTTCCATTGAACAAGCCTGTGTATTGTGTCATTTAAGGGTGTATACAAAAACTACTCGGTGTCCAGATGAAACCCTCTCTTTAAAAGCTCACACCATTTTGTATGTAGCTGTGAAACAATCTGGTGAAGTATAAATCAGTTTTCTTTGATTTAATTAATTCTTAGGGGTATACATGGATAATAACTAGAGAACCTTTTAATTTTAGTATATTTATGCTTTATTTTAGAATATATGTTTAAATTCCTTGAAAATATTCAAAAAATAGATGAATGAATGGGAATTTATTGAAAATATTTCATTTTATATAAAAATTGTTGAATGCTTAAAGCTAAATCTACTTAAGTGATAGAAAATTAAATTTTTGATGTTCATGAAATATTATTTCAAATCTTTTGATCTCATGATAATTGTTTTCAGAATCCAAATTGAAAACTCAATGTCTAGTGAAAAATTGGAATTAATGAACATATTCCCTTTGAGATTAACAAAAAATTCACATCAAACCCTTAAGTGAACCTAGTATGATCATGACCTGATTACTGAAGACTTGGGATTGAACTGAGTTGATCTTGGTTGTTCTATTTAGGCAGAGTTCCCCTTTCGATATTTTATTGTTCCATATCTTTCAAGAAGAATAGGCTTATTTGTGGTTTGTCTGTGGAGTTTTTTATTCGACACTGCTAATGTGAGTGAAATTGTTGTCAATATGATACACTTTCTATTTGGATTTTTCCCCAAGAATTAAAATTCCTGAGGTGGCAGAGCTAGCTTTAGGGGTCGGTGGAGGATAAATTGTAAAAAGAGTATCAGATACATCTACCCTAGAAGAAACAAAAATGAATGTTAATGTGGCTCAATTTACTAAGGCCATAGTTGAGTCCTTGAAAAAATAAAGAGATAACTCTAGGATGCATTATAATGAGATGGTGGTCAAGTACAATTTGAGCAAGAAAAAGGTTGCACAAATGCAAACATAGATGGGTTTATGGAAGCAACACTTCCAATCCATGCAATGAGGCCCATCTCAATCCACAATTTTTCCTCCCCCCTCTCCAATTATTTCACCACCCCAAATTCAAGTGGATGATGTGCCTAAAGATACATCAGATGCTCCTCACACTAAGGAAACTACCAAGGAAGAGATTATGGATAAGCTCAAGAATTATGAAGATATATTTGATGAACTTTTTCAATTAAGTAACATGAATATTGTGGATGTGGTGCTTGAGCACTTGAATAAAGGAATTGAGAAGAGATTAATTAGTATTCATTCTAATTACTCTTTAATGTTTGATGCTATTAGAAATTTTGATAGAGATAAGGATATTGTTATCCCTTTAATGGCTAAATGAATCCCAAGAGCATAAATTTTGAGGGATATGGTCATTGCATTAACACATGATGTGAATAAACCTCCCAAAATTCTTCCAACCCTCAAGTTTATAACTGAGATGAAATATCCCCAAGGGTTGATTGAGCCCCTAAAAATGAAAATCAAGGAGTTGGCTAAGAAATTTGATGATTGAAACTTTTGTCTACTTCTAGATATTTTAAATGAAAATGGTGAGGTTAAGTTCCTACAAGAATGGAAGGACCAGGCCAATCAAGTAATATCCACTCAGGAAAATCTAATATGTGATGGGGCAGATTTGGATATGTTAAGGAATAACATGGATAGGTTAATACATACAAGGGTTTTGCTCAAATATTTTGACAAAGAGGAAAATGAAGTGGTAGTCAAATACAAACCATATAGGCTAAAGGCAGATAAGATTGTGGGATTTAATTGGACAACAGAGGAGGAATTTGCACTATGGAAGTCCAATTATGTTGATATCTTAGACATATGTGCTATTACATGGAGTGGTGGGTAATATTTTGGTTTTGTTTCTATAACAATAGAGGTTTCATTAGAGAGAAGTACAATACATGGCCTAGAACTAGTATATATTAGGCCTTGGATATATCAACATTCGCATATTGTTCTCTCTCAAGTTCAAATTGGTGACAAGGATTGTAGACGTGGAGATACTTTGGAATTTTCTTCTTTCTCTATTTTATGCTCTTCTTCTTCAATTTTGGAGCACGTGGAACAAGCACTTATCTCATGGAAAGTTTTATTTTGCACCGATTGAAGAGCCTTTTGGAAGGTGGGAGAATCTTCATCAACAAATGAAAATGGTTTTTGTCTTATGTGAAATTCTCCCTCATATTTTTCAAAATATAACTACCTCTTGATGTAATATGATTATCAAATGAATATATTTCATGTGTACAATTTGGCCCAAAGCTTGTTTTTCTCCCTTGTTCTTATAAAAGGGAATTCAAGGCCGATTGTATGGGGTTTCTAGCACATTGATTGCAGAGAATTTTTGTACCAAGTGTGGATAATAGAATTGAGTCTAGTTTAGGTTCTAAGAGTCTTTTGAGTCTTGTAATGGTGAATGTGTTGATAGTACTGTATACTCTTGAAATACAATTGGAAAAATCTTCAAGAACAATGTTCTCCATTGTATACATTGCATGAATTTTGAATACAATGTAATCAAATATTTCTTGTATTCATATTCTTGTCTTTCCTTGAATGTTTATTCATTGTTATTACTCTTATTCAAATAATGAGTTAAATATATATTAACATGAATGAAGTTTTATGTAAATGTATGCATGGATCACTATGTATTGTTGGTTGAGTTTCTCGTATTAATGGTGTAATACATAATTGATAGGAATTTCCATGACAATAATAATACTATTACATGTTTTTGATTACATGGTTCAAAATTCTCCACCCTAGGATAAGACATTGGTCAACTAATGTTGGAATCTCCTAGATCCTTTGTAGCAGCTACATTGAAAAATATTTTTAACTCTATTTTCTATGTGAATGTATGTTGAGCTTGATTATAACATTTTCTCATGTTTAAATGTGATTTTGTCATAAAGATTAGCTAGACATTTTAGGTATTTCATATGTTAAATAATTAAATGAGAATCCATCTATTTATTTACAATGTATATGATTCACACAAGAGTATCTAAAGATACATTGTAGGGATCACCCTCCTAGGTCTCGCAGAGCCTGAAGTGTAGAGGGAAATCCTAGAAAGCTTCCACCTATTTGTTATCTAATCCTCACAATTATTAACCATTGAATTTGGGATATTTATATATAATTGATGAGATTAAGTTTGGTTCACTAATAGACACCAACACCCCAACTGTAAAGATATTATGAAACACCATGCTATGAGCAGTTGCTTTAAGGTAGAAAAGTGATAAGTGCCATGTGATAAGGACATGCGAGATTATTTGGAAATCCATATATTCCAATGATATGTTTCCAAATAAGGATGCCTTATGATAAGGGGTATCCTCTAATGCAATACGATAGACAAGATAAAATATGGACACAATAGGGGTTCACAAGTTTAGGGTCATATGTGTCTTTTCTATTGTGATATGATAGAGCTTAGAATTGTCATCATTCCAAAAATACTCATTGAACAAAAAACACTATGGAAAAATGATATATAGAGAGAGATGGTTCAACATGGAAGAGACCTAAATGTCTCAATGCCTTGCATTGTCCCCAAAGGAAAACATAATACAATAATTCTCATGATATATAGAAGAATAGAGATATAAATAGAAGAGTGTTACAAAAGATTCATTTCCTTTATATCCTTGCACCAATGGAGCAACAAGTGTCATCCAAAGAAAACTCACCAACACAAAGACACAACACGAGAGATCACATCATGTGGAAACAAACAAAAAGAACTAACAAAGAGAAAACATAACAAAGGTATTGCACATGTCAGTTGAACTAAAGTAGGTCATTTGCATCCCAATCTTGCTCATCATATACAAAAACTGGAAAACTAGCCAAAGGGACTACAATGAGTGTTGTACTAGGAGCATTACTAGGTTCAACATGTGGTGGGTCACACACATCAGGAGGATATTCACAATTTCCCCCATCTAAGTTCATAGATTTTGAAAACAACAAATTAAGCTCATTATGCACTTGTTCATCAATTTTAGCAATTTCATCTACTTCATCCAAGTTAATCGGAATGGGAGGTTTAATGAAAATATTAGTTGCATGTTCTTGTTTCAGTTTTTGGTCAATTTTATAATTCTTCTTCATTTTTTTGTATAGCTTTTTGATCTTGAGACATTGTTTTGTTCTTTTCTTCCAATTGATGAGCAATAGCATGATTCCTACACCTACACTCTTTATCATTTTTGTTTCTTATTGCACGGTTTTCAATTTGTGACAGGGTAAGAGCAGGTTTCTTGACCATTGGTATCTTTTCTTCCCTTATGGGAGGAACTAAAGGAACCACTAAGGGTTGGGGAGCCACTATCTCTTTAGGTCTATACACTTGCTTTATTTTTGGAGGTAAAAAAGGAATTATGTGATTATCTCTTGGTATTTTGTATTATATGGGTGGAGGAACTATGACATAATTACCTTGGTTACATGGAAGGGCCTTTACTTCAGGCATGGGTTCATCCATAACTGTTGGGGAAGGAGGAACAACCATAGGCCTATCATTTTCAGGTGGAATATTTGCAAGGGATAACTCTTTTATGTGATTTTATTTAAAATTTTGGTATGACTTGAAAAATAAATCTTCATGAGGTTTAATAGGTTCTATAGGTTGAGGAAAAAATAAATCCAATGAAAATTTTCAATAGGAAGACAAAGTATTAAACCCACTATGATGCACTATATCTTTTTTTACTCAAATGGGAACTTTATGCACTTGTGAATAAATGACATGATGATGTTCATGGTGTGTAGCTATGGATAACCTAGCTTCACACAAAATTGGTCTCAGATTAGGATGATAGATAATGATACATCTAATTGTTTTGGTCCAAATTTAATAGGAAGAATGGTCAAACCTATCGTAGGGAAAGAAAAAACATCATGAGTTTTCAACCATTCTTTTGATTGTTTATGAGTCTTGATAAAGCTTATGCACATACAAGAAATTGTCAATGATCACATTCTCTACACATACAGGATCAATGAGTATTCCTTATGTAGTTTTTTCATTGATACATTTAGCGATATAGAGAGGACCATGAGACACTTGTATGGATGCATTAATATGGGTGAAAGCACATTTGTCGGGTAAAAAATTGGTTTGGCCCTTATGATTTTTCACATCTATGAGAGTGACCATATTTTTTAGACCATTCTCGTCATCACTCTTATCATCATCCTTATCATTATTCATCTCATCAATTTTATCAACATTCATATCATCACAAGCTTGCACAAAGTTGGATGAATGATTTGGCATTGGATTGGTAAAACTATGAAAGTTTTGGTTAGAAAGGGAAATAGATTTATTCCCTTGAGCATTAACACCACCCCACTAGATGTGATTAGAATCATTGAAGTCCTACACTTGATGTTTAATATGCATGCATGATTATATATCATGTCCATTTGTGTGATAATATTGAGAAAAGGATTTTGGATTGAAAATTTGGAGATACAGGTTTGGTTATTTCCATGAGTCTAATCAAAGGCAATTGGATTAGGTTATTTCTCAAAAGATTGAACATTATTGAATGGACTTAATCAAGAATTTGGGTAAATTTTCTATCTCTCGATCTAATTGGTATGGAGTTGAACTTATGGTTCAATGTGATTGGTTTTTTGAGGTGTACTTATCTTGATGAAGTTCTTGTTTTGCATCTTTAATAATGATTGATAGTTGTTTCAAAGTACAAATTCAAAATTTTCAGTAGGAATTGATGAAGATGTCTCTTCATAATAGCTAACCAAATTTTTATAATCATGAAGGGTTTGTACAGAAGTGTATAAAGGATGGATATTTCATCAACATGATTTTATCCCTTATGTTCAGTTGCAAATTTTCAATGAAAACTCTTTGAACATCCACATGAGGAAGAGTAAGATTGATTTGTGAGTATTTATAAACTGATAGTGCCCTATAAAGTCTATTGTATTTTCATTTTTCCTTTTTTTGCATCACACTAAATCAGTTACCATAATTTTAGTACCAATGTTTACATGGAAATGTTGGAGGAATGCATAACCAAGATCATTAAATGAGTGGATTGATTTATTCAACAATGAACAAAACCATTCCTAAGCCATATCTTTCAATGAACTAGGAAAGATTTTAGCTAGGAGTTCATCTTCAAAAATGAAGTCACTACACAAGGCAATATATGTCGATATATGATTTCTAGGATCTCTTGTATCTTTGAACTTCTCAAATTAGGATATCTCTATGTTTTGTGGCATGGGTGTTTTCAATATTTCAAGTGGCAATGGGATCCTTTTGACATATTATAATGGTTTTCCATTTTGGTTTTGGTTCAATGTTGTGATTTTTTGTTGAAGTTGATGGAAACTATTAAAGTTTCTAGTCCTTGGTCATTTATCTCCATTTTTGAGCTTTTGGATGGGTCATATGAGTTAGGGCTTATCAAATAGTGTTTAGGCTTATCATTCCTTTAAAATAAAACCTAAATTTTGGTTGACTTGGTGGCTTGTTCTTTTCCTTTGTTGACCATTTGAGTCAGTTTTCAGTTAGTCTAGTTATAACTTGTGTCATTATTATCGTGCCTTGACCAACCCCTTGCCTCCTTTTCACTGCTCAAGCCCAAACACTTGATTATGTTTTATTTTCCTAATTCTTAATTTGATTCTTTGTAAATTTTGGCTAAGTATGAAGGTTTTTGGTCTTTTGGTCAATACTCAGAACTTTTTTAGCCACCAACATGGTTGCAAAAATTCTTTGTTTGTCAATCAAGACTATCCTTTTCAAAGTTCCTAAATTCGAGTCATGCATATCATTTTATTGAATATTACCTTGTTCATATTACCTAGTGATGGTCACCTTTTAAAATAGTTACATTTGATGCATGTGTGAAATATTTCACTTGAGTTATTTTTTCCTTGCTCAGCTTTGACCACATGGTTGATTCTCATTTCATCGCCAACTTCCTTTGCGTCATAGTTTTCCTTTATACCACTGGCTTCCTTTATGTGATGTGTGATGGCTTTGTAATTCCATGACCCAGGTACATGTGTCAATCCCTTGTTGCATCACATGACTCTTTCATGTTACATTTTTCTCAATGTCTTCTTGTTCCCTTAATGCAAAGTGTGATGGCGTCATTGATTTTATCCCAAGTACGATTTTCATAACCCATACCATCACAATATTTATTTGTATCATATTTTCAAGTCTTGAGTTCCTAATGAAAAATGAGATATGTGTGTGTAGCTATGATTGCAACACATGGAAAAATCCTAGTTTATCACACTCTCCCTTTGCACCATAGTTATGAGCTGAGAAGGAAAAAATAGAAAGGTGATGAGCGATACAAGGATCATTTGATAAAGTAATATTATATTGGACAAGTGGCAGATTCTCATCCCATTGCACACTTTCAATACTTCATGGTTTTATATTGTGGACCTGATAATAGAATTACGATATGTGATGGATAATGGTGGTAATTTTAAAGAGGAAAATGGGATGTGTGGCATATCCTCAACTCATTGTATATTTCCTTCACATCACATTTTGGTTTTTGAGACCTCTAAATCAAAAGGCGACGAATGAAGGATATGAGATGATTTTTGATATTGTATTAAAATTAGATCAATAGTCAAAATTTGAACAAAAATGGCTAGTTGAAAATTCAAGGATAAAGCGAAGATGTTTAAGGAAATGGATGAAAGAGAGTACCCCATATTTCAATTTTTTTGATGAATATTCAATATAATTACCTTCCTCAATGTGCAATTTCTAAAAGAAGTGGGAGTGTGCTTTAGTGACTTAATGGCCATTGTTATCTATTCTAAGGTATTCCCTCATGGATGATTAGGGTCCTTTAATATTGTAATAGAAGATTGAATTGAATGGTGTCAAGTGTAAAAGGCTCAAGGATTTTTTCTCCCTTGTTCTATAAAAGTGAATTCATGACCTTTTTCATAGATCTTTGGTGAATTTCGTAATGAAATGAAGAGAATAGAGTTGAGGTCATTCTTAGGATATAGTGTTTGAGTTTTGTAATCGGTAATGATGTATAACAGTACTAGCATTTTGTGGAATTCAATGGAAAAATTATAAAGCCAACTATCTCCTAATGTATGGTTTACACAAATTATGAATGAAATAGTTCAAGGATCTTTCAACTTCTCTCCATGGTTGTGTTTGTGGATGTATGTTTTTTATTAAGGCTCTTTTTCAAAGGATAGGTTAAATGCTTTAACGGGAATATAGGTTTGTGTGAATGAATACCATGATTTGATAAGTAGATTGGTTAGGAAAACTAAGCATAATATTATAAGGAAATGTTATGAAGATCTTAAATTTTTGGATGAAATTCTATTATGAAACCCCAACTGCACCAATTTTGTCTTTGTTAACCTAGGGTAAGGCACTGATCACTTGCCTTTGTGTGATTTATAGTTCTAAGATCAAACACACTTAAATACTTTCAATCTTCAAATTAGTTGAAAATGTATATTGAAATGAGTTCTTATATTGTCCTATGATCTTGGGAATTGAAAATTCTTGAATGATTTAAGCCATATCTTCTTATTTTCATGAACCTCAAGAAAATTTGCATAGGAAACATCTTCTTTTTATAGTATTTGGGATAATTGGCATAGGATATTGATGAATACTATTGGAGACCACCCTCCTGGGTTTGGTAGAGTCTGAAGTGTAGAGGGAAAGTTGTTGTAATTTTCACCTACTCGTTGGCCAATCGATCAAGATAAATAATCATTGAAAATGGCTAATTCATAGGTTATCTTTGAGATAAGGTTGGGAATTAAAAGCCACCAATAAATTGGTGACTCTTATGGGGAACAATGATAAATCTATGAGAAAAGATTCAAGAATTTGGTGAATATGAACATCTGGCTTAGATATTGAAGTTTCAGACCTGGAAGAGGTTTTATGTGACTTTATTGTTGAAGACCTAGAATGAAATTAGGATTTAAAATTTCTTCATTCTATCTGAAGTTCAATCCTCTATGAATAAGAGGTGGAAACTCTGTCGAAAGAACTTGACAAAGATGTGAAGAAATTTTAGATCTATAAAGATTTCTAGTGAGGAAAGAAGATTTGCAGTAGCTACAACATATCTAGGTATTCTTATGTTTTTTTTTCATGAAGAATAATTTTATGTATTAAAAACATGTTTGAAAAGTATAAAGATAAAATTGGTTCCCTATTGAGTGAAAATAAGCACTACAAGGAAGGGATAAGGGGATATTAAGAAGTAAATAGTTGTAGAGGGCTTAAGTTTTCTTTTGCACATATGTATACCTATTATGGTTATTTATCTCTACAAGTTATAACATCATGATAGAACAACAACCACATCCTCAAAGAAAAATTTTATCTACTAAAAGATATAACCCTCTGGATTTTAGTAAAATCCAAGGTTATCCACATTATGTCTGAAGAAAAATAAATGAATACTTACCTAAGTTCAGAGGGGATATTAGAGAATCAACATCACAACATTTACAAGATTTCATTAATTTGATAGAAGACTATCAAAGAAGAATAGGATGTTATCATGAAATTTTTTGTGACAACTTAGAAAATGTTGCTGAATATTGGCTTTCTAGTCTACAAATGCATTCCATATGTTCTTGGAGAAAACTTAGAATAATATTCATTGATCATTTTGAAGGAATATCAATAGACAATGCATGCCTATTTGAGAATAGACATCTACATATCCAAGAAGGGTTTGAAGAATAGTCTGAAAGAAACGTTGAATCCATGTCACCTATTGATGAACTGTGTGCTATAAAAAGATCTGAGGGTGAATCCTCCTATGATTTTCATGATATATTCATGAAAATTCTATTTGTTATACCATTATTAAATATACCTCATGAATTAGTACGTATTTATTTTTCTATGAAAAAATTTGAGCCAAGTCTGAGTACCATGCTAGCTAACTTGAAGGCCCCTAACCTAAGTACATATATAAATGGCTTTCAATGATTGAAGAAATGATAGATACATGTGGAAGTAATTTCCTTACTGAACTATGTGATGGTACCTTTTCCAGACTTGATAGAATGGAACTAGATGGTATAGCAAAAGATAATAATGAATCTTGTAGTGGCAAGGATTTTGTTTTTGAGCAACTTACAGATAAATTATATGAAGATGAATATTTTAGCCACAATAGCCAAGATGTGTGAATTCATGCCTTCTATTGGTTTTGAACATACACAAATAAGGGGATTCAACTCTCTATATTAGATGAAGGTTGCAATAATTAAAATGATATTGAAAGTGCATTCCAATTCATTGATAAGGAGAAAGTATGTTATGATGAATCCTTTAGGTTAGATGCAAGCATGAAATGAACTAAAAATAACTCCTATCCAAATGATTGAGGAGATTACAAGTTTTTTTGTAGCCCTAGTGACTATGAATACTTTTAAGAAGAATTAGAGTTGTCCACTTTAGGTGAAAAGTGTTTCAATAAAAATGATGATAGTATTCCTAAAGATTCACAATTGTGTGGTGATATTATGAAAATTTATGATAGTGTTGACATTTATTTGAATGATTATTTTATTTCACATGGTGCTAATAGGATAAGATTTTTTGAACCTTGTATGGAAAGGTTAGATGCTGAAAAAGTAGGGTGAGTTGAATATCCTCTTTTCTAGCAATGAACGTGATGTTGTGAAGAACAATAGGACTCTAATTTTTCTACATACGAGCATGATAAGGTATATGAATTGAACATAATTTTTTAAGAAGACATATGTAATCAAAATTTCTATGGTATACTTGGTCATGTTGATTCTATAAGAGATGGGGGCAGTATTTTTGTAAGCCTTCATGATGATGAGACAAAGGATTTTTTTTATCTGTGGAATACCTTTTAGATCGACAATATATCAGATGCAAATGAAAGATTGTACAATGACTTTCAGTTGGATATATTATCCGTGAGAAGCTACAAAATGATGATTTTTAGTTTGATGGTGAGGAATATGACCTTGCTGATTATTGTAGAAGTATGGACAAAGAAAAAGGTTGTGCAAGACATTAATTGGATGAATCAGTTCAGGTAGCTAATTTTGTAGAGCATGCATGTGTTGGTGATTTGAGTGGTGAACAAGGAATTCCTTTCTTGTTTTATATTTCACCTCCTTCCATTGCTTTTTTTGGTTTTGAAGTTATCATTGAATGTTTGCATAAGGATAGCATTGATGAAGATGTACATGAATGTGAAAATGTAAAGACAATTGTTGGTATAACTAATGACATTTTTTATGATGATGTAATGGACCTTACCTATCTTTTCAGATGGATGTATAGGAATTTTTACAATCATGTCAAGAACTTATAAGTAGTATCAATCTCAGTTCATTTTTGAGTTCTTCCTTATTAAATCAAGACAATTTACTTGAAATTTTTCAATATCAGAATAATAATAAAACCCCAAACATATACATATTGGTCCTTATTTAGATTAATTAAAGTTTATTGTATCCTTATTATAGTATTCTCTATCATTGATACCATATCTAGTCACATGAATCTAGTAATATGTATATATAGCAGAACATAAATGAGTTGTAGCCCATAGTATGCTCCTCCCATATGGGATTACAAGCCCAAAATTCATTCTTTCTTCTTTCAAAATGGAATAGAAGTTTCTCACACCCCACCTCCTTACTGTTAGAGTAAAGGTTTTAACTTAATTGTGTTGATTAAGTTACCTTTATTCCATTCTTAAGATTTCACGGTAGTCTGCATAAAGTGACATTTAATAATTATATTAATTATTAAATGTTTTCCTATTAGGATTTTTTTTATGGTTTTGCATTATCTCCTTCTTAAGGATTGATCCATTGTATATTCATTAATTCCTTTTTGTTCTGAAAAGATAATTTCTCCATTTTTCAGAGCTTCAAACCCTTGTTTGTTTTTTCCATCCATTATCTTCCTTATGATAGGTATCCATTTGCATGCAGGTGTTCTTGGAGTCTGAAGTTGGATTTCTCAACTTCTGCATGGTATCAAAGCTTTCTTGTTGCATGCATGTTCTTGTTTGAAGAATTTGGAGCTATAAGGGTTGGATCAGGCATTCAGAGTTTTGGGGTTTTATTTTTTGATCCAGGGAATCACCTACAATTTCAAAGCATTTTGATTCCAAACGGACCTCGCCATTGAGTCTGCAATAGTCCAAAACCCCTAAATTGACTATTTATTCGTCCAATTTGGACAAAGTTGATTTGAGAGGCAAATTTTTTTACTCGTACAGCGTTGATTAAGTTACCTTTATTCCCTTCTTAATATTTCACGTTAGTTTTCATTAAGTGACATTTAATAATTATATTAATTATTAAATGTTTCCCTATTAGGGTTTCTTTTAGGGTTATGCATGATCTCCTTTTATAAGGATTGATCCATTGTATATTCTTAATTCCTTTTTTTTCTGATAAGATAATTTCTCCATTTTTCAGAGCTTCAAACCCTTGTTTGTTTTTTCCATCCATTCTTTTCCTTGTGATAGGTATCCATTTGCATGTAGGTGTTCTTGGAGTATGAAGTTAGATTTCTCAACTCCTACACTTACCATGCATGCCCTCCATAAATCACACCAAGGTGTATTTATTTGTGGGAAAGAGACACATCTTTTTCTAGGGGACCAAAGATTGATTCTAGGGCCATGACTCAAAGAGAAGACATTTCAGAAGAAAAAATAAATAATTCATTCATTTATAATAAGATATTAGATTTAGCGAATTCTAATCGATAGCCAAAATAATTGTTCCTAGATTGGGTCATAATATATAAATGTTTATTTAATAATTTATATCTAAAGTAGGGAGACATTTGTGTATATTTATTTATTATTATTTATATATTATTTTTTTAATTAGAATAATTGTCTATTATTATATAAAAGAATATAAATAACACTATTTTATTATAAATTGGTAATACATGAAGAGGAAAAAGGAGGGTCATGACACTCCTCCCTTCCTAATTTTTCTTGTACTCAAGAAATTTTAGGCTTGAGTTATCCATGATGCCTGCCCTTCCCATGTAGCATCTTCGGTAGGAAGACCCTTCCACTTGATTAAGTACTCCTGAATAGTTATTTTTCTTAACCTTCTTTTGCGCATATCTAGGATGAATTCTAGTTTCAGAATTAACTTCCCTTTATTATCTAGTGGGGGTAGTTCTACACTTGGTACAACATGTTTCCCCAAAACCTCCTTAAGATGAGATACATGAAACACATTATATATTTTGATTTGTGCCGGCAGCTCCAATTCATCTAGGCTACTTCTCCTATCCTCCTCAAGATCTTGTATGGTCCATAAAATCAAGGCTTAAGCTTTTTGACCCCACTGGCTTTGATAGAAGATTTTTTGTATGGTTGTAGTCTCAAAAATACCAAGTCTCCAACTTCAAATTTTTGTTCAGTTCTTTTCTCATTGGCATACATTTTTTATTGATTCTGGGCCTATTGTAAATTGTTCCTGAGTGAGCTCATGATTTTTGCATTCTAGTGCACAAAATCTTTAGCCATAGGTACAAAAATCTCTACTCGAATTAGATCCCCAAAGGATGTGGCTTCATATACATACAATGTTAAAAAAGAATTCATACCAATAGACATGTGATGAGTAGTGTTATAAAAATATTATCCTAAGTGCAACCATCTGATCCACCCATTTTTTTATCCTGTGATGTAGTTCCTTAAATAACCCTCCAAGCATTTTTTGAAAATTTCTATTTGTTTGTCTATTTGAGGATGATAATTGGTGCTTGGAGTTAATTTTGTTCCAGCCAATCTAAATAACTCTTGCTAGAAGGCTCAGAAAATGACTATCTCTTTCACTCACAATATTCTTGGGTAGACCATGCAATCTAAAAACTTCCCTGAAGAACATGTTGACCACCTGAGGAGCCTTGAAATCCGATGATACAACCATAAAATGTGCATATTTGGTTAAATGATCCACCACTACAAAAATGTAATCCTTGTTTTAGACCCTCGGTAGACCAGTTATAATGTCCATGGAAACACTTTCCCACTTTTGGTTGGGGATTGGTAAGGGTTGAAGTAGACCTACTAGGAATATATTTTCTCCTTTATTCCTTTGTCATACCATACATTCTCTAGTATACCATAATACATCCTTCTTTAATCCCTTCCAAGAAAATATTTCTCTAACTTGCTTGTACATTTTATAGATACCCTAATTTCCTACCAAAGGATTATCATGGTAATCCTTCAAGATTATTGGTTTTACTTTCAATCCCGGGGTAAGATATATCCTATTTATGTAAAGAATTAGTTCGTTAATCACTTTTTAATTTTCATCTTGAACTTTTCCTTCTAGAATATTGCTAGAAAAATTGTCCTTAACATATTCTACTATTATAGATGTCTTCCATTTTGAAGATACTATATTCAAATAACCCAAGTGAGGCCTTCTAGAGAGAGCATCTACCACAATATTATTCTTCCCTTTCATATATTCCATATCAAAATTGTATGCTTGTAGTTTTCTTTCCCATTTTTTTTTCCTATCATTTAGATCCTTTTGGATAAGGAAGAATCTCAAACTGTTGTGATCCATTTTTATGGTGAATATCCCACAAATAAGGTACTACATAAATTTCTCCAACGCATGCATGATGGCCAAAATTTCTTTATCATAGACGAAATAGCCCCTTTTTGACTCTTTAAGATTCCTACTTTCAAAACCTATGGGATGCCTATTTTTCATTAGTGCTACCCCAATGCCTTCCCCTAAGGCATCACAACACAATTCAAAGGGTGAAGAGAAATCCGGTATTTCCAAGATTGGGCATGAACTCATGAATTCCTTAAGTTCCTTGAAGGATGCTTGGACCTCATCTAACCATGTAAAATATCCTTCTTATTCAAGTTTGTAAAGGGAGAAGTGAGTTTTAAAAATCCCTTCACAAATATTTGATAGTAGCTACAAATTCATAGGAAGCCCCTAAGGTGTGTAAGGGTTCTAGGTGTTGGCCAACTCTTTATAGCTTCTATATTTTCCTCATCAACTCTAACTCCTTGTGCACTAATCTTATGACCAAGATACAAAATTTCTTCTATCCCAAATTCACACTTAGACATTTTAGAAAATAGAGAATATCATTCAAGTATCCCCAATATTTCATCTATGTTCCTTAAATGTTCATCCCATGTTTTACTGTAGATTAGGATATCGTCAAATAATACAAGTAGGAACTTCCTCAATTGGCACCTGAAAATATGATTCATATAATATTGGAAAGTGGTTGGGTCATTAGTGAGGTCGAAGGGAAGAACCAAAAACTCAAAATTCTCATAATGATTGTGAGGCCTACCATTTGATACACCCATTTGACTATCTTTTGATTCAATCATGTTGATACTCTATGTGTTTTGGACTATTTTGGATGATTATAGATACTTGATGTTATGCTTGTTTTATGTTTATGATGCTATGATGGTTATATGTTGCACGTTATGCTTCCTTTATTGATATATTCATATGATTTGGTTATCATGATACAAATGGATAATAATTTTATAAGATGGAATTGATAGAATGCTAAATTTAATTTGGTAACGATGTGATTTCTTTATCATGCCATGATTAGATATGAATTGATAGGATATGTTATTGCTAGAGGAAGAATGATTATTGATATTGAATATATTGATTTAGAGTTAGATTTTGTTAAATATATGCATATGAATTGGTTGATTTAATTATTAATTATCATGCATTGGATATTTTGACATTTGAAAATTGAGTGTGCAGGTACACGCCCATAGCCAATGGGATTGGAGGTAACCAAAGGTACCCAATTGTGTTAGCCAAGTGAAGTAAACTATGGTCCATTTGGAAAATGGACCACAACCTCTATGTTGTATTTTATTTTGTGATTAAAATATTTAGTGTTGAATCTTGTGACTATGATTTTAAAGTCAATTGAACTTTTGATGAGGTTTTTGGGGAATTATGAAAATTATTTTAATATGTTTGAATTTCAGTTTATTTTTGATGATTTAAAAAGGTTGAATTAGTCCTTAGAATGGTTTAATTGACCCTAAATTAACCCCTAAGATGGTTACCTATGGGTTATGGGTCAAATCAATCCCATATTTGTTGAAAATTGCAATTTGTGACCCTTCTTAATTATCCATTAAAAAGGGTGAAGGATTTTGGGGGATGGGATTGGAGTGTTGGATCCAAAATCTCATTTATGAGATTTGAAGGCCTTGTTGAGTGTTGAACACTCTTTGTCTTTGCAATTCCCCAAGAATTCTTACATATGTTTGAGAAATTGTGGGGAGGTGTGTCTATAGGAGTGAATAGGAGATTGACATGTGTCACTCTCTTCTCCAAAGGGTTTCCAACCCTTGACTCCTATTTGAATGCCTTTGAAACCCAAAAGAAGGGTTATTTTTTGGCCTTGTGCTTGGAATGCTTTGGAAGGGAAAAATTTGTCTTGAGATCGGAGGAGTAGAATATAAAGAGTTCATCTTCAACTTACCTTCATTTTGGCTTTGGATTTGAGGTAGGTTTTACCTTACTTGTATGCATTTTTCTCTTTTTTATCCTTTGTATATGGAAATGTAAGAAGATTGTTTATGTGAATTGGTTGTGTGCCTTGTATTTCCATGTGTTGGGTTGGGGTTGTATAGGATAAACTCACCCAATGTGGGAAGAGTATCCTTGTGGGGGATAGGAATGAGTAGGAACCTCTATGGGGAGATTGTTCCTCTTTTGAGAAGGAGAGGAAAAAAATTTGGGTATGAGTACCCAAATTTGGTTCATAATGATATGGTGTATTGGGAGATTGTTGTATGGAGATATATGATATGAGGAATTTTGATGAATGGGTAGATTGGAGAAGAAGAACAAAATTAAAATGTGTTTTTTGGATATTTCTACTTGATAATAGGTCTCCCCATATATAAGTGAAGGCCACCTCTATCCCCACCTTTGGATTCTTGAAGAATCCTTATGAAAATGTGTAAATCTTGGTTGGGAGTAATCTGTTTGAGTGTTGTCTTTCAGAATGGCTTATTTTTTATATTGTTATGTGTACCTGGTAGCTTGGTTACCTCCTAGCTCGAGGGGGTGGTTGGTTTTCCAACCCAAGGTTGGGAGGTGAGAACTCCCTATTGGCCATGAAAAGAAGAAGTCTTCTATGTTATCTTGCAGGTGTTGAAAGCTCTCTTAGTTGAAACTAGTTGTATTCCCCTTGCAAAGTACAAAGAAAGGATGTAGTGTGATTCCTTCAAATGTGATCTATTGTAATAGAATGTCTAAGCTTGAAAGACTGTCAAAAAAAATAAAAAATGCAAATATGAAACTAAGTATTCCATTTGTTTTTTTTTCACAAAGAAATCAAATTTATACCACCTAGTATGTTGTAACTTTCAAGTGGTATTTTCATGTGTGCATATGTAACAGTTATGGGGGTACTACTACAAAATGTTTTCTATTCATAACTGTAATATCAAAATGAAATTTACTATAAGTAGATTTTTCAAGTTGTGGCAAAACGAATATCTCCCTTTGAATTAATGTGAAAAGTTTAATATTGGGTAGAATGGTTAAAGGCTACGTAGATGTGAATATTGTGAAACTAAAGTTGTTGTTTCTATTGTATTGTGTGGAAATTGAGTTATAGTTTACTCTTTTAGAAAGGAAATGACAGTGCCTATGTTTTATGTTAGGAGAAAAGGAAAGTAACATATTATCTATTGCATACCCATGACACTGCATTGTATATGAAACTTCTCCAGTTTTTGTTTCAACACTGTATATTAATGTTATACAGATTTGAGTTTATGAGCTTGTAGTCATCCCAGTATTTATGCATACATGTTTTAAAATGACAAAAATATTTAGGTAGTACATATACTAGTGTATTTAAAATATCAATAGGTAAATAAAATGTGTTACTCAATATGAAATGCATTAGTGATAAATGGATAAATTTCCTCTCATGATTGATAAACTATATTTGGCTAGTCATAGGGGTATGCGCTAGTCTAGTCAGAAAAATGCAATATAAATAGATGAAGTTAATAGTTTCTGCAATAGATAAGTCATATTGTGTCCCTGGTGCAACATCCTCCAAACCCATTCATGCTTGAGCCTGCCAATAATGGCTTAACCATGGCCGTGTGCTTCTGGCATGATTGTAAACTATGTTAAAAAAGGAAAAAATCATAATAAATATAACCATCAATTGAACCCTATGTAGAGGTGAAATTCTCAGGCCTACCCAAAATAATAAAATATATATAGTTGAGAAGATACAATAGAAAAAATATGTAGCCGAAAGAATGTGTTTGATATTATAATAGTAGGTAATGGTGGCCATGATAGTATTCATGTCACCTCATTGAGCATAGCCATAAATCACCCCTACTATGTAATAGTGGGTTGAATCCTCCACAACACCACCACCTACCTTCAACACCTACAAAAATAGGTAAGATAAAATAAAATAAAAACTTATTAAGTTAGCTCCCTTAGTAGTAAGAGTTTAGCAAGCTCATAGTTTAGGAGATGCATTGTATTATCACAACAAACTTTCCATTAAAGCTTACCAATCCACCCTTGCACCATTAATAGTTAAGGAACCAAAAGTATTATTGATATCTAACTGCAAAGTGTAAGATTGACCTCTGATAGTGAAATCCCCATTCATGATCCTGCCAGCATTAAAAATGGAGAGCTAATAACTTCGAGCGATGGTGTGACAGATAAGTTACCCACCCATTTTTCAATTAATTTACTCCAACTATTTGATAGAGTGAACCCTTCGTCTTAGCTTGCAAGAAAATAATCTTTTTCTATCACCTCATAAATTTTGTCTCAAATCTTTCACCTGACACTTGATACTCTCCACCATCTTTTCATTTACTTTCTTCTTCTTGTTACCAGAGTGTTGTTGAGTTGACACCAATATAAAGAAACAAACGTTATTACTGAAGAAAGCCTTATGTTTCTTTTAATATTTAAGTCTTGGTGACTTTGCCACTATTGAAATTCATTACCATTAAAAACTTCTCATGGTCTCTCCTTATCGAATAAAAATATTCTTATGGCTTATCTTTAAAAAGGAGATAAAAAAAATAGAAACATCACATGGGATTCCTAAGTTAGTTAAGTTTAAAACTAAACTTTAGGAAGAGATTCGTGGGATTAGGAAGGGAAGAAAGTCCCTTAAGTTTACCTCCAAGTAAACTAATTCTTCTCCTTAAAAGGGGGATATAGTTAAATAAGAAAAAGAAGAAAACTTAGATTCCATAATAAATATAAAAAGGGCTCCACCAAACTATTAGTAATTTCATTAATTAAATTAGTAAACTATTAACAAAGTTAGTGGAGTAATAAGTTGCTAATATTTATTATTAATTAATATAGTCATCAATTCATTAATTTAGTTTGTAAGATATAAAGAAAAGAATAATTATAAAAATGGTGATTAAATTACTAATGGTTAGTAAATATTATTTGTTTAGTTTGGTTATTAATGATGATTCGATTAATCAATTTTGGTAAAGAAAAATAGAAGATTAAAATGCTATGATTCTATTAATAAATTAGTGTTTAATTGACTTTTTCTTTTTTTATAATTCTTTAAATGAAGTTAGTAAATATATATATATATATATATATATATATATATATAGAAAGAGATTATATGGGAAACATTATGATGAAAAGCGGTTTAATACATATATAAATTAAATCTTGAGGCTTAAAGCATTGTAGGGAATATAATTATTATCTCTTTTGCAATCAAAGCAATATCAAACAAAAGAGTGAAATTAAAAATAACATAGATTAGTATGCAGTAAAATCGTAAGTTATTTATCTCCTTTTAGTATGACCCTCCTTTGAGAGGTGTTTGAAACGTCTCTTATTTGGCCAACCTCAAGCAACCCAACGTTTGAGTCAAACCATTCCTTGAAGTCTAAAGGGTGTGTGTAATGAACTCCACACACTCGACCTTATTCTACTCCACCCCTCCCTTTGGGCAATGTGTCGATGGTGATGTTTTATGTGCATGGTTATCGATTGTTAGTTATCAATTTATCATGCAAAATTTAGGCATGACAATGACATCTAAAAGCTATTTTGTGAACATCTTTTTCCCTTACCCTTATTTGATGGTATCTTGAATGAAAATCTATTTTTGAGAAGTATATTGCACCATGAATTTCATCTATCAATTCATCAACCCTGGGGATAGGATACCAATTTTTTATGGTTTGTTTGTTGAGAGCTCGATAATCTATGAACATTCTCCTTGTTCCATCTTTCTTCTTTACAAGAACAACTAATGAAGCAAAGGGCTTGGAGCTAGGCTAAATGTGCCCCATTTCCAATAATTTTTTAATGGCTTTTTCAATTTATTCCTTATATCCCCTTGGATATTTGTAAGGTGTGGTAATTATAGGTTTTTCTCCTTCCTCCAGTTCTATGGTATGCTCAAACCCCCTCTTTGGAGGTAGCTCATGTGGTATTTCCTTGAACACTTTCTTGTGCCTTTTTAGGATTGGCTTAATATTAATGTGAATGGTATTACCTTGTGGGGTAGACTTATCAAGGACCATACACTATGTTTCCCATTCTCCCTACCCTTTTCTTGACATGATACAAAATTGAACCCCCTTTTAGAGTCATGGTAAAGTTGTCATCAAAATTATTATTATATATTTTCTTTTTTCTTTATTAAAGCTAATATTATTCTTACCTAACAGTTTTTTCCATTTTCTTGGATGTAACCATCTTGGGAGAGCCATCAACTAGTCCTTTGAGAAGAACCTCTTCTCCTTTGTGTGAAAAACATAGCTCTAGATTAGGAAGATTGAGGTAGAATTGCCCCATTGAGTGTATCCATGGGGTACCTAGGATCACGTATGAATCCCCTAGGTTAACTACATAGAAATAATCCTTAATATGATGTTTTTCCAAGGTTATGTCTAATTGAGGAATCTTTTGGTCACATGACAAAGTGGAACCATCAGCTAAGGCTACTTGAAAACCTTTAAACTCTTGTGTCTCCAGTTTCAATCTTGATGCTAAGCTCTTGCCAATAAAGTTGTGGGTTGCCCCACTATCCATAAGAGCAATTATTCTTTGTCCCTTGATTATACTTTTATCTGAAAGGGATGATTTTTTTTGATGCCCTAGAGATAGTTGCAAGGGTTCCCTGTTCTTTGCCCTTGAATCTCATCTTTTTGTTAGGTCTTTCTTGTTCTTCTGCTTTTGTGTCTATTATTTCTTGTTTTTCTCAATCTTCATCATTGGATGGGGCTCCCATGTTGTGGTCTTGACCTCTTTTACCACATATATGCCCTAGTTTCCATTTTTCTTTGTACTTAAAACATAGATTTTTCTTTTTAAGGCAATCTCTTTCATCCTTAGATTCATCTTTACTACATATATGACCTAGTTCTCACTTTTTATTGCAAGAGAAACATAGTTTTTTCCTACGTAGTTCCTTTTTTTTGTCTTTCAAAATGTTCTTTGTATCCTAATATTTTTTGTTAGAGAATGTTGTAGACATGTAAAATTGACTTGACACCTATCACACAACATTGAACGACATCAAACAGTACTAAACAACATCAAACAACAATGAATGATATCAAATAGAACTAAACAACATCAAAGTAGAACTGAACGACATCGAAATAGCACTGAACGACATTGAACAGCCTCAAGAAATGTCAAACGATATGGGACATCATCTCACATCATCTTAGAATGACTCAAAATCATCTTGTAACACTTCAGAATGACTCACAATCATCCTGTAACACTTCAGAATGACTCACAATCATCCTATAACACTTCAGAATGACCGATAATCATCTATTAACACTTCAGAATGACTCAAAATCATCTTGTAACACTTTGAAATGACTCATAATCATCCCATAACACTCTAGAATGACTCAGAATAATCTCATAACACTTCAAAATGACTCTGAATCATCCTGTAACACTTTGGAATGACTTGGAATCATCCTATAACACTTAGGAATGACTTGGAATCATATTATAACACTTTATAATGACTCGTAATCATCTCGTTACACTTCAAAATGACTCAAAATCATCCCGTAACACTTCAGAATGACTCAAAATCATCTTACAAAACTTCATAATAACTTAGAATCATCCTGTAATGTCTCAGATCATCTCAGAATCACCCCAAAATAGTTCAAAATCATCCCGTAATGTCTTGGATCATCTTAGAATCATCCCAAAATGACTGGAATCATACAACAAAGTTCCTACATCACATCAAAATGACATTACAAACCCTAATTCCTCTATTAATTAAATAAAACAACATTATTCAACTAATTCACTTTTTCATCACTTTAGATAAATTTAGTAAATTTCATTTATTTAATAAGGTCCTAGAAACCCTAATTCCTCTATTAATTGAATAATACAACATTATTTAATTAAATCACATTCCATCATTTCGATAAATTAAATAAATCACATTTATTTAATAAGGTCCTTATCCCACCTTATTGCATCCTGATTAATTAATTAACACCAATTACTTAATCAAGTCACTAAATCACCTTATTCCCCTAAGTGGATTAAATTATTAAATAATAATTTAATTACAACACTTTCCCTCCAAAATTTTGAATTAAATCAAACTATTCAAATCAATTATCAGAAAAAAAATCAAACTAATGCAACTTTGTTTGCAAAATTCAAACTTGATTTGCACATTCAAATCCCAAAAGGAATTAATTAATTAAACCAATTAATTCATATTCCTCACCCACTTTCTGATTGAGAAAATTATGATTGTTGACTAAGAAATCTAATTTGTTAACTAATCAATCTATTTTATTAACTAATCCATCTATTCAATTAATTCACATTCCTAACAAAGCCATCACAAAGTTGACTGATCAATCTATTCAATTAACTGATAAATCGGAGTCTTAACTAGCCAATTTATTTCCTAATCACACAAATTATGCAATCAACTTTGCACAATTATCTCATGTCTAAATCATCTCAACACACTCTGATCGTTGATCTAGATATTCTTTAAAATGATCTCGATTGTCCATTTCAAATATCATTTTCTATATAAAAAACCCCTTTCCTCACAAATAAGGATCAGAGAATTCATATTCATTGAGAAATGAAGTGTTGTCAAGATCATCCTTGAGAGAGAGATTCATCCATTGTCTTCAATCAACCAAACACAACAAACATTCATCCACACTTTGGACATGAACTTTGGAAGCTTCGCGGTGATAAGAATAATCCAACATCAAGTGAATACACTCCGCTACAGGATGGTAAAAGCTATATTTCATTCTCATTTTGGTAATTAGTAGATTCCTCATCATGTTTGCATTAGTATAGTTCAATTTCATATGTGTAGGTTTCCAGATTTTAGATTTTGAGTTTTCTGGCTATAGATTAGATTTCTTCATTAGATTTATCTAATGTCCCTCTTGGATCATTAATATAATGTCCTCATTCCCCCTCACACATTTTGGCATGCCTGATGAGACCCTTGTCCCCTTCTCTAATCTTCGTTTGAGCCATTTTTGAAGTTGCAGGTACCAAAAATACTTCTATCACAGTTTTCACGCATTCATTCTGAAGACCTAAGCATTTGTCTAGAAAGTCTGAGCATTTGTCTGACAAGAAAATTGTGCATGTGTCATAACAATGGTGCATTTTTTAGAAGAACTGCACACTTGTAATGGGAATGGCACATTTTTTTAAGACTCGTGCATTTTTAATTTCCCAAGTTAGCATTTGTTTAACAAGGTTTTGAGCATTTGTTCTTCAAATTGTGTAGTTTTCTAAAACCATTGCATTTGTCTTTTTTGTTCTGAGCATTTGTTCTAACAGACAAATGCACCAATCCTGCACTCTTGTAAGAGGTTCTCACTAACAAGTTTTTTTTTTTTCATGTGTAGGCAAGAATTGACAAGTTTGATGCAAGATTCCAACAATTCTAACATGTTTATTGTAGAGAAGATGATCGGTCCTAGTTGTTGAAGTTACTTTTTTTTAACTTAGGAATTTTCACTTTTGGTGCTCTAAAATGAACAACACAAACTCACACTTGATTTTGGTGTTGATAAAAATGAACAAATTTTAAGCTTTTTAACTTAGGAACTTTCATTTGGTGCTCATAAAAAGAACAAAACAACTTCAATTTTGGATTCTGAAAATGAATAAATTTAATGTTTTCATATGTAGGAATCTTTAATTTTGGCGCATAAAAAGAGCGAAATCATTTTTTTTCATTTTGTTGATGCACACACATTTGCACATTTGTTGACCAAGATAGGACAAGGATTTCCTTTCTTAGAAACACTTCTATTAGAGATCTTAAAAATGAACAAATGCTTCTTTGTGATTTTTCACCATTGCTATCTTAAAAGCTTCATGTCTTGAACACTTCATATTGGTGTAAGTTAAAAAGAACTTTTTTTTTTCTTTAAAACATTTTTTTGGGGATGACATCACTCGAGGTGTTTAAAATGAAGTGTTTTATGTGCATAAGTGATTGGAAAAGCTAAAAAAAAATTATCTTCTCCCCTCATACCTTTTGGCGATCTTGGGTGAGCGAGATAATATTTTTAAGAATTGCACTTTATTTTTAAGTTTACCTTAAAGAGGGGGCTTGCCTTGAGATACATCTCGCATTGGAGAACTCACTGTAAGGTCTTGGAGCACATCTATTGGTGAGCTATATTAAAGGTTGCAATCTCATAAGAAAGTAGCTTCAAGCTATGTTGACAACAAATTGCACCTAATCCCATACCTTAAGTGGAACGAGAATGGTTAAAGAGCCTTAAGTGGCCAATGGGTGAGTGTCATATTTTCACATTCACAATTACCACTAAGAACTAATTTTTTTTAGAAGCCACCCTATTATCCAAGAAACATTCTCTTAAAGTGGTGCCTCAGAATTTACCTCTGATAATTTACTTGCCATGTTTGACTGCAGGCATGTGCCATAAGTTCCATGTACAATCATCTCGTCAGAGCATGAGGTAGGCTTACCTAAGAGAATGGTGTATATCCCCTAGGGTTGTAATTGCTAGTTTATGTTAAACTTAGCCCATTAAATTCAAAACAATTTGACATCAAATTCTTTGTTTGAATTAAATAAAAAAGAACACATTCAAAACAAACACTGAACAAGATGGTTAAACCACAAACCCTTTGATTTACTACACACTTGTGAGAGAAGCCTTATGTTTTCACCCCTTTGAAAGGATCTTTCCTTAAATAATTTTGAACATTCTAGATTTAATTTCAAGGTACATTAATCAAAGTAAACATTTGGAAACTATGGCTTGGGTGTTGTGATAGACATGAAGGTCACATAATTCCATGCTTTCTAAGTCAATCCAAGTGTTGTCTTATCACTTGCCATACTTCAAAACACAGAGAAAAAGTTGAAAAAGAGTTGTTCACAAGATCATTTTTTGAACCAAAAAAGTTGGAAAGATAAAAGGTCATATAGTCCTACATCCATTATTTCCATCCTACCTATTTGGAATCAAAATCAAGCAAACCATTAAGTTCATTCCTCCACTCAAAAGTTCATTATATTAATAGTTACTTGGGACTCGCAGATAGTACAAGTAGACTTTCCCGCAACATATCCTTTGGATAAGGAAGTGGAATATAGACCTTAGTTCTTCAACATTTTTTATTCCCAAAGAAGTTTCACTCAAAACAACACTCAAACCCTAGGGTCTTGAGCTTCACAACAAACATCCCATTATACCACCAACTTTATGACCATTTGACGATCGACTGCCCCAGTTCAACAACCAAATCTTGTAACACCAATTATTCAACCATGTCTCACACACATTATAGGTGCACAAACCAACATCATAAGGAGTTTGAGAAACTTCATACTTTTAGAAAATAAAACACCCCACCAATTTCTCACCGCATCAATTGTCCTTAATGAAGAGGAAGAAAAAGAAAACATAGCAGCTAGAAGACCCATATTACTACCTCTTGCAATGGTAATAATTATCCACTTCAAGATATCATGAAAGGTCAAGATACCTAAGGTTAATTCCATAGTATGTCATTTCAAACTTATACATCTCAGTCCAAAATCCCTCAAGAAACACCTTTGGGCACTTCACGAAACCAAAACTAGGTTGGTATATAACTTCTATAATTGAGCTTCCATAAAAAATCCAAAATTGTATTTCTTCTACTATTGTCAGAATCCAGGTTTTTTCTAATAGTTCTAGTATCTTATATAATCTATAGGAAAAAATTAGGTCTTTAGAAAAATTTAGTCAAACTAGGGAGAATACCACTTTCCCATAGGAGACCCAAGTTGTTTATGACAACCACGAGATCACAACATAAAAAAAATATGGAAGCCAACAAAAATACCACCAGTATCCCACCAAAGAACACCATGAATGATGAGAGTATCCCATGGGGCTATAGGCCAAGTGACCTTGAAAATCCCCAAAAGAGACCAGTATATAGAAACAATTTTACTAAGGAGGAAATAAGCCGCAAATAGAAAGAAGCTATGGAATAAGGTAACCAAGATCCAAACCAAGTAATTATAGAGGAGGTAAATGAGGATGAAGAAATGAATGAGGACAAACTATTTGAACATTCTAACAACCCTAAGATTCTCAAACTAATTGATTGGTTGTTAAGAAAGGACCCAAATTCCTATTTCTTCAAAATAGCCCAAAGTGGAGCTAAGTTACCTATGGATTTCAATGTAGAAGCACTCAAAGACGTCAACCTTATCCCCTTAAGGGATAACTCGGTTGTGAGAAAAATTACCCAACCTCTAGAAAGACCAAATATTCCACCAGTGTTCACACAAAATAATGATCAACCCAAAGAGAACCTCTTGTTCGGAAAACCAACTCAGGTTGAACACGAAACAATAGCACAGATGTACCAAAGGGGTCCATCTCAAAACATACCTCATAACACATCCAATGTTGACCCTTCCCAGAATAAACAATATCTTCAATAGGGTGGGACACAAGTCCCCCCTCAAAATAACCAATATCTCCAACAAGGAGGAACACAAAATCCTCTAGGAACAACCAACAATATCAATAACAAGGTGTCCCACCAACACATCATCAGGGTAACCTTTATTTTAGTCTTATCCAATAGGGTGTGCCACAGAGTGCCCTCAATCAATCATCCCAATAACAAGGTGTCTCACCAATGCATCACCAGGGTAACCTTCACTTTAGTCCTACCCAACAAGGTGTGCCACAGAGCGCCCTCGATCAGTCATCTCAACAACAAGGTATCCTACCAATGCATCACCAAGGTAGCCTTTATTTAGTCCTACCCAACAGTGTGTGCCACAGAGCACACTCAATCAGTCATCCCAACAACAATGTGTCCCACCAACACATCAACAGGGAAGCCTTCCATATGTTCCACCCTAGAAACAAGGGATCAACCCTCCTTATACATAGAAAAGTCATGCTATGGAGTGGTTCATTCATCTACAACCTGGAATCAAAAATTTTGATGAGTTGTCTAGCAAATTTATAACCCACTTTGCATTTAATTTAGAACAAGATGTCACTAGCATGAGTCTATCCATGATCAAATATAACTCAAGAGATTCCTTCACCTCTTACTTGCAAATATGGAGACACAAATAAATTTGATGCAAATTTCCCATTCTAGACAAGGAGTTGGTGGATATATTCATCACAAATGTTCTACCAAAAATAAACTATTGGCTCGCTATGCTATGTCTTGTAGACTTTGAAGAAACAATAAAAAAATGGCTACATATTGAGAGAGCTCTCATACCAAGATGAAATTTAAAGACAAACAACTCAAAAGATAATCCCTCTAGCTCAAATGAAAAACCCAAAATCTGGGCTAAGAACAAGAACGTTATAAATGATGGAGTGGTAGATGCTAGAGCAATATGGAATGTACAAAACACAAATCAAAATAAACCACAGGTGGCACAAACAAAACATGGTCCCAATAAAACACAAAGCAGACAAACAACTTATCCGAAGAACAATCAGGTTGTAAACCAACAGACGAATCAAGGAGGGAAACAAAGACAATATGATCAACCTAAGAGGAAATTTACTATATTAGGTGAGTCACTTGAGACCGTCATGTGAAAAATAGTACAACAAAACCTCATAAAAAAAATGACCACCCAAATTATTAGGAACCAAAATTTAAGACATCATGGTACAATGAGAAAGACTTATGTGATTTCCATTTAATCAAAGGACTTACAACTAATAATTGCATGCACCTCAAACATATCATCCAAGACTTAATAGACAAAGGGGAAGTAGATGTTGATCATCATCCTAGAAATAAGGACCTACAAATATACTCAAACCCAATCCCAAACCATGCTAAGAGGAATGATAAAGGAAAGGGACAAGAGTACCATAATGCTAATTACACATACGGTGACATAGTTTTAGGAACCCTCTCATAGGTTGATGACCACAGGGAAAATATAGTAATAACTAAAGGAGAAAACAATTGCAATGTAACTACCCATTGTGGAAGAGTTACAATACAAGGAGAACCTCCCAAACCCACAATCAAATCACCAAGTGATTACAACATTGTGGAACAATTAAAAAATACACCTGCCCTCATCTCAATCTTAGAATTGTTAAAACTGTCACTCTCACATAGGGAGATATTGGAAAAAGCTTTGGAAATGTCAATCCCTAATGATCTTGATTCCAGTCAGTTCCAAGCCATGATTGGAAAAATCACTACATGTAATCACTTAGTATTTTTAAAGAAATATTTACCACAAATAACATTCCACAATCAAGCTCTATACATAGAGGTGAGTGTTCATAGATAATGGTGCAGGTTTAAACATTTGTACCTTAAAATTCATAGAATAGCTAGGGTATTTTGATGACATGATTGAGAAAGGTAAAACCATCACCATAAGGGCATACAATGACTTAGAAAGAAATTTTGAAGGGACAATCAAGTTGTCGGTGTCGATAGGACTAGCAGTAACAAAAACCACTTGTCAAGTACTAAATCTTGAGTTACCATATAATCTACCCTTGGGACACCCTTGGATCCATGCATTACAAGCAGTCCCTTCCACTTTCCATCAATGCCTAAAGTTTCCTCGTGAAGGAAAAGAAGTAACACTATACGCTAATTCTGAACCTTTCCATTTTTGTATGAAGTTGGAGGATAAATACAATAAAATATAATGTGTATATATCAATGATATAGCCTTCCATTCCTTTTCTTATATCAACCCTTCCATGCTACCATCAACCTCCGCCAAAGGCACATCAACTGAACAACCAAAAGTAGAATCCAAGATCCAAGTACTTGACAAGGGAAATGGACACTACCATTTTAACCAAGAATTTTGCATTAGCATGCTCCCATCAACACCTAGAGTGTATGGATGACCAAAATAAATAACGATAGTACAAATTATTTCCAAACCCACTATCTTTACTAGATGGGGAGACATGAAAGATGAAAAAATATTTGAGGACCTTTCATCTATGATTTACAAAGAGGACCAAATAGAACCCCAAAAGCCACAACCCATTTTAATTGATCCTAACACTAAGGGGTATAAATTAGTTAGACAAATGGGATACAATGGAACATATGTCCTAGGACTACACAAACATGTCCAATCAGAGCCTATCATAGTGGAATAGAGATAGAAGAATATGGGGCTAGGTTATAAACAAAAAGACATTGTCATCCCAAAAACCGAACGAACCTCTTGGAAGAAATGAGATACTTTTGCTAGCATTAAGGCACTAGATATCTACCACGTCATGGAAAATGAATTACCCATTGAAGATTTATTTGACAACTTTAGGATTTATAGGTTTCCTCTCCTATACATGGAAACCATTCCCAACATCTATTACCATTTTGAAATAGACTCTAACAAATACAAATGGGATTCCCCTTCCTTCATCACGGGATATGATTCCACCAACTCTAGTATTAATGACTTAGATACCTAGTGGGAAAAAGATACCCGAACCATATTGATCCTTTCACCTACTTCTGTAAGTTTTGTAGACCAAGATGATAGTCTCCCACTCAGTTATCCTCTATTGATAGATTGAGATCAACAACAACATGAGCCTATTTTAGATCAATTCCAGAATGATGAGGCCATCATAGAGTTCATGGGAATTTGAACACACATACTAGTAGGAGATCATAAAGAAGGTTTTTTCATGGAATTGGAAGAAGAGGCATACCTCAATGGAGATATTGAATTTTCTACTCACAAAAATGAAAGAAAAAACTAAAAAATATGATCCCCTAGATAAAATCACACTATGGCTCTATCAGATCTATAAAAGAGAAAAATAAAGGATGCATGTGAAGGTGAAAACCTCCCAGAGGCACCGGAAGACGGATGATTCAATCTCCCCATATCCAAATATCAAGAAAGATCAACACTCTTTGTAGAAGAAACAAAATCCATAAATGTTGGTACAATAGAGGACCCAAAGATAACATAACATGCAACATCACCTGATACTGAGAAGAAAGAAAAATTCACAACATTCATCAATGAGAGAAAGATAAAAATTTCCTGGACCTATGCCGATATGCCTAGACTAGATCCAACATTGGTAGTGCATCATCTACCTGTCATCCCTGGAGCGAAGACTATCAAATAGAAAATCAGAAATATGTATCCCTAGATAGCATTATTGGTGAAGGTTGAACTAAATAAATTACTAGATGTGGGTTTCATTAGACCAATCAACTATCCACAATGGATATCAAACCTAGTACTAGTATCCAAACCTATTGGGGGCATAATGATATGTACAAACTTCAGGGCTTTGAATAAAGATTTTCCAAGAGATGAATTTCCATTACCAAGCATTGACATGATAGTAAATCTAACAGCAATGCATAATATGCTTCTCTTAATGGATGGTTTCTTAGGATACCCAGATAAAGATCTCTCCAGATGACCAACACAAAATAGAATTCAATTGTGCTTGGGGAACTTTTTTTTGGAATGTAATTCCTTTTGGGCTAAAGAATGCAAGAGAAACCTATCAAAGGGTGATGATAACCATATTCCATGACATGATACACACAATCATGGAGGACTATTTGGATGACATCCTATAAAAATCAATCAAAAGGGTAGATCACTTGAAAAACCTAGAAAAGGTATTTGATCGATTGGAACAGTATAATCTAAGACTCAACCCAAAGAAATGTGTGTTTGGAGTAACCTCTAGCAAACTATTAGGGTATATAGTGTCAATAAGAGGGATAAATGTGGATTCTTCCAAATTAAAATCTAAAATGGAGATGCCTCCACCAAAGACACTCAAACAACTGAGGATCCTACAAGGGAAGCTACAATCAATCAGGCGATTTATTGCACAACTGGCGAACAAATGTCATCCTTTCACTCATCTCTTACATAAGGAAATCACGTTTAAATGGGATGGGAGATGTGACCAATAATTTCATCAAGTTAAGGAGTACCTACTTGCTCCTCCAGTACTCATGCCACCAATTCTAGAAAAAGAGATGATACTTTATGTGTCTACCACACAAGAAGCATTGGGAGCTCTCCTGGCACAACTAGATGAAAAAATAAAGAAAGGGCAGTATATTACATCAACAAAACATTAGTGGGATATGAACTAAACTATCCACCCATTGAAATATCTTGTCTCGCAATTGTGTTTTCTAAAAAAAAGCTAAGACATTATATTTTAAACAAAAAAGTGAAATTGATATTGAAGGTGGACCCACTAAAATATTTACTAGCAAAAGCAGCCTTAATAGGACAGATAGCCAAAGGGGTAATGATCCTAAGTGAATTTTATATAGATTACAGACAGGAGAGCTATAAAGGGTTAATTCATAGTAGACAAATTGGCCAAAGCACCCATAGATGATCACAAACCTCTCATAATGGATTTTCCAGATGAGAGTGTTTTGATGAAAGAACAGATAGGCTAGTGGACTGTATACTTTGACGGGTCCCATACTCAACATGGTTCAAAAGTAGGAATATTATTTCTCACACCACAAGGAGATAATATACCCAAATCCTACAAGATTGCATTCCCCTATACAAACAATATTTTAAAATATGAAGCTCTTATCATAGGGCTCAAAATGGTGATCGAATGGAGGATAAAAGAGCGACATGTCTTTGGAGACTCCTAGATAATAATCAAGTAGGTGAATGATGAGTAAAAAAAAAAGATGACAAATTACTACCATACAAAAGAATGGTGGATAGTTTCAAAGAGTACTTCATCAAAATAACCTTTGAATAAATTCCTCGGGTTAATAACATAGTTGCAGATGTAATGGCCACCATAAGATCGCTGCTAGATATTCCTCAAAACATACATAAATATGAATTCCTTGTGGAACAACTATTAGTGCCAGAATTTGACATCCCAGAAACTAAAAATGGTATGTTTTGTTGTTGATCCTAACTCCCCATGGTACTGAGATACATTTGACTATATCTAGAATGGTATCATACCACTTGACTTAATGACTACTTAGAAGAAAACCTTCACCCATAGGACCTCTCATTTTATGATCTTAGGAGAAACCATGGACCATCGTAGCCTAGATGTTATGTTACTCTAGTACCTTAACACAAAAGAAGTACAAAAAACCTTACAATAGGTCCATGAAGGTATTTGTAGATCCCACTCTAGCGAACCTAACCTAGTCCAAAATCTACTTAGAGAAGGATACTATTGGCCTTCCATGGAGCAAGAATACATTAAACATTCTAGAAGGTGTTGACAATGTCAGCAACACTATGATTTGGTTCAAGCACCAGCACAAGAGTTGAGACCCATCACAACACCATGGCCTTTCTTGCAATGGGGATTAGATTTGGTAGGTAAGATATCACCTAATTCACCCAATGGGCATAAATTCATTATCACTGCAACAAAATATTTCACAAAATAGATAGAGGCAATTCCATTGACTTATATCACGAGAAAATAGATATCAAAATTCATTTTGAATTATCTCATTTGTAGATATGGAATCCCACAAACAATTTTAATAGACAATGGCATCCCATTCAAAAATCAGGATGTCCAAGAACTTTGTTCCAAATTATCTATCCAACATAGATTTTCTACACCCTACTATCCTCAAGGAAATGGTCAGCCAGAGGCATCCAATAAAACAATCCTCAAAATATTGAAAAAGACTATGAATGATGTTGGTTGTGATTGGCATTTACATCTAAATCTAGCCTTATGGGCTTAGAGAACCAACATCCACACACCTACTAGTGCCACACCTTTTTCCTTGGTCTATGGATTAGAAGTCATGTTACCTATCAAATTAGAAATCCCCTCATTGTGAGTCTCACTAAAAGGCATGGTCAACAATGAAGAATATAGGGTATCCAGATTGAATGAATTAGAGCTCCTAGATGAAAGGCATTTGAGCATGTTAAACCATTTGTAGGTTTATTAGAATTGGATCAAATGAAGCTATGACAAGAGAATCAAAGATAGAAACTTTCAAATTGGTGACTTGGTCCTCAAGGATAATTAGAAGATACAATTGAATCAAGATGGCAAGGGTAAATTTGAACCTAACTGGTTAGGTCCATTCATCATAACAACAAGTTATGGCTCTGGGGCATATCATTTGGCTACTCCTAAAGGAGAAACTCTAGCTGAACCATTGAACAACAACCACCTCAAAATTTTATATACATGAAACACGTCAGAATATCCTAGGCAAAAGGGTAAAAATCCAAAAAAAATAGAAAAAAGACAAAAAAAAATTAAAAAAAGCAAGAAAAATAGTAAAGAGAAATAAATCATTTTTTTAGTGAATAACACTTTGTGGCACTCCTAGAAGAGGTACTATAGTGAAAACCTAATAAATAGGCACTATGAATGAATAAAACATACATTATTATCAATCAACACTCTTTCACAACATCCACCAATCCATTTCATGAATCATATGTCTAATCATGGCTTGTCACTAATTAGGGTAAGCCATTTTATTGGGGGCGACTTCCCAAAGCTAGTCACAATTAAGATTTGGTATAATTCAATCAAGGTCACAAAACAAGAAACATGAAAAACATATGAAAACATCAAAATAGAACAACATCATTGGGTTATTCCTTCACTCAAGCAGTCTAAGATATCAACATTTTCTTGAACCTCACAGCTAGTTCCAGTGAATTTCCCACAACATATCCTCTATACACAAAAATAGGATATCATCCATGCTATCGATGTTTTTTATCCAAAAATAGTTCATGCTTTGATTAAAATGATCGAACTAGGTGGTCTTTGCATGTAAAATGTAGGAAAAAAAATTTAGTCCCCGAGACCCTAGGTCAATCCCCTTAGGTTTCCAACATGCTATATTTTCACTTAGTAAAAAATACAAAATCAAAACAAATTCAAAAATACAAAATCCCAAAAACATTCACAAAACAAAAAAGTTCAAACCAAGCGAATTACGAGCCTCTGCATGGACAACATAGGCAAGTATTATCTTTGATGAGCCCCTAAGGCCCTAGGTTAGTTCCCTGAAACATATCAAAATAAAAAACATCATAAAAACTTAGAAAATAAAAAAAATAGGACCATCCCATCAGCGACATCGACAATAAACATTTCAACCATAAGAAACAAACCATCTGAATCACCCTTGAACAAAAAAAAATAACAAACAAAGAAAACGTCAATAGCTAGATTTCTCACGCAAAAATAATCACAAATTTTTTGACTATAAACAAACCAAAGACAATGCCAAAGTATCAACTAATTATCTTTTTAAAACAAGTTCCAACAACATCCTAAGATATGCCTTAACGAATTTGTTCCTACAATAGACATGATAAACAGCAGATAATAGTCCCACCCTAAATAGATATGGCAAGTGATACTGCAACTGTGTTTTTTTATCTTTTTGTGGTCTTACTCATGTGATTTATTTTATTGAATCATTTCTAGGATATCTCAAGGATGTTCATAAGGATTTAGAGAAGAAGGAATGGGGGAAATTGAGCATCATTTTCAATTTGTAGTTTGTAAGATATATTTTTAATATTACCATGGTGAATACTTTCTTTATTGAGTCTAGAAGTTGTATTAAAATATTTCGTGAAGCGGTTACATGTTAGGTGTTCTATACCTTTATGTGTGATTGGTCTGAAACATTTTTCACGCAATCCCCCTATACTTTAAAAAAAAATTCCATATGTTTGGTATGAACAAAGATACTCTTTGTTTGTAGAGTCAAATTCCATGCAATATAGATAAATTCACCTTGGTAAGTCATACCTTGGTGCATCGTATCTATTTGCTACATCAAATAGGATTGTTCAAATAACGAAGTCTCTAAAGTGAAGCAAAGTAACATCATCAATTCTATCCATTATCTAATTAACATCATCAATTCTATCCATCATCACATTTTCTACTAACTAACAAACATCATCATCATCAATTCTATCCATCATCATATTTTCTACTAACTAACAAACATCTTCATTTTTCTTCTAACTAACATTATTTCTCTATCTATCAACATATTTCTTCTAAATAACATTGATCCTACATAACAAATCATCAGTACCATATCCATTCTATATCCACAAAAATGTTAAAAATATATCATGATGATAATAAACCAAATAAAAAAGTCATGTATCATGTATGGGGAATTCATATATCAACATCCATCACATCATGAAATGAGACAAAGTATGATTCCTTCATCTACATCATATCCACACATAAAAAATGCACAAAAACACAAATAAACATACATCATCATACAATGAGGCTGAAATGAAGATAGTACATCTCATATATAAATCATTATCATCAAAAAGGGAATATATCACAAGTCCATCCATAATGAAACAAGTGTGATAGGAAATTACAAAAATCATAACATATATACGAGGTCTCCACTAGACCAAGGAATATATATAACACATGTCTACAAAATGCCTCTACGCCATGAAACACCATGAAGATCAAGTATAAAAAAAAAATGTAAAACCCCATAGGACAAACAAACACTACCAAAAATTAAAATGATCTAGCCATCTCATAGAATGATCACCTACATCGGCACCACCACCAACACCGTCATCACTCACAAAACTAGGCTCCCCAAACTATGGATGTCGAGAGGCGCTAGGAATGATAACATCATATAAAGTCTAATAATAGGTAGATGCTTGTAAATACTTATATCTCTTTGCACACATACCATCATGCTCTATCTAAAGAGTATCTCTCTCTGTCATTAGTAATAGAACTCAAGCCTCTACAACATGTCATCTACCGATATCACTCTCTCAATTTACCTAAAGAGAACCCCTCTCTTGTTAGTAATACTACCTGAGCCTCAACCATATGCAGTCTACCAAATGTACTATCTTGTTCAACCCTCATAGTATCTCATTCCACCCTTAGAGTATCTACCAAATCCTTTGCATCTTGTCATCATGCAACCTTTGCATCTCTGTCCAAAGTCATCTAATCTAGCAACAAATCAACATCCCTAGTTGGAGGAGGACGATCTAGAACCTATCTTTGACCATGTGCATGAGGCACCCGCTCATCCTGACTATCCTATGCCTCATCATGTCAAAATCAATCCAACTAATCTACAAGAACCTCAGCATGTTGTTTCTCACCACAATGACCTGTGATGTTAGCTCTACCCACAATATGACCACCCCTAGGATTCATCAGCCTCATAGCCCTATTCTGTGACCACCACTCCTCATAATCATGAGTAGTACTTGGATCTGCTACTCCAACTAACCTACCCAAACCAACTAGGGCAAGTGCTATGAGCTTGGCAGTAATAAAATTTGCATCAACCTAGATACCCCATATATGGACCTCTCGACAATTCTAACCAAACCGAGCCTCATAAGAATCAGGAATTGACCCTTGCCTCTCACCAAACTAACAACAAACTCAATCGAGTAGATAATGCTCTATCATGGATGATGAATGAACAAGCAACCAACATGTCTACCGGTAGTACACAAGCTAATTTGCATCCTCTAGCCAACCCTCACAACTCATGTAAGTTCTCCATACAAAACCAATCATCTCGTCAAATACATGGCGCTAATAAGGTAGATCTCCAGGAAAATTTTAGTGCATAAAATCCCCATAATGATAACAATATGGATCATCTAGAGAACGATCTTGAATCCCGTCGGGATGAGTAACTGCAATATGCTCCCACGCCTAAACATGCAAAAGGGATACACTTTCATACAATGACCTCTCACCCTGATACACTACCTCGTGCATATCTCCATAAAGATGGGCAAGCAAAAAATAACCCCAAGCATATCCCGTACCATGCTCGAGCATACTCTCAATGCATACACCCTAGCTAACTGCAAACTATCAACCTCATTTTTCAGGAACAACTAATCCTAATACCAAGCCCCAAAGGACAAGAACAATAGGTTTCTTGCTATCTACAAAGTCAGATAAACCAATTTCCACATTACAAAAATCCACACCTAACAATCGCTACATAGCACGAGCACCTCAATGAATCCAGTACGTAATGAGCTCACCATGAATACAAAGGCAAAGAATCCTCCACACATCCTCTAGAGTAATGGTTGCCTCCCCAGTAGGAAAATGAAAAGATGATGTCTCAAAGTGCCACCTCTCAACAAGAGCGATCAACAATGTAGTATGGGTCTTGATAGGAGGCATGTAACAAATATGATACAAACCCATTGCCTCAAGAAAGTCTCACTCCAATACACCAAACTGGGCAATAGGATCAAATAGGTGATGAGGACGTCTCTCTCTCATCATGAGAGGACAAATATTCACGTGCAAGTGACATAAAGCAAGACATTAGGGTTTCACTCTAAAAATAGTGAAGAAATGTAAAACAACACATGCTAGATAACAAACGACATGTATAACACTAAACGAACACAAGCTAGGGTTTTGAACGAAAGTAGGATGACAAAATGATGCTTAAACGAAAAATGAATGCAAGTTAGGCTTTCACTCTAAAACAAGTGAAGAAACGTAAAATGACACATCTAGATGAAAAATGACATGTATGATGCTAAAACGGGCACAACCTAGGGTTTTCAATGCAAGCATGATGAAAAAATGGTGCTTAAATGTGTAGATAGGGAAAAATCTAAAATATGAGATCTTATTAGATTAAGATTAAGATTTTCACCATCCTCAATGTAGTTACTTGTAAAACATACACATGCAAGATAAAGAATCTAGTCTAAACAAACATGCATGTCACCAGGGATTCACTCCATTGTTCTTCTCAGGCTCGCATAAGAATGCAAGCTTCGAAGGATTTGACTATTGAGGGAATGTTGATTGCTCAATATTGCAGCATAATGATAGGATAGGGATGACGAATGAAGGATGTATGATGATGAAAAGTTGCGGAATAAATTTGACAGAGTGAGGGTGCTGGAAGAAGTCGATCCTAAATGGCTTGTGAGAGGCCATATTTATAGATTTTCAACATGGATGAAGAAGAATATTATTTGATTTGATTTTTGACAAAAGAGGAAATACAACCTCAAATGAGATAAGATTCTAATAAAATAGAAAGATATTGATTTTTCGTTTTAAAGGAAATAAATCCTGAAAAAGATGAAAAAGATAAGTGATGAATTATCTAATTAAATAAATTAATTAGATACACATGAGTTCTGATTTGGAAAGAAAGCGAGAATATCCTTTTAAGATTTTATTAATTAATTAAATATTTGATTTATTTAATTAACGTTGGATTTATGATTTCATTAATTAAATAATATAAATTATTTAATTAATATGAGAAGAATGGAGTGGTTATGAAAGGAGATGATTTAATAATTAAATAATATAAATTATTTAATTAACATTAGAAGAATGGATGGATTGGGAATGAAATTAGTCAAATAAATAATATTTATTTAACTAATTAGATGATGACATGGGTACCTAGGGTAAAACATGCTACCAGATGGCTAAATGACCTAATGTTGTGATAAGGTATTGTAAGAGGACACTTTTGGGTGTCTACATTTTGCCCCTCTTTGAGATGATGTTCGAGATGATGAGATTTGTGTTGAGTAACATCATTTCAAAGAAGCTAAGCTATGGATAGAGGAAAATGGATGATGATAGAAAGATAGGATGATGATGATAAAAGAATAGTCCATGATGATGCCCCCTCGAGAGGATAGGTGGGTTGGAAGGACATGGGTATGCTCTCGAAATGGATGAAATGATAAAAGGTGGATAAAGAGATGGATAATACGTTATGTTGCAAGAAAGTGAGGAATCATGGTGTTTGATATAGCATTAGACGTTATGCACCAAGGTATAAAGACCAAGGTGACAATGTGTCTTGTGCCCCAACGTAATATAACCTTGTCTAAACGTATGAGGGGGTAAACTTAGAGCATTAAAGTCCTAATGCAAAAAAGGTATGATATGACCTTAGATGCAAAAGATAGTGCAAAAATCTATTCCAACATACACAAGATATGAATATTAGTTGGAATGATACAAATTTGATACAAATGCAAGATAAAATGATAACACACACAAGCAAGCATGCACATATGATACAAAAACAAACAAGGTATTGCCCCTATCAAGCTATAAACCATTGATTAATTGATTGATGATGATGATAGTGTTGTCATTGCGGCGAACAATATATCCCTAGGTCAACACAAGGATGACTAATTGACTGATTGATTGATTGGTTGATTTGGTTGATTGGTTTATGACAAGATTAGGATCAAGACCATTGATGCAATTGGATAATTTGACAATATTGATCGACTTGATTGGTATGGATGGATTAGATGAAATTGGAAGAAGTGATTGGATGGATTGATTTTATTGCTTGGATTTTTGTTGGCTATTTGATTTGTTTGTCTTTTTTTTTAGGACCTTTTTTCATTTTTTTGTATTTTTGGAATGTTTTGACTTTTTCTGTAACTTTTTTAAGACTTTTTTTATTTTTAGGGATTTTTTCAGGACATTTTAATGGAAGAATGCAAGGATAAGGCAAATGAATGGGATGATCAAAATCAACTAGATAAGATATGGACACAAATGCCTAAGTATTTTTCCCCTATTCCTCATCAAGACCAAGGAAGGGAAGAAATGATGTATTTAGATAGAATGATGGAATATGGATAAGGTGAAGGATATGGCATGGAAGATATGGATAGTGTATAGGATAAGATGTATGATGTTCAAGAATATCCTTAACCTTTCCAAGATCAAAGGTGGAAAGGTAAAGGATGAATGTAAAGAGGATAATGGATATGAATGACAAGATGGACGAAACTTGCCCCCAAGTGAAAAGTGCAAGAGGAATATGGAAGACAGGATGTGGATAGGGATATAGAGGAAGGACTCAAGAATCAAGTTTCATGGCTAATATCCCTCGAATATGGTGTTGTAATAATCTATGGAAATGGGAATTGGACTCATAAATTTTTGATAGAATAATGGCATGATGGAAGAAGCCAAGGGCTTATGCAAAGGTTTGGATTAAAGGGGGATAATGGGGGATGTATGTTGGATAATGGATAGGATTTTGGAAGGTTTGTTGATGGATAGATGGAAAGGATGGAAAGATCAACATCGACACACACCTTGAAGGGTGGTGAAGTGATGGAAGAGAAGTGGCTTTTGAATTTATAGATTTAGATGGAGGAATGGATAGGGATTTTGGGATATAAGGATCCAAAATGGATGGTGGTGATAAAGGATATTCAAAATTGGATGATTTTGTTAGATAAGAAAGTTTGGATGCCAATTTTGATTGTATTGCTTCTATGATACTTTTAGGAATCCACATAGCTTTTGAATTTGATTTTTGATTCATGGGCCTTTGTGGCCTTTGAGATTTTTCTTTTTGCTTTATGGGCCTTTGTCGCCTTTGAAAATTTTCTTTTTTCTTTATGGGCCTTTGTGGCCTTTGAAAATTTTCTTTTTGATTTGTGGGCCTTTGTGGCCTTTGAATTTTTTTGTTTTGAATTTGGATCAGATTTTATTTTATTTTCGCATGTCTCTTCGAGGAGACATGTTGATCCTTTAATGTATGTGGATTTTGAGATGGAAGCTTTTGACATTTGGCACCCAAATTGCCTCCAAAAACAATGGGATAGGTAGATGGAGATTAATGATATGAAGGTATTATGGATGGGTTGGTGTAGGTATGTTGGAAAAGGTTCAAGGGTGTGTACCTTTGTTGATCTTGACTAGGGATATGAGGGATGTAGGGCCCCAATATGGATGGAAGGGTTGATGAACTAGGGTTTGGACGATAAGGAACAAGGATAGATGAAAGGTTTGATGGACTAGGATAAGGACCTAGCATAGATGGAAGGTTTGATGGGTATGTATTTCTTATGAAACAATATGCGAGTCCGTGTTGTGGAGGATATGATATAGATGAAAGGATAGGTGTTGGAAGTAAACCAGAGTGGATAAAGGTAGATGAATCTATTTTATAGGTGTGGGATTCATGGATAGCTTGAATAGGGGTGATATAATCTTGTGGATGATTGTGATCATGACATGAAGATAAATGGGTGCTTTGATCTTGACTGAAGGTAGGGTCATGGGATGGGATGGGTGGTATCATTTGATCTTTGTTATAAGATGGAAGGGGATCATGACATGGAGATGAAGGGATGCTTTGATCTTGACTTAGAATAAGGGGATCATTGCATGGAATAGAAGTTAGAATTTGATCTTGATTTAGAGAGGGATGATGAGATGGAAGGGTATCATGTGATGGGGTAGGTGTGACATCTTGGTCTTGATTGGGAGGGGTATCATGAGATGGAAGGGTATCATGTGATGGAATGGGTGTGACATCTTGATCTTGATTGGGAGGGGTACCATTAGATGAGGTAATGAATGGAAATTTTTTTTCTTGTGATGGACTAGGTTCATGCCATGGAGGTAGTATAATAGGATCATCATACAAGGTGGATATGCTTGGATCATCAAATGGGTTGGATATGGTAAGATTATGAGATGATATGGATTCATTATATGAGGTGGAAGGGGATGACTCTTGAGTAGGGTCGACATGTTCTAGATGGTCAACAACATGGAGACATGATGGAGGTTGACTTGGGATCAGTAGGGGAGATTCTTGAATAGGATCAAGGGGAAGACTACATGATGGGGTTGTAAGAATGGGCATGGTGTTTGAAGAATCTTTGGTAGGTAGATGGGTGGATTCAAGTAATGCCATAGGTTTAGTTTTGAAATTTTTGAAGTTAGGGCAAGGATTTGATGGAGAATTGAAAGCATCTTGATTTTGTTGCCAAGGTGTTCATGGGATCCTATGTTCTTGTTGTGATATGGGTGGATATATTGATGTAGAATTTACATGATAGGTAGATGGGTTAGGTTGGAATGATGATGAAGGTGACACATAGGATTGTGGTTGAATGTGTTGAGGTTGGAATGGAGTTTGGGCTTGGTGTGGCATGATTTGTTGTTGTGATAATGATGTGTAGGATAATGGTTGTTGAAAGGTGGATTGATATGGATAAGGGTTGACATTAGAAGAGGTGTGATAGGTTAATGTAGGGGTGGCATGATATGTGGATGGATGACGTTGATCAGATTGATGTGAATTTTTTTGATGTGGTGATTGGACTTGATGTTGTGCTTGTTGGGTTTGACAAGTGGCCATGAGGTATTGTGCTTGTGCTATGAGTTGTTGCATTTGAAGTGATTGGTTTGTTTAAAGTTGAGATTGTTGGATGAGGTCTTGGAGCCTGTGTATAATTCATTGGTCTAAGGGTTGTGGTGCTTGATAAAGTGATTGGATGAGGTCTTGGAATTGGGGTACTAGGTCTTCTAATGTTGGCATGGTGTAAAATGATGTTGTTTGGATTAAAGACATGAGGATGATCAAGATATGATGTGGAATGACAAGATTGGATGACTTGGATGATGTTTCAAGTGTTTACTGGAAATTTGACTTGGGCAATATCAAACACAAGATCTCACATGTAAATGCATGAACACACACTAAACACAATGATAAATTTGTCTTTCAAGATTAACTATTATGATTAAACAAACACTCAAATACACACCAACAAACCTAATGTTAATCAATTGGGTATGGCCAATTAGGTTGTTTGAACTAGGATTCACAAGGTTGACTAGGGATGATTTGGAAGCAAAATCCTGCCATACAGCTGGGAGAAAGGGGTAACCCACCCTTCACCTTCACCTCCCAAAGGTATAAAGTTCTTTGGGGCTTAGCCAAGAGTGACAAGATTTTAACTCTCAAACAAGCGTGTCTTTCAATTCACAATTCGACTGAGGTCGTCCCTAGGGGTGATGAAATCTCCTAGCAAGCCTCCTATGACGGGTTTGACAAAAGCAAACCAAGTGAGGTGTTTTTTATCACACATGCACTTGATTCACACTCGCAGTTGTTAATTTCCCTTAGAAATGAAATGTGTATAAAATAGTTCAAACACTTGTTCTTTTTAAATCCCAAATCCAAAATATGTGATGGAAGACACTTGTTCGTTTTAACCCAATTTCAATGATGTGACAACAAACAAGATGTTCTTTTTAATCACCAAATCGAAGTGTGTTGACAAACAATGATTAGAGATGAAAGATGGAATGTGTGCACTTGATTGTTTTCGCTTTCCAAATTTATGTTGTGATTGATCCCAATGATTTTTGAGCTCCGTACGATACCCCTGAAAGTCACCAAGACAAGAAGAAACAGGAACTTGCAAGCCAAAACGAGGTTAGGCCAAAAACATACAATCTATTAAAAATCTAAACTAGAATAAAAATTAAAAATATAAACTAAATTAAAAAAAAATTAAAAAATCTAAATTAAATTAAAAGTTAAAAATCTAAATTAAATTAGTAATTAACAATCTAATTAAATTAAAAAAAAAGAAATCTAACTAAATTAACAAAATGTGCAAACTAAACTTAAATCTAAAAAAAAATTAGAATCTATATCTACCATCTAGATTAGAAAATTTGACATCTAACTAAAAAAACAAATCTAAATTAGAACTCTAAATGACAAAAATCTAAATTTATTAAAAAACTAGTGAATTCTAAAAACCTAAATCTAAATTAGTAACTTTAAATAAAAAATAAAAAATCTAATTTAAAAGCTAACTTAAAAATCTAAAATCTAATTTAAAAATCTAAGAGTTAACTTTAAGAAAAACTAAAAGCTAACGTAAAAAACAAAAAGCTAGAATTAGTATCTAAGGCTAGTTTGGAGACAACGACTCTATGAGGAATGAGGAATGCGGGTGTAGTGGAGAGGTGAGGAAGGAATAAAGGGCGATGATGGGAAATGCTAATGGCGAAAGAAGGCTTCAAATAGAGTTTTGAAATGGGCGGAAGGGAGATGTAGAGACAGTGACTAAGGAGATCCGGTGGAACAACTTTGATCGGTCGATGGATGCCACCTGGTAGAATGCAGAATAAGTCAAAATCTGCTATTCAAATGCTACTTATGCCAAATACCCAAGCGCTCGCTAATGGAGTACGGTGCTCAGAAAGAATATGCAGGTACTGGAGCTGAGAAAAGTTCAATGTGCAGACCTCGGCATATCAAATGAGGACTTCTTGGTGATTCTGAAAATGATTGTGACGAGGTAGATTGATGGCAGGAAATGTAAATGCTCCTTAGGATATGTCGATTGAAGGATCAAAGGAAGGACTGCAGTAGTATCCGTGGATGACAAATACATGAGCGAAGTTGACAATGAACTAAAGAGCCAATCTACAAAGAATTCAATGCATGGTACTGCCGATTTATGACGCTAAGCAGAGAGAGGTTGGTCGGCACTGGTGTGAAAGTCTCAAGATTCAAAATTGAAGCATGATTAATATGCGCATTTTCACAACATTAAGTCTCAAGTTACAACAACAACTATATTGAAGGCTTTGCAAATAAATGATGCAGGAAAGAATAGCATTCATAGGGACATCAAGCTCAAGATTCAACAATATTAAAGGTGGCACAATCTCTACAATAGTATTATCATCCTAATGTAAACCCCATGAATCAATGCTAAAACAATATTATCATCCAAATGCAAATCTAATCATAAGACTGATGTCTATGGTCCGGTGAAGATATAAACTTTTGAAAATGAACACAAAAGCACACTCAATAAGTTGAACCAGAATCTTTAAATTTTTTCCAAAAATCAGGCAAAATTTTGAAAATCGTTCTCGAAAGAAAATTATTCTAGCAAGAAAATCGTTCTGAAAGTCGGGTTCACCAATGTAGATAGGGAAAAATCTAAAATCTGAAATCTTATTGGATTAAGATTAAGATTTTCACCATCCTCAATGTAGTTACCTGTAAAACATACACATGCAAGATAAAGAATCTAGTCTAAACAAACATGCATGTCATCAGGGATTCACTCCATTGTTCTTCTCAGGCTCGCATAAGAATGCAAGCTTCAAAGGATTTGACTATTGAAGGAATGTTGATTGCTCAATATTGCAACATAACGATAGGATAGGGATGACGAATGAAGGATGTATGATGATGAAAAGTTGCAGAATAAATTTGACAGAGTGAGGGTGCTGGAAGAAGTCGATCCTAAATGGCTTATGAGAGGCCGTATTTATAGATTTTCGACATGGATGAAGAAGAAGATTTGATTTGATTTGATTTTTGACAAAAGATGAAATACAATCTCAAATGAGATAAGATTCTAATAAAATAGAAATATATTGATTTTTTCATTTTAAAGGAAATAAATCTTGAAAAAGATGAGAAAAATAAGTGATGGATTATCTAATTAAATAAATTATCTAGATACATATGAGTTATCCTTCACGTCTTTTTAAAGATTTATTTCCTTTAAAAGAGAAAATCAAAATCTTTCTATTTTATTAGAATCTTATCTCATCTCATTGTATTTCTTCTTTTGTCAAAAATCAAATCAAATCAAATCAAATCTTCTTCTTCGTCCATGTCGAAACTCTATAAATATGGCCTTTTACAAGTCATTTGGGATCAGATTCTTCAAGTACCCTCACTTTGTCAAAATAATTCTTCAAATTTCCATCCATCGTCTTTGAGCTATCTAGTCATCTTCCGTCATCCCTGTCCTATCATTATGCTGCAATAGTGAGCGATCAACATTCCTTCAATAGTCAAATCCTTCGAAATCATGCATTCTTATGCAAGATTGAGAAGAACAATGGAGTGAATCATCTTGTAACACTTTGGAATGACTCAAAATCATCCTGTAATACTTCATAACCTAGAATCATCACATAACGTCTCAGATCATCTCAAAATCATCCCAAAATAGTTTAGAATCATCCTATAATGTCTCATATCATCTCAGAATCATCCCAAAATGCTCGAAATCATACCACAACGTTCTCACATTGCACCACATTGCATCACATTAGAAACCCTAATTCCTCTATTAATTGAATAAAACAACATTATTCAATTAATTTACTTTTTCATCATTTCGGATAAATTTAATAAATTTCATTTTTTTAATAAAGTCCTAGAAACCCTAATTCCTTTGTTAATTGAATAATACAACATTATTTAATTAATTCACATTTCATTATTTTGACAAATTAAATAAATCAAATCTATTTAATAAAGTCCTAATCCCACCTTATTTCATCCTAATTAATTAAATAACGCCAATTATTTAATTGTGTCGCTAAATCACCTTATTCCCCTAAGTGGATTAAATTATTAAATAATAATTTAATTACAACACTTTCCCTCCAAAAATTTGAATTAAATCAAACTATTCAAATCAATTATCAAAAATGAAATCAAACTAATGCAACTTTGTTTGCAAAAGTCAAACTTGATTTGCACATTCAAATCCCAAAAAAGAATTAATTAATTAAATCAATTAATTCATATTCATCACCCACTTTTTTATTGAGAAAATTATGATTGTTTACTAAGCAATATAATTTGTTAACTAATCAATCTATTTTTTTAACTAATCCATCTATTTGGTTAACTAAAACATCACATTCCTAATTAAGCCATCACAAAGTTGACTAATCAATCTATTCAGTTAACTGATCAATCAGAGTCTTGACTAGCCAATCTATTTCCTAATCACACAAATTGTGCTATCAACTTTGCACAATTATCTCATGTCTAAATTATCTCAATCATCCATTTCAAATATCATTTTCTATATAAAAAAAGCCCTTTCCTCACAAATAAGGATCAGAGAATTCATATACACTGAGCAATGAAGTGTTGTCAAGATCATCATTGAGAGAGAGCTTCATCCATTGTCTTTGATCAACCAAACACAAAAAAAATTCATCCACTTTGCACACGAACTTTGGAGGCTTCGTTGTGATAAGAACAATCCAACATCAAGCGAATACACTCTACTACGAGATGGTAAAATATATCTTTTGTTCTTATTTTGGTAATTACTAGATTCCTTATCATGTTTGTATTAGTATAGTTCAATTGCATAAATTTTGAGCTTTTTGGCTATAGATTAGATTTCTTCATCAGATTTCTCTAATGTCCTTCTTGGATCATTAATCTAACATCCTCATTCCGCCTCACACAAATTTTTTTGATGATTTTTCGTGAGTAGATGTATCATCAAGTGTGAGTGCTTTATCAATGGCGTCATCTAGAGAGGTGGGGTTTAAGGAACTCACTAATCTTCTAATGGAATATCTTAATCTTTCAACAAAAAAGTAGGTAAGGCGGTCTTCATCAATCCCTTTAACCCTAATTGATTTTTTTTGGAATTTAGAAATATAGTCTTCAACAGATCTTTGCTATCTTAAAAAGGTCAATTCTTTGAAGTCCTTTTGAGGGTGTCTCCTGTCAAATATTTTAATAAGTTTTTGTGTGAACTCCTCATAAGATATTTTACTATCATGCCCTTGTGTGAGGGTGCCATGAAGCCACCATTCATGCACCAAAGCCTCAAGGTGTAAGATGAAAAATTGTATTGCATCTTCTTCAGTCATGGGATTGAGATTTAAATAGGTATTTAGTTTTTGTATCCAAGAATAAGCTAAGATTTTGCCCGATCCATCAAAAATTGGCAAGGTAAATTTGTTAATATTTTGTTAAAGATCCCTACTGGGTTGTCTACCCTCTCTTTGGGGTGTCTCAAGTTTCTTGGGTTCTAAGAAGTTCCTAAAAGATATGATTTCCCTTATGTCCAGGTCTAGTCTTGTGTAAGTTGCAACTACATCTTCAACATTTATTATAGGAGGATTTTTTTCTCCTTCCATTAGAGTTTCTTCCCTAGGTAGGAAGTTGGGTCTTTGAATCCTAGGGTTTGAGGAAGAATTATTAGTATTATTTTTAGAATGGTTTGAATTTTTATCTCTACCATTTGAACCACTATTTTTTAGGGTTTTCATGGTGACATTCATCTTTTGCAAGGCTTGAAGTAAGGCTTGATTTGTTATTTCATTTCTATATATTAATGCTTAGATTTTCCTCTCATTGTTTTCCATGAATGTCCTAAGTTCATTTCCTAATTGTTCACCCATAATGTCAATAGACCCCTGTCTCCTTTTGTGGTAAGTCTGCATACACTATTTTTCCCAAGGTTGTAGGAAAGTGTCTTTGATACCAATTTTAATGGACCTTGCTTAGCTTGTCAGATGGATATATAGGAATTTTTACAATCATGTCAAGAACTTAAAAGTAGTATCAATGTCAGTTCATCTCTAAGATCTTCCTTCTTAAATCAAGATAATTTACTTGAAATCTGCCAATATTTGAATAATAGAAAAATCCCAATCATATACGTATTGGTCCTTAATTAGATTACTTAAATTTTATTCTAGAAATACTAATTTGTTGACTTCTTCTGTGGCATTTGTCCTTGATGTCAAAACTGCCTTGGGTTGGTGCCTTGGAAACATTTCTCATTCTAGTCTTACTATGGCATTTGATTGGCACTGTTGATATTTTGGTATTCATTTGACGTTGGAATATCTACTCTAGGTTGATTAGTTATGGCTTGATCAGTTACAAGAATCTTGATATTCGTCAAAGTATTTATCTCTTCACAAGGTATTGGATAATATTTGGCACATTATATTTGGTTATAATAAGGTGATTATTATTGTGTTAATGAAATTTTGAACTTTACATGACATTAGCCTTTATTATACTTCAGAAGGCTTTGGAAAGTATGTTACATTGCAAAATATATGGCATTGGACTTAAATGTGATGGCAAATCGGCTTTGGTTAAAGGGATTTAAATTGATCTCCTATGTGCTTTTACATTGGGTCAAAATGATTAATATCGATTTGGGCCTAAGAGACGACAACAGGTATAACACTCAACTTTGGTAAAACCATGCTTAAAATGTCTTACCGCGGTACCACTGGCAGTTAAGCCAGTGACTGCGGTAGTGTGGGGGAAACCACCAGCGACAAGCATAATAGCTACCACTACATCGCGGGCTGTCATCAGTGTAACCACGGTAGTGCAGGTAAACCGTTAGCGGAAAGTAGGATAGCTACCGTTGTAACGCGAGCTGTCAAGAAGCTAATCGCGGTAATGCGGTGGAAGATGTTAGAGGTTATAAAGGTGCTACTACTATACCACAAGCTATCAGGAAGCTAACCATGGTAACGTGGTGGAAATGGTTAGCGGTATGCAAGACTATTACCGTTGTACCGCGGGTAGTCCAAAGCAAGACCACGGTTGGGCAGTAAAGGAAGAGGTAATAGTTAAATGTTTGTCACCGTTGTACCGCGGGTTGTTCAAAGGGAGACCATGGTTGTGTGGTAAGAGAGCGGATCTCAAAATCTATTAAAGAATTTTTGATAATTCATCAATTTTCCTCTCAGACTCCAAAATTTTATCAATCTTAGCAAAGGATTTCATTTCGCTTGCTTTAGAAGTTTAGGTCATTATTCTTTGCTTCACTTGCCTCAAAGGGTTTGAAACCCTATTTTGGCTGCCATCATTGAGTTGTTTATCTCACAGTCATTTCACTGTTCTAGTAGCTGGTTTACTAATCTTGGACAACGTATTGGAAAATAGAAAGACCATGACATTGGTCGGTTCACCTATCAGTTTCCTTCCATTGAATAAGAGCTCGAATAAGGGAGAATCTCAGGTTGCTAAGCCACTTTGCATTTTGGTAAAAATTGCTACATGCAACATCTATTTCGATACTCTTAAGTATTCAATTTTTCAATTGGTTTGTAGAACCATTACTTCTAAATGGAAGGTGGAAAATTGGTTAAATCTTTTTTACTAGTCAGAACCAAAAAGATTTCATATAATTTTTAACTGCACTTTACAATAGATTTATCTTATCAGTTTTATGAAATAGTGGTATCTGTTTGGGGAAATCATGATGACTTCGAATCTATTCAGTCTCTTACATGGATTCTTTCATAACGGTTATTATTGGATGCATCATTATGAAGTTACGGTTACATTTCATTGGAGTTTTTGGTTGCACTACTATTACAGTTGGCTTTTCGAGGGTTTTGTTCATGAATTTCATATATAATTTAATGGTTCTTGTTTTTAGCTCTGTTTGTGCAGGCTGCTTGAGAGGACAGGTTTCAGTCTACCCTCTATATTTGAAAAAAGCTTGTATATTCCTGTCAGAAGAACTTCTTCATATTGATCTTTCACACATGGACACTGTAACACATGGCATTGTTGGTCGATTGAAGTTTGGTAATCTGATGATCATTTTTGTTCTTATTCTCTAAAATAGAAAAATGAGAAACTGTTTTAACCTTCCTTGAAGGTAATGATGAAATTTGTAATCAGATGAAAATAGAGAGATTAGGGCTCTAATTAAAAAAAACAAAAAGAGAAAAATAAGTGTCAACTGGTTCGCTGTGACAATTTATGAAAAAGGTTATAAAAACTGAAAGACAATATTAACAAAAAAGAGTGAGTGAAAAAGGGTGATGAAGTAGAACAATGAAAAAAAGTATGAAACTAAAAGGAAAAACTAGTGTGAGTACATCACAGTGATTGTGTTGAAAAACGTTGAGCTCTGAGATTGAAAATATGAAATATGAGTTGATAATCAAGCTTACTTAAGGCTTGACAATTCCTGAAATTCTAAAGGTTCTTTTTGGAACTTTGAGGAGTTTAGATATTGTCTGTCAAGAGGAACTTGATAGATAAAAGAGAAAGAGAGAGATCCTCTGTATTATTATATGATTACTAAAATAGTAAAGGGGTTGGCGCTCCTTGAGATTGGTGTCTCTAAATGAGGGGTTGGTACTCCTTTGAGATTGGTGTCTCTAAATTAGGGGATAGTGCTCCTTTAGTTGGTGCTCAAAAAGTAGCCTATAAGGCATTGTAAACAGTGGTTTTGAAATTAAGCTAGTAAGGCAGTTTAGGAGTGGTTTTTGTACCCCAGGAGGGTTTTCCACTCGATAATCTCTCTGTCTCCTTTTTGTGTGATTTATGTTTATCTTGCATAATCTTTCTTATAATCACTTATGTTATTATGCTCATTTAGTTGGTCAATGCTTTGATACTTTAAGGTTGTTTAAAAGTCAATTTGCTCATGTTTGTCATGCAAAATTAGATTGGGAAAATCTGGTGCAAAATGTCTTTCATAAGGTGAATTAACTTCTGCATTATGTGCTCATTATATAAACGCTCAAGAGTCTATCATAAGCAAGTCAAAGTTGCATATTATGAAGATTTATAGTTCTGTTGATAAAGCACAACAAGATTGTTCATAAAGCTTTATTTGAACAAAATCATTTGATATGGGTTGAAAATGTTAGTCAAGTCTCATGTCAATCTGACCTAAAATGTTAATGCTCACCTACTTAATCAAATATGTCACTTTAGGTTAACTAAGCAAAAGTTTAAGTATGCTTTCAAGGTTAAAAATAAAATTACTCCACTCTGATTCACCCCCCCTCTCAGAGTGAATCCACTTCCAACAATAATAATACTGAATGAAAACACATTAACTTGAGTATAATAGATATTAATGTAGTTTTTCTTATTAATCTATTGTTCCTTACAAAATACATACAATAATGCACTCAACTTATAATTCTTAAGCAGTCATAGATCCTACACCCTCCCCATTTATTATCCTTTAATCCTCTAATTCATAGGTGAGGTAAGATAAGTTCATACAATAGGATGCCCTTAGAGCACTCCCTTCTTAGCGCAAGGGCGGCTAAACAACCCCCTTGGCCTCCAAAGGCAAACCACAGCCATCCTTTGAAGGTGGTCTACTTCAAAGTGCATCCTAGTATTTGCTATCCCTCGTGCATTTCCATCTCTCCTCCCTACTGAATTGATTAATAAAGAATAATAATTTGATAGAAGTGAACATAGATTAATAATTATTTTATACATGTATCATCATTACTGTATTCTCTATCATTGATACCACAACTAGTCACATGAATCTAGTCATATGCATATATAATAGAACATACCCGAGTTGTATCCCATACTATGCTCCTCTCATATGGGATTACATGACCGAAATTGATTCTTTCTTCTTCTGAACTAGAATAGAAGCTGCCCGCACCCCAGCTCCTTACCACGCATGCCATCCATCAATCACACCAAGGTTTATTTGTCTATGGGAAACAAACACGTCCTTTTCCAAGGGACCAAGTGTCGATCCTAGGGCTGCGACTCAAAGAGAAGACGTTTTAGAAGAAAAAATAAATAATTCATTCATTTACAATAGCATATTACCTTTAGCAAATGCTAATCGATAGCCAAAATAATTGTTCCTAAATCGGGTCATAATATATAAATGTTTATTTAATCATTTATATCTAAAGCAGGGAGACATTTGTGTATATTTATTTATTATTATTTATATATATATTTTTAATTAGAATAATTGTCTATTATTATATAAAAGAATATAAATAACATTATTTTATTATAAATTGGTAATTACATGAAGAGGAAAAAGGGGGATCATGATAGATGAGTTCTCAATTGAAGAATATGATTGTGTCAATCACATGGATGCATATGAGAACCTTTTTTCTGGGTGTGCAACTTATAGTCTTCTTCATGAGTAGTGTAATTCAAGCGAGTCATGGGAGGAAATTGTTGTTGAACCAAGCATGATAGATATTTTTCATGGGTGTAGTTTTTATGGAACATATGTATCAATAGATTTCCAAGAGATTGAAATAGAGAGACAAATTGAAAATTATGGCTCTTCACACAAAATGTCTCATAATATGAATGGATTTTTTGATGAGGTTTGGATCAACATAAATGATCCCAAGGTGTGTTGGTCATCTATGGTCCCTGTTTTAATTGAAGTTGAGTATGATGCATCACTTTGTGATGAAGAAGTAGTTTCTCACAATGTGAATTCCAATATTCTTAAATTTGAGAACTTCACTTGTACCCAACATACATCTTGCAATAATGATGAACAACAAGAAGTTGTCTAGGTTGGTGATTTTTTGGTTGCTCATGTTTCTCATATGCTTGAGCTTCAAAAAAATTAGTTGGGATTGTTTAAGGATGATTTTCCCTTCCAAGTCAATATAATGAAGCATATTTTCCTTCACTATGTGACTTGGAGGCATTTTATTTTTTCCTTGGTTCATGTGAGAGGTTCAATAGGTATGAAGGTACCATGTTTTCATATGGTTTTAATAAGATTTTTCAAGTTTTCCTACCACCTACTACAAAATGAAAATTTTTGTGCATGAAAATATGGTGGCCTATGCTATATGGTTTACATGCAACAATATAATTAAACATGAATAAATTCTACACTTGCTTAGTGGTGATCACATGTTTTTTTCTTGCAAGAAGAGGGTTTCACTAGTTATAGTGATGTGGAAAAAATATGTGTGGGTTGAGGGAAATTAGTTCCTTCATCAGGTTGGTGTTTGGTAGAGGCAAGCATTGATTCTTCTTTTCATTTGGTGGCTTGAGGCCATCAAATGAGGTTTAAGAATTAAGCATTCAATACAACGACTCTACCGCCCAATGGATTCAAAACTTGGTCTACTAACTAGAGATCTAGAATCTTTCCATTCCTAAAAGGGGTATCCATCCTCGAACATGAGCCATTGATGGAACCTGTTGATTTTTTTGGTCCTTAGACATTTATCTCTATTTCTGAGCTTTTGGATGGGTCATATGAACTAGAAAACTCTCATTTTGACGTTGTTTATTGTGTTGGATTCATAATTAAATTCTTGTTCATATTAAATATTTTTTTATATTTGGTGTTATGGTTTCATGACCCTATCACAAAAAAATTCATCAATCAAGCCTATAAATTTGATGTGGTTAGATTTCTACCCTAATTACACCTTCATAAAGCAAGAGAAATTAGGGGGCATAAATCTACCCTCAAATTTTGTTCTCCTTAGAATTTTTTGGACTAATACATTTTTTTGTAGGTACAAGATGATCTTTGAATATCTAATGATTTATTTATGTAGGATGTGGTTCCTATTGTTGTGGTTTTACAAATTACTACACTAGGGGCTTCATTCTTCCATTTGACAAATTATTTATGATATCCTTTTTATGATAAGATGCACTTTTTATACTTTAGCTTGCATATGCTCGTAGTGTCATATGGCTACTAAAGTGGGGGCTAAATGTATCATCAAAAATTGTAATCCCTTTTAGATGAAAGTAAAATTTCATGATTTATTTGGGACCTACTTGAGTGATCATACATCAAAAAAATTCAACATCCCTTAATCAGGCCCTAATTTCCAAAGTTATGCATTTTGTGGCTTAATTTAATATTTACTGATAAATTGCATGTAGAAAACCAAATAAAATGTTTAACACTTTTATTTCAACACATTAAATCCTACAAAATAGGGTTGGGACATAGTTTCCTAGGATGAGTTAGTTCCCCTATTTTCCCTCCAAAAATTGAATATGTCAAGGATAACAATTTACTATTTGAATTTAAAATTTCTAAAGTCAGTAATTGGAATCTAATTTTTGGGAAACTGGAGTAGATGCCTATAAATACCTAGTTATCACATCATTTGAAAACTAAGGGGAAGAATTGAAAAAATTGAGAAAGATAACAAGCAAGAGATCATTGCATTCCACCACACACATTTGAATTTGTAGGTTTTCAAGCATATTTTCAAATTTGATCGAATTCTCATTCCATGATTGGAGTTTGATGGTAATAGAAGGATATGATGAATTCTAGGTTTAGAAAGTTCTCTTGGCCATTTTATACAACCTAATGATTTGTTTCCTAAGTTTTCTCATCTTCAAGCTTCATTCTACTTGATTTCCAAGGTGAGATATCATTGTTTTTTAGATCTCTTAAGGGTATTTGACTTTCTTTTAGGTGGATCTTGTCATTATCATATGGGAATCCTTATCTAACACACTTGAGTAGGGTTTTATGTATTTTAGCTCGTCACAACCTTAGATGTCCTTATGGTTAAGAGAACACACACTTTTATCAATCAATTTATTGACTATTTATAGAGGTAGAAATACCAAAATAGGGGCTTGACTAAGGAAAGCTCCTATATAGCCACCCCAACCATTTCTTTTTCAAGATTTATTGTAGGTATAGATCTGAAGATATAAATTTGTAGAGAAGGAATCAAAGAGAAGAAAAGGTGAACATTATAGGTCCAAGTTTTCAGATCTAGAAGCATACAAGGACATAGTCACCTAGGGAGACTCACTCTTGCCAAACCAAGTCCAAACTTGCATGATAGGTGCACATAAATCTACCTTTATTGTATCCATTGTAAGAATTTTATTTTACATTATATTTGTTGTCAAAATCTTATATTTTTAGGTTAGGGAATATATTTTAATTAGGTTAATACAATTAATTAATTTTCAATCAATTTCAAAGGCACAAAAGGATCGGATCCGAGGCTGATTGACTCATTTCCATGGTTCAAATTCAATCTAATCCCCTTTTTAATTTGTATCCTAATGTTCTCTTGAAAAAGGATTTATGTCAGTATTCTATGCATGAGACCTAGGATCCCATTTCATTAAAAGATATATACATACATGTAAACATATATATATTGTGTGTGTAATTCTTAATTCACATTTAATCATTAATTTTTATTTATATCGAATGATTTAAATTTATATTTAAATTGCTAGTGTTGTGGACCAAGCTAGACAAATAGAAGCACCAAAATTTGTGGAGAGATTAGTTGAAATAAAGAAGAACAATATGGGATGAATTTGATGTAGATTTACAATGAAAGAGAAGAGTACATATAATGCAAACATTTGGAAACTTGGAAGGAGTTGAATCATGCATGCAACTAGAGGTGGAGAGTTCCTTTCAAATAGGGAGATAACTTGACACACATCTTGGAAGATTTTTATCAAACTCTCCAAGTTGCTAATGAAGCTAGCTAAGATTTACTAACTATAAGCGTAAATAATTACATAAATTAATAAAATAATTACTAAAATAATTACTACACTAATTCCCCCTTTAAGTATAGCTTAGGTGGGAAGAAAGATGGGTCTCGACAACTTGGCTTGATTAGGTTCCCATGTACAATGAAATCTCCCATAAAGTTGAGAAAGATAGAAAACCCTGTGGGAAAAAACTATCCTCTGAAAGAGAGAAAAATAAATACAAGACAGTTATAAAATATGATATAAAAAAATATCCTACAATCATAGATGACTACTGATATCCTCAATAGTCTATTGAGAATCAATTGGTGAAGATGGAGGAGAGTAATTTTCTATACTGGATGTTGGTGTAGGTATCTTTGAAGTAAAATCATTAGGTGCAAAATATAAAAATTATAAAGTTGAGTAGAACCATCTACCTTACCAACTGCTACAAGTTCCCTTCTTAGTAAGTCCCTTATCACAACTGTATTGGTCCCAAATTTAACTATCTTCCTTGTGTCACTATTTTTTATTTGGTAGACTAAGAGAATATTTTTAGTCAATATTGGAATACAAGGAAATTTGGTGAAGTATCCATTACCAATATCACTATTCCTTGTCCACATACATGTAAAGATGTGTTATTTATTGTCAACACTTTTTTTATGTATTCTAGAAGTAAAGAGGTGAACAAATATAATGAACAAGCCATAGGATGAGAAGCTATTGAATCAAGAAGCCATGTGCAAGTTTTGTGAACTATGGAAACTATAAGAGCATGCCCCTTTGATTTCTCTTTTATTTTTTTAGGTGTCTGTTGATAATAAAGATTCAGAGATAGCAATGCTATTCTCCTCAATAATTTTAATGAGGTTGTCGATCTTCTTCTTCATACAATCAAGTTATGTATGTCCTATTTTTTTTAACGAAAAGGACATTTCACATTGTTTTTCATATTTCCTTGTTTTTGTGATTTCGACACTCCTTGTATTTCTTTGTCCTTGCTTTTCTCACTTTTTTTTCACCTAACTTTTTTCACTTTTAGTAGTTAGTGCTTGTGACTAATAGGAACCTATGGTACCATTTGTATGAGTTTATCTTGCTCCCTAGTTAGATCAACAATAAAATCATTAATTTTAGGCATTGACCATGTTGGACCTTATGTCCTCTTTGAAGAGTAAAAGGTTTATGCAAAGACTGAATATTGAGGGCCCAATTTAGATAGAGTTAATAAGATGAGTTGATCATCTTTTTTCTCTATGACCCCACATTCTTTTAGTTTTAAGAGAAGTTATTTGAAATTTTTGAAGTACTCTTGAATTTTTTTGAAATTATTTGGACTCGGACTTATCAATTCATTTTCTAATTCATGACTCTTGATTTCAATAATTTTTCCAAAGAGTTTCTCAAGATTTTTCCATACTTCTTGTGGGGATTTTAAGTTCTCCACATAAAATAGGAGTTCTAGAGGTGGACATAAATATAAAAAACTAAAAGCCTGATCACAATTGTTGAACAAATTCTCTTTATTTTTAACTGCATTTGGCTCCTTTTCATTGCCCATAGTTACTCTAAACAACCCTTTATTTTTGAGTGAAAGTTGAACTTGCATCTTCCATTCATGATAATTAAAAGACATGAGAGGAATAATTTATTGATTTGGATACATGCTTAGTTGTAATTTTCAACTTTAGAATCTTAAAAGAAATTTGGAACACTTTTAAAAACAACTCTTTGACACCCTCTTTCTAATATGTTTTGATTTCCCCCCTTTGTTTTAGCACTTTATAGTGCATATATTTGCTTACAAAATGGAGGTAAAAAAGGAACTTGATAACTTAGTGTGAAATCACAACTATTGGATAAAGCATAAAATAAGCACTATTAAAAAAATGGAACTCAATTTTGAACGATTATTTAAAAGTTATAGTGATTTTAATTTTTTTAGTCTATTGCAAATTCAAAAAAAAATTACACTAACACATTTTAAAATATATATATTTTAAAGAAAATATGGAAAGAAAAATAGAAAAAAAGTTTAACCCCCCGTGCTAGTTGTGACCGGGATCTTAAAAGCTAATATGGCCAAGGGCTTAAGAGGAAATGAGGTCACCCCTCTTTTCCAATGACATCACCCCCCAAGTTTCTTATACATGCAACATAGGTGGCGAATCCGAGGAATTAAAAGTGGGAAGGAAGTTATTGGACATTTTTATTCTATTTAAACTATTTAAAAAAAAAAATACAATAGTATTTGGATTATAAATTAAAATAATAAATGTATTATAGATATAGCTTGAATTAATTTTAGAATTATAAAATAAAATATTAGATATATTTAATATTTTATTCTAATTTTACTTTGAATTTTTTTTAATATGATTTTAGTTTTGTTTTAAGATTTTTTTATTTTTATTTTAATTTATTAATGTAAATTAAATTGTTTAGTTTTAGTATTTACTAAAAATTCATCAATATAAAATAATAATTTAAAAAATTACTTTAGTCAATTTTTACATGCAACTAATTAGAATGTTATTTTAACTTTAAAAGTTGAAATGTAAATAAATCTATTTTAATATTTTCTTTTAAAAAATAGTATTTACTTTCAATAAATTAATCACTTTAATTATTTATGTTATAAAAGTAATTAGAATTCATTTCTAGGTTAGAGGATAAATTTGTACAGCAATTAATTTCACTATGATATTATTAGTCAATTTAAAATTCTAAGAGTAATTTATTATTTATTTTTGAAATAATGAAAAGACATTAAGTTAGTTGAATTTATATTGCAAAGAAAATATAATTTATTTAAAAAGTGTAATTAATGAAATTAAATTTATAATTTAAATACAAATTTTCAAGGCATTTATAATAATATATTTTAAAAGGCAAATGGAAATAATAAAATTTATTTATTTGCATCAATTTATTAATATAAAGAATAAATTTTCAAGGTAATTTTGTTTAATCTTTGAAAGTAAAGAGTATTTATTAAATTATTATTACACTAATGGTAATTAGTGAATAATCACTAAATGTTGATTAAGTTAATAATGCTAAGAATAATTAATAAATAAGCACTAAATATTTAGAATTAGATTAATTGGTTTTGAAGGGAAACTTAAAATAGTTTGGAAATTTTTAGTATTTTCTTATCATGGAGTTATTTAATTTATTAGTAATAGATATTTTAAATTTATATTATTTGGAAATAGATAAAATAATTTTTAGGTAGTTTATGATAGTAATTTTTTATGTAATTGTTATAGCTTAATATTTTCAAGATCATTGAAAAAAGATTAATCACATTTTGGGGTTTCCCTTTTGAATCATTACCATGCTCATATTTAGGTATTCCTTTATTTATGGGTAATGTTAAGTCAAACTTTTGGGATAGTGTGGTATCCTCAATTTCAAGGAGAATCTTATCTTGGAAACATAAATGGTTATTCTTTTCAAGTAAGATTCAAATGATCAAATTATATTTGAATGCCATCCCTATATACCTACTGTATGTTCTGAAAACACCTAGGCCTACTCTAAACCATCTAAAAGCAGTCTTGAGATCATATTTATGGAATGGCAATGTTGGTGGTCACGCTAAGATTCCTTTAATTTCCTTGGATAAGGTGTGCCTTCCTAAGGAATTGGGTGGAACAGGCATACAAGTTTAAGATAAACAAAACCTTTCCCTAGGGGCTAAGTTAGTCTGGAAGCTATATCATGATCCAAAATCAAGATGAGGGAGAATAATGTTTGTAAAATATTTAAACTCTCATCCTAGAGAGAGTATCTTTAGTGCTACTTCACTCCCCAATGGCTCAACAGTTTGGAATTTTATCTCATCCTGTCGTTCAGTAATCCTTCCCCACCTTTCTTGGTTGATACATAATGGAATGAAGGCTACGTTTTGGGATGATACTTGGAATGGATACCCTATTTTATCATAGACTCAAGATTGGGGAAATATGATAACAAAACTTAAAAGCCATTGGGGTGTGTATGTAGTTGATTATTTCATTATTGAATACTCAAATGTTATCCCCCACATCTCTTGGAAATCAGTTGAATATTTAGATATATCAAATCACCTGAAAATGTCCTATAAAGAGGAAATGAGTCAAAGAGACGTGGTCTTCTTAGATAAATAGGATGTGCTCATATGGATAAAATATAATTGGGAAATTATATAGTGAAAGATGGATATAAATCGTTATTGGGTCCTCTTATTAAGTTAGATTTAACAACTAAACTATTTTGGGGGGAAGCTTGTCTTTTAAAGGCAAGTTATTTTGCATGGGTTTCTATTCATGATAGGGTCCTAACTAGTGCTAGATTAGACATACTTGGTTTAGTGGTAGCATTCCCTTATGTCTTCTGTGGATATTTCATATAATTTGTAGACCATCTATTTCTACATCATCCCTTCTCCTCAAGTTGTTGGTATTGGTTATTTAGTAAACTTGATTGGTCCTTGGTTTTTTTCCCATCTCTAATTGCTCAATTTAAAGATTGGCCTTCTACATTTTAGGATTCTTTTTTTGCTACTTTATGGACTATCTCTCCATCTTTTCTTTTATGGAATATATGGCTTGGGAGAAATAATAGAATATTCAAGAATAAGGCCTCAACCTTGGAGGATGTGCAATCTAAAATAGAGAAATCAATCTTTGAGGTAGTTAAATCTCAAATACTTAAGAAAATCACACATTTAAAATGTTTCTAATTGGGATAGTTATATCCTTAAAACATGGTCACTGCTTAAATCCTTTCCTTCTCATGACTCATTTACAAACAAGGTTGAGAAACTATAGTTGAGAAGGAATTTGGAATGGCTGCCCCGAGACCCCCAAAATAGTTTCAAACTAAATTATAATGGTGCCTCTAGGGCCAATCCAAGGAAATTTGGAATAGGTGTCATGACTTCATACGCAAACTCAAAAGTGATAAAAGTTGCTTGCAAAATTTTGTCCATTGGCACCAATAATTGAGCTAAACTTGAGGCTCTTAGTCTAGGATTAGACTTAGCCACTTCTTTGGGTATAAAAAATATTATCATTGAAGGTGACTCAATGGTAATTTTTCACGCAATTATGAATTAAAGAAAGCATATTTGGCAAATCCAATATTTGTTGGAAAGAGTTCTTCTTCAGCTAAATTCATTTAGCTCTTACATGGTCAAACACTATTATAGAGAAGAAAATATTGTAGTTGACTACCTAGCCAATAAAGCGATTATCGACAAAATTATTTATAAGGAATTTAGTGAAGATGAAATTCTTGCTCTGGAAAATCATTAAAACTCTAGATGATCCCTTGTGATTCTGCCCACATCCTCCATGGCAAGGAGCTAATTTTAATTTGCATATGAATGAGTTTGATTACAAAACTTCAATTTGCATTTGAAGATGTTTGTTTACTTTCCTTTTATTGTGTAATAATATCTCAAGCTAATTGTGCAAAAATGTTAATCTCCTAAGCTGGGAAAGGCTGACAATATTAAGTTTTTGATGTATTTTTTATTGGTACTAACATAAATAAGAAGGTTTTGGATTTTTTTTGTATCTTCTAAATCTTGTAGCACTTCTTGGAATAAAAGATGAAATCAGATTTTGTCATGGTTTGGTGGTTCTAGGGACTTTGTGGTTAGTTTTGGTTATGTTTTGGGAGTTGCTAAAGTTGGCAATTTTTTAGTTCTCTTTGTTATGGCCAATTTTTTCAGGCACTCCTCTAAAATTTCTCTGTATGTTGGGCTTTTGTGCCCTCTTCCTAAATTTTTATGTATGATAGTTTCCTCACTTTTGGGGGATGCTCTTATAGTGTAAATTAGATATGAACTGAGCTATAACCGAAGGTTTTCTTCCTGGTTCTTTCCTACCAGTATGCTCTTTTGAACGAGGTTTTTAACATTTTTTAAGTTAATAAAATTGTTTAGTGGCTTTGCCACTTTTATCAAAAAAAAATTGAAAGTAGTTAAAAGTAATTTTTAAAATAGTTAATAGTATGATGTTGCAATGGTTTCTGGATTAGATTGCATGAGAGTTTTTTGCATCAACGTTTCGAATCACACTTTGTGATCCATCATCAGGATGAAAGAGCTCAAGGACAAAGTGATCTGAAACATTGATGCAAAAAACTCTCACACAATCTAATCCAGAAACCATTGCAACATTAAATGATATGGATTGTGAAAATTTGATATCATTAGTTAATAGTAGTTAATTTATTTTTAGAATGCAACTAAAAAGCTAAGGGATTTTTTGTGATGGACCGCTCATTTCAGAGCTCGCATTTTGCTAAAAATGGTAATTTTTTGAATTATTCTTCCCATTTTGTAAGGTTCAAGGGTTTCTATGGGGCATGAAAGGCTCCATTGTCTAGTTTTTCTAATGCATACGTTGCAGACTTCAATAGATCAGCTAGGGGTTTCTATGAAAATTGGTCTTCTTTGGGAAAAAATGAATTTTCCACTAGATTTAATGGATGTAAGGGTTCCCTTGGTTGTGTTTTTCATAATGGGGTGTGGATTCCTAACCAACAAGCTAGAAATCCTTCAACTATGATTTTTCATCGTAAAGCACATGCTAAGAAATCTTTGGTTAGGTATACACAAGTTCCCTTTGACATTTGTGATCTTGATTTGGAATCCCTAGCAGATTTGTTAGGCTCTTCTCACATGTGGACTGATGTAGCTTCCATTCGACCATGTGTTCATAAGGGTAGTCTTGCTTCTCGATCTTTGGTTTCGGGGGCTCCCTTCGTTCCAAATTTGGGTTCTTCTTGTCCGACCACTTTCCCAAACAATATTCCTATGGTTTTCCCTAAATCTTTTGTTTTGTTGACATCTCCTCTTATTTTTCCTAATAACATTGACATCAAAAAGAAGTCTTCGTTGGGCCCTAATGTAATGGCCTTAATGAGGCTGAACGGAGAAAGGCCATATGCAGGGGAAGGATAAAGATGTAGGTTTTAATGGAAAGAAGTGGATTCTCAAACCAAAACCCAATTTGGTGAGAGATCATGTTAATATTACGCTTCCTCATTCCATGCTTCAGTTGTAGATTGATGACCTTAAGGATGTGGCCCTCATTGGTAAGTTTTTGGAATTTCACTCTTGATCTTAATTTTTTGAAATATTGGGTATTTTAGACTTGAGATGGATCTAATTAATTTTTCTTCTTAGGAAAAGGTGAAGCTTTTTTTTGTTGTGGTGTTTTTTTACAAATATTCTAAAAATGCGGTTTTAAGGAAAAAAACTTGGATTCATGAGGGTAATGGTTTATTTACAACTCTTTGGACTCTAAATGTTTTCCCTAACCAGACTAGGGTTAAGTTCATTTCTTTTTGGGTTCAGCTGCAAGGTTTACCCTTGGAATATAGAGAGTCGTTCATTATTGAGATTTTAGGCAATAAATTAGGCATTTATCTGAATCAAGATTTGTATTTTTTCTCTAATCCTTCATTACTAGTTAGGATTTTTGTTCTTATTGATGTTTTAAAGACTATACCAACAGTAGTCAATATTAATCCAATCCATGGGATATGGAAATAGAAGGTGGTTTTTGAGGATCCAAAGAAATTTTTTTTTCTCTACCACTTTCCTATTCATCCTTTCAAAAAGTGTGTGAAGTCTGTGGTTTTGAACAAGGATGTCAATAGGAACTCACACAAAAGTTTTGAAAATCCTTTGAATCATAAATCGATTGAGGCTTTTTCGACTCTTACCATGAATGGGATTAGTGTGATTGATTTTTCTTTCTTTTCCAAGGTTTTTGATGTCTGTGTTAAGTGGTGCCAGTTTATCAGTGGTCTAAAATCACATTCTCACCTACCAACTTCTTACAGTGTTGGGTTTTCAAAATCTTCTGAGTTCAAATCTAATGGGGTTCTCAGTTATAGTAATTCCTTATTGGGGGAAGCTAAGGGTGAACAAGCAGTTTGTGATGATGAGGCAAAAACAATTCTTGATAGTTTTCCTCCTCTATTGGGAAAAAATCCTCCATCAGCTAGTTATAGCATTGTAAGGGAAGTAAGTAAGTTTTTTGGTTCTCTTTTCAAGCCCATTACTGTTTCTTTTGTTCCTGGTTGGGAGAATCTATTGTTGTCTCCCATGAATATTTTTCTACATTAGATCAAGCTCTTAGTCCCTCAGTTCAATTTTGATAGTTTTCAACAATTGAATTAGTGTGCTTCAATGCTAGTACTTGGCTTGACAAATCAAAGTGATGAAAGGTTAAATTTATTTGATGATCAAGTTGATGTGGTTAATTTATAGTCTCACCCAAATTTTATTGGTTTTAATGTTCAAACCTCTGATTTTCCTTCTGAAGAGGAGCTTGAGAATTTTTTTGATCAGTCCTTAGTATCAATAGGAGAACAATTGATAGATGATATTGCTTCCAAGGGTTTTGGGGAAAGAGAGATTTCAAATGATTTGGGTTCAATATCTCAGTCCTTGTTATCTCTACCTCCAAGTAAAAAATTTCTTGCTAAAAGGGGTAGAAAGTCTTTAGCTACCAAGTTACAAGAGGAAATATTAGTAGGATTATAGTCAAAATTAGATGTCAATATGGGTTTAGGTGTTTAAAAAAAAAGACCAAGGAGATCTTGTTTCTCTCCCAATTCGCAATGAGGTTAATATCATGGAATTTCAAAGGCATAAATGCCCCTGACAAATGGTCCCAAGTCAAGCATCAATTGGATGCTTCAGGGGAAGATATTGTATTTCTTCAAGAGACTAAAACTGTCGATGAGTTTTTTCAAGTAATTAGCAAGAAGTGGCACAAACAGGAAGTGACTCATTCACCATCTCAAGGAGCCTCAAGGGGTTTGATTAATTTTTGGAATGCTATAACAATTAGCATTAGTAATGTTTATTTTGATCAAAATTGATAGCTGATGAAGATTAATCATTTTGATTTATCTTTCTGGTTGCTGAATGTTTATGGGCCTACAAGTACATTAGGTAAGAAGTTGTTGTGGGATACTTTGAAACTGAAATTAGATGGGTTGGGGCAAGAAATTTTTTTTCTTGCAGGAGAATTCAATGCAATTACAAGTTTATTAGAGAAAAAAGGTGGAACATGCCCTTCAAAAAAAGTCATAGAGGATTTTGCTGCTTTTATACAAGATAATTCTTTGGTGGATGTAATTCCACAAAATGGGGGATTCACTTGGACAAATAGGAGGAAAAAATTTCTCCAAATTATGGAAAGGTTAGTTAGGTTTTTCACTTATCCAAATTGGGTCCTTAGTGAATTTGACCTGACATCTGTTTTGTTGCCTCTGATCATTTTTCCATTTCACTTGATTTCATAGTAAAAAATGAAAAACCAAAGTTTCAATCTTCTTTCAAGTTTGAGGCTATTTGGTTTAGACATCTTGAGATTATTTGTTTGATAAAGAAATGGTGGTTGAGTTCCCCATCATTTCATGGTTCTAGTATGTTTTAGTTGAGTAAGAAATTGGATCATATTAAGCATCTATTAAAAAATAGGAAGCAACTTGTCTTCAAGAATGTGTTTGTGCAGAAAGATTTCGTGTATAAAAGGCTAGTAGAGATTAATGAAAGCATCATTGCTAATGGACTTGATAATTTTTTATTTGAAGAACAGAGTAAATTTCAAGAGGAATGGAAAGAATTGTTATGAGAGAGGAGGTTTACTAGAGGAAAAAGTCAAGAGAATTTTTGTTGAAAGATGGTGATAGGAATACAATTTTTTTTCACATATCAGCTCAAATTAAAAAATAAAAAAGTTCATTCTTCTCAATTCAGGATAGTGTGCTAGGATTTTTTCTTTCTAAAATGGAAGAGATTCAGAATGAAGCAGTCAATTTTCTTTTGCATTATTAACAACAAATACTAATATCAATGCTAACTTAGTAAGGGAAAGAGAAGATCTTCTTCATGGCATTCCAAATTTGGTTTCTCATGAAGAGAACACTTGCTTGCTGGCTCCTTTTTTTGTCAAAGAAATAAAAGGTAGTTTTCTCCATACCTCCTAATAAAGCCCCAGGGCCTGATGGTTTCACTGCCATTTTTTACCAAAAATGTTGGGAGTTCATTGGGGTCGACATTTTAAATGCTTTGCAGGAATCAATAAATCCAGGAGGTATGCTGAAAATATTTGATGTCACTAATATTTCTATCAATCCTAAAATCCAATCCCCAAAAACTTTCTCTTATTTTCGGCCTATTTCTCTTATTTTCAAACTATTTCTCTTATTTTCAACCTATTTCTCTTATTTTCGACCTATTTCTCTTTGCAACACAATATATAATTTTTTTACAAAGGCCATTTGTCTCCGTTTACATCCTCTTGTCTCTTCAATTATTTTTGAGGAACATGGGGGTTTCATCCTTGGTATAGAAACATCAGAAGGAGCAATGTTTTCTCATGAAACTTTGTACTCCATTGATGTAAATAAATTTTCCTCCATGATAATTAAAATTGATATGCAAAAAGTGTATGATAGGGTTAATTGGTCTTTTTTTGAATCAGATACTATTGAAGTTTTATTTTTCTCCTAAGTGGTGTAAGTGGGTAATGGCATGTTTATCAGGTGCCAAGTTCTCGGTGTTAATAAATGGGTCAGCAATGGGGTTTGTTGGATCTTCTCAAGGGCCCTATCAAGGGGATACTCTCTCTCCATTTTAATTTATCATTTTAGCAAAAGCTTTGATTAGGTCTTCTCTTAAAGCTCATGAGCAAGGTAATATTCAGGGTGTATTGTTTCCAAACACTAATATATCAGTGACTCATTCTCTTTTTGTTGATGATACTTTTCTCTTTTGTAAAGTTGTATTCTCGAAAGCTTTGCATATAAAATCTTTATTGGATAAGTATAATAGAGATTCGGGTCAAAAAGTAAATGAAGGAAAGTCAAAAATATATTTGTTCAATACAAAGCTCACCATAGAGAAGAGAATTGTGAGGCTATTTGGTTTTCAAAAAGATCAGTTGCCATGTAAATATCTTGGGATTCCATTTTTTTTAGGTCAAAATAAGGTTTTTTACTGGAATAAAATAATTCAAAGTATTCAAGCCAAATTGCTATCATGGAAAGGGAGATGGTTATCACTAGAAGGGAGAATTTTGTTGGTAAAAAGTGTGTTATCAACAATTCCCAATTATTATATGTCAGTTTTAAAAGCTCCAAAGTCCATCATATTTCAAGTTCAAAAAAATATTAGAAAATTTCTATGGACTGGTAATGTAGATAGTAAAAATAAAATTCCTTTGATTTCTCTAGAAACAATGTGCTTAGAGAAGTTAAACGGTGGAGTAGGTCTCCACAATTTGATAGAAAGGAACTTGGCACTAGGTGCTAAAATGGTGTCATCTTATGCATAACAAGTATTTGGATAATCAGTGTTCAACAAGAATTTTTACTGTAATTAATCCTCCTTCACGATCAAAAATGTCAAACTTTCTAGTTTCTTGTAGAAATATCATCTTACCTCATTTAACTTGGGAGGTAAATGATGGTAATGAAGCCTTATTTTGGAAAGATTCATGGAATGGATATCAGAATCTAGCTAAAACTTTTAATTTTGACAATAATACAACCCTATTGACTCAATTTTGGGGCCCAAAATTCAAAGATTATGTTCAACATGTGGATTCATTGACTGGTAAATTCAATTAGAAATATTTCACAAATGAATCAATAGATGAGTTTCATAAAGTTCAGATCACATTTATCCTTCGTGAAAGACTAGTTTATTTTTCATCCAATCCTGATAGACTAATTTGGTCTAAAGAAAAATATGGTTGTTATATTGTCAAAGAGGGGTACAAATTGATTTCTCAAGCTATTTTCGAATTATTAGATCAAAGAGCATATCAATTTTTTTGGAACTCAAAATTTTTACCTAAAGTAGGATGCTTTTCATGGCTATTCATTCAAAATAAAATTCTTACAAGTGACAAGTTAGAAAAACTAAGGATAGATGTTCCTTTTAAGTGTGTGCTTTTTGATCAGGAGTTTGAAGATATCAATCATCTCTTCCTTTTGTGTCCAATAGCTTAGATTTGTTGGTTGCTTGTTATGACTAAAATGAGTTGGTAGTCATCTTTGCCAAACACTATTTGGAAATTATTTACTAGTTGGCCTCAACTTTTCAAATCTTCCTTTTTTGCAAGAATCTAGTGTATTATACCCTCCTCAATTTTGTGGGCTATTTGGTGGGAAATAAATAAATGCATTTTTAGGAAAGAGAAATTGAATATTGATCAAATGTTGCTTTTATTGGAAAGGGCAATTTTTGAATTTGTTAATGCATTTGTGAGTAAATCTAAAAAAATTGGTTCACTTTTTACTGATTGGGATTCTAAGTTGTTGGTATCATGGCCATTATTATCTCTACCTTTCAAAGGTAATGTTCATCAACTTAGCCAAAAAGTAAACAAAACCTCTATTTTTTGGTTACCTCCTCCTGTAGGAATTTTTAAACTGAACATAGATGGGGCCTCTAGGGGGAATCAAGGTATTTTTGGAGCTAGGGTGATTATAAGGGATCATAATGGGTTAGTTTTATGTGCTAAATCTTTCAAATTGTTATCTGAGACTAACAATGTAGCTGAAGCACAAGCTCTTTTGTAAGGTTTGAAATTAGTTCTCAGTTTTAAGCTCTCTAGAATTCAAGTTGAAGGTGATTCTCTCATTTTAATTAATGCATGTCATGAATGAGAGATTCAGAATTGGAAGTTAGAATATATTGTCAAGTAGATATGGACCATGCTTGACAAAATAGGCAACTATCAAATCTTGCATACATACAGAGAAGGTAATATGGTAGCATATTTTTTGGAAAATTTAGGGTGTGAACAAGTAGAAAATGAAGTTACACACGTGGTTGAAATGGGTAAGATTCATCCTTCTTTAGAAGTTTTAATTGAAAAAGAGGAAACTCATTGATGTATTTCATATTTATATGTGGAAAATTCTATAGCTAAGTTGGTTCTGAACATATATATACTAAATGGCTTTAAAGTGGTAGTATTTTTTTTTATCTTGGAGGGAAATTTAAAAATAAATTCGAATTATGTCTTATATTCAACACAAATGGATGTAAGACAGGGTTTGATTTATTTCATATGGAAATGTCATGATTTGGAAACACATATGTAATTGAAAATTGCAGATGTGATATGTTTTGGTTAGATCCTTGAAATAGAAATTCTTGGTAAATTGGCAATACACACATATTTGATAACTACAAGTGTGCTACTTTCAACACATGGGAAAATATTAATTACAAAATAATATTGTTTTTGCTATCATATATTTGTTGATCTACCAACACATGTGTAATTGGAAATTACATGTGTGTTATTTTATTTACCATATTTATGGAAAAAGTGAAGAATGCAACATAGTATTCATTTCATTTGTGTTCAAATCAGTAGCTTGGCAAGTATATGACTTGGAAGTTTAAATGATGTGACAAGCTTGTCGTGTCAAAGTATTAAATATGAATTTAATTTAATGATCCACATAGGTTTATGGGTACCCAAATTTTGGGAAATTTGATTACCATAATTTGGAATCAAATAACATCATGTTTTCTATTACATGGTGATGACAACAAGGATTTTCTTACAGTTCATGAAATCATTCACCAGTGTGGTTTATTTTGCTCATACTCTTTAGTACACATCAAAATAAATTTGAGTTGCCAACTCTGAAGTATGGCACATTTGGATTATACATTTCAACCTCTATGAATGAGCTAATGCTTATGGTATGTCTACAGGTGTATTGCTTTGATAATTACTTAGTATTCTTTCACAACTATCAGTATGTATAGCATCTTATGCATTAAAATATCATCTTCTTTAGAGATGTGGAAGGTTGATAAAGCATGTGTTAAATGTCATTTTGAAAATGATTATGCTAAGTATCAAGCAAGTCTAGACTTTAAGCCAACTATCATTAGAGTTTATGGTGTATGGAAATTTTTTTCTTCTATTTATATGGCCAAAACAAACATTTATTTGCAATAGTATCTATTTTACTTTTCTTCAAAGCTTATTGTTGTTTTGGTCTAAGGACTGAAAGAGTGATGGATTATCGACCAAAAAACTTTAGAATGTGGTTTCTAGTGCAAAGGTGGGATAATCCATTTTCAGGTAACTTAGAGGAGACACATATGCAAACAGTCTTTAAATTTTGGTGTCCTTGTGATTATAGGTGTCTCAAGCATGTCATTGGGATGGAAGTTCTTCAACCAAAGTCCAGAAGGTTGATATTTCCATCAAATATACTATTAATTTTCATATCTAATCTAATGGAAATATTACAATGTCTAGACTCTGTGATTGTCATTGCAAAAAAAATGGTAAATGATATCTTCTTATAGAATGATGCCCTTCTTGTGTGTGCTCAAAGGTATGTCTTTGCTATGGGAGAGGGATACATGGGTGGTATTTTTCCTCCACACTTCTTACCTCACAACAAATATATATTTTAATTTATATGATGCTCTCAAGCAGTCTCTAGAGTTCTTTGACCCAAGTCATCTTAACAGAGCCTTATCAAGATATAGTCACTAATTGGGAAGGGAAATGTCTGAGTGTTTTAGAGAAAAATATCATTATACCTCTTTCTTGCTTCATCATAATTTTTATCATGCAACTCCTTTTATTCAACATCAACCAAGCAGTGCACATCCGGGTTCACAAGGTGTTTCTTAGAATCTGCTTCACAACATGTCATTGGCTCAAAATCAAGGAGCTAATTATTAAAGTAGGGTTGCCACTAGAGTTGTTCTAGCTATGAATATTGCTCTCAACTCTCAGAATGTGGATGTGGGTAATGGAGAAGGAGAGAACTCACTAGAAATTATGCAGATGGAAGAATAATAAAAAGAAAATGTGTTTTTATGGTGCTAGTTTATTGGCACATCCAGGTATTCAATTGCATTTTTTTGATTAGTTGGTTAAGCGTAATTTTGCATAAATCAAGGTCAAATGGTAAAAACCAGGTTTTGTTGTTTAAAGATTAAACAGATGTAGTGAATATTTGGATTATGGATATATATTTGTAAATTATGGTCAAATATGTCCACCAATCATAACATCAGGTGGAAGATTTTGGTTGTTTAAGCTTTAATCTCTTTGTAAAAATTGTAAAAAGACCAAAATGTAAATGGTCTAGTATGCACGTTTTTTTGTAATCTATTTGAGCTATAACTGGAGGTTTTCTTCCTAGTTCTTTCCTACTGATATACTCATCAAACCAGATTTTGTAAACTTATTTATGAATAATATAATAATATATAATGACTTGCCACTTTTGATTTAAAAAATAAAGTAATTTTAAGGGAATTAGTTTAGCTTAATTATTTTCAAGTGTTAAGTAAATTATACTTGCAATTTTATTTTTTCAAATGTTTAATAGTTTGGGTTAAATTAATTTCAAATTTTTAAAGTAGTTTAAATTTATTTTCAAAAAAAATTATATTAGTTAAATTTATGTTTACAAGTGTAAAGTGTTAGAATAAGTTAAATGCATTTAATTAAAAATAATATTAGTATTAGTAATTTTCAAATGTTTAGAATAGATTTATGCATTTAAATTTATATTTAAAAAGTGATAGATTAAGTTTATATTATAATGGATGAGTATTAATCATATTTATATTTATATTTGTGAAAGTAATTTTCAAATATTTATGTTAGAAAAGGAAATTAATTTAATTGTAAAGGTAATTTTTAAGTGTTTAGAATAATTAAGTAATGTTGAAGAATTTTAACATAGTAGAATTTATTAACATTGCAAAATTAAATATAATAATTAAATTAAATATATTTATGCAAAAGTAATTTTCAAAGAAAATAGTATAATATATTATCTTTTTATTTATTTATTTATGTTTTAAAAAAAATTATTAATTAAATTTATTTAAATTAGATAAATCAAATATTTAAATAGATAGATATTTTGAAATAAAAAAAATTACATTAATGTATTAGAAGATAGAAATACAAATGGAGAATCCAAACACTCTGATGTTAGTCTTTGAAATTAAAATGTTTTTTTAATCCAAGATAAACAAAAAAAATCATTTAATGAAAATATTAGAAAATGAGAATGAAACAATTGAAAGTATGAAATATTCATTTTAAATTTTAGAAAATTAAAAGAGGTAACATTAAAATTAAAAAGAAATGGATAAACTATTTTATCATTAAAACACCTATAGTTCTCAAACAAATTAAATGAAATTTTACTTAGCTTAGTCATCTTTTATTTTCAATTGATTAATGAGCATTAGTATGAAAAAAAAAAAAAACATTAATTGTTTTAGGTTTGAAATTTATTAAATAAAAGAATTTTAGAAAAAGCTTATCTTATGTTAGAAAGTAAATATTTCTTTTCAGCTAATTTTAAAATGTAAGGTATTAGTTTTTAATTAGAAGCTAACATTTACTTCATGGTAAGGGAATTAGTTAATTTTATCATAGGAAAATGATATTTATTTTAAAAGGCAAAAGTTAGTTAAATTATTATTGATTATTTTAAGAAATAAAATAGTTAATTTTCTTGTAAAAGAGGGTTAAAATTTATTAAATAGAATCAATCAATACAAGACAAAAAAAATCATCAAATTTATCAAGGGTCTCTAACTAAAAAAATAAAGTAGACAACCACTCAAAGCTTTCTAGAAATCTATAAATAACTTTTTATATCTCTCAACTAAATCTTCTAACATGTGGGAGAAGTCAACTGAAAGGCTTTCCCAGTCCTCAACATTCCACATCCTCATATGCTTAGATGCTCATTTAGCCAAATAATCTAACACATTATTCCATTCTCAAGGAATATGGAAAAAGGTGACAAAGTCCAATGACTCATTGAGCATAGATATTTGCTTGAAAACCAAGGCTAATTGCCAATTTTCTCCATCCCATTGCTATGTATTCAACATATCAATCACTACTTATGAATCTAATTCATAGATGATATGTCTCCATCTAAGGGCACAACTCCTTTTCAAAGAAAAAAGAATAGACAAAGCTTCCATAAAATTATCCGTTTGTTGGCCTCTATATGAGAAAAAAGGAAAATAGCCACCCTCGAACTATCCCTTCAAATACCACCAATCCTAGCATGACCAAGATTTCCTCTAGAAGACCCATTAGTATCAATTTTTAACACACCATGAGGAGGGGGTGACCAATATCCATCTCTTTAAATCTTCCATTTGGAAAATCAACACTGCCTATGCTGAGGGTCCTATCACATGTAACCAAAACCAACTTTTGAATAACACCTGTATCTCCCAAATCCACATGAGTAGAATAATCACACTTTTCCACTAAAATATCTTGAAGAACACCAATAATTTTTAGCCTTAGTTGTTGAACCTATATTTTCTTATCCTAAAATCATGTGATTTCTCTCCAACCAAATTTTCCAAATGATCAAAATTGCCTTGATATGCTAGGAAATTTAAAGAAAGGAGATCCTAACTAGAGGACTCCCTAGACTACTCCAAAATTCAACCAAAGAAGAAGCATGCTTACAAGTCTAATTCTAGAATCCCCACCAGAGATGCCAAATCTCCCTAGAAAAGGGATGCCATAAAAATAATTGTGCAGAGCACTCCTCCCATTGTAGCACATAACACACATAGAGGGGCCCTAAAATTTTCTCTTACACAAATTCTCCCAATTTAGGCACTTATTCTACACATCCAACCAATAGAAAAAATTACATTTGAGCTAAGAAAACTTGTTCCATGCCTATTTCCACCAAGGGATACTAGCTCTCCCATAAGTATGCTTATATAGTTCCTAATAGCTTGAAGCCATTGAGAATTTTCCTTGCGGATGTGAACCCCAAGCAAGAGAATCTCTCTCCAAAGAAGAATTACACACTCTATCAGCCAAAATATTAACCAACTTCCTATGGTTCTTCGTCGAACCAATAGGAAACCACTCTTGTGGATCTTTCCATCTAGAAAATACACTTGTCCAAGAAAATGGGATGATTTAAAGCCCACCACATTGCACCAACTACCCTCAAGAAAAATATTGCATAAATACTGTAGATATGGGTACCTAGACATCATAGGGGGGTGGACATCCCAAGAATCAAACTAAAATAGAGCCTTTAATCTTTTATTGCAAATCTCAAATAACTTTCTTAACTATCTTGGCACCATTTTTAAGAGTGCCTTAGAAATAAGACCTCTTACCAAAAGGTTGAATCTAGGGATGCCATAACTATCCACCTCACCTAGATACTTTAAAGTTAGGATCTTAGCCCAATCCTGATTTTAATTCATATAAAATCTCTAGTAAAGTTTGACCACCAAAACCAATTCTCCAAGACTTTACTACCGAAGACTAAGCCCACCTTTTTGCTTCAGCCTACACATATAATCTCACTTAACCAAACTCCACTTCCTCAAAAGAAGATTACCAGCCCAAACAATTACTAAGAGATAATCTCAAATTCAATAATGAAGCTAGCAGGAGTTGTTAACAAAAAACACTTGTAAATACAAAGTGCCTAAACCACTAACTTCAAAAGAGTCACTCTCCCTACAATAGAAAGCCACCTACAAGTTAAATGATAGAATTTATTATGAATCTCATCAATGAAATCCTACCAAAATCCTCAAGGAAGAGGGCCAACATATAGCAGAATACCAAGATAGACAAAGGGAAGTGAACCAATTAGGTATCTAATAATTTGAGCTATCATGTTCTGAATGAGCCTTAGAGTATTAAAGAAAAATAAAGGACTTGTACTCATTGATCTCTTCCCCCAAGGCCACCAAATAAATATCCAAATTATTTTTTAAGTTAAGTGCCTCTTCAATTTTGTCTAGTACCATCAAAGTAGTGTCATCAAAAAATTATAAATGAGAGTGGGGAGAAAGATTGTTGCCCCAACTCCGACACTGAATTAAACCTTGCCTTACATGAGATTTAATGAATCTCCCTAAACCTTTAGCCATTAAGATAAATAAATTGGGAGAGAGGGGGTCTCCTTGCCAAAGACTCCTAGATGCTCCAAAATCTTAGATTAATCACTATTGATAAGAACTGAGAAGGATGAAGAAGTGACATAGCTCCTAACCCGCTTGATCCATTCACTACCAAATGCAAAATCATTTAGAATATTGAATAGGAAATCCTATTTAACCATATCATAGGCTTTGGCTATATCTATAAATTTATGAACATTTCCTTTTCTTTAGAGATCACCATGGAATTCAATGCTTCAGTTGCATCTATAATCCCATCTAGAATCTATCTCCTAGAAACAAAGGTTCCTTGATCCTCAAAAATTAAGCACCCTGGCCATGGCTTAAGGTTCTCTTCTATAAACTTTTTAATAATTTTGTACACCATATTGCAAAGGGTGATTGGTCTAAAGAGGTCCAAAGAGTTGGCTCCTTTCCTTTCTAGGATGAGAGAAAGAATATTAGCATTCATAGCTCTTAACATTTTCTTGTTCCTTTGAGATTTTTGTACAACCTCAAGAAGATCAAGCTTGATATTATCCAAAAACTCATGAAATAATTCTATAGGAAACACATTTTGACCTGAGGGTTTCCCCTTCATCTAAAAAAAAATCTCCTCCAACTCATCTATGGTGACAGATCTGATCAGTAAATCATTGATCTGATTAGTAACCAAAGAAGGAATGAAATAAAAAATGAGGGACCGTTCCTCACTAGAAGGAAGAGAGTCCTTAGTAAATAGGGAGGAGTAGAACTAAAAAATCTCTTTCTAAATCTCATCAAATGAGGTAAGTTGGTTCCCCTTAGATAATATAAGAAAAGAAACAAGGTTCCCTTTCCTTCTAGCCTTGACAGAGTTTTGGAAGAAGGCGGTATTCCTATCACCTTATTGAAGCCAATCAATACAAGATTTTTTTTGCCAAAATATTTCTTCTCCTACCTCCCATTCTTCCAACTCCTTCACAACAAGAAATTAATTTTTAGAATGTTCATTAGTTAAACCATGGTCCTAAATCTGATGAGAAATAAAGTCCAAGTGAACCTGCGCTAACTTCTTAGCTTGAAAGATATTACCAAAGTGTTGCATGTTCCCTCTTTTTAGCATATATTTCACAAATTGGAGTCTCTTAGTAAATGAGTAAATTATAGTTCCATAAGTAGGATTCCATTTTTTGAAACCACCTAGGAAACATTTTATACAACACAAGATCACAAAGACACATAAGTTGAAATTTAAAAGAAGGATTTTTTTAGTATGTAAAAAATTGCACTAAGAATTTGACCACCTAGTGATCAGATCCTCTCTAGTCTAGGATCTTAGAGTTAGTGGTCCAACTATCACCAACCCAAAAAATAGAAACTAGGAACCTATCCAACCTTTCAGAGATAACATCTTCCCTGCATCTCCTATTAATCCAAGTGAACATTCCATTGTTATGATTCACATCCACCAAGTTCAAGTAATCAACATTATCCCTCAAAAGCTCAAATAATGACTCTAGTTGGACTACACCTCCCTCGTTTCCTCGAAAGAGTAGATAGCATTAAAATCCATTGTTAGAATCCAAGGGAGATAAGGAGCCAGGGAATACACATATCTAACATGATTCTAGAGCAATGATTTTCCTAAAAGATTAATTGGAGCATAAATATTAGAAAATAGAATAACTTCTCCTAATTCAAAACTTGAAGCTTCTAGAGAGATATAATTTTTTCTAGAGATCTACCAAACAAAGATAAAATTGCACAGATCCCTCAAACACACAATACCACTAGAGCTACCTTGAGCTCCCACACACTGGAATTTACCTCTAACCCAGATCTTAGAGGCAATGTTTGGCATACTTTGAATTGCCAACGTAGTGTCCTAAATGAAAACAACATTTGGAGAATGAGTAAAAATCAACTCTTGAATATCCTTTCATCTAGGGATTCTATTCATAACTCTTACATTCCATGATAGAACAATCATATTTAGGAATGAGAGAAGTGATAATAAATGGTTTTCATTGATCTAGATTCCACAAGCGTCTCCTAAATTAACTTCACCTTTTCTTGATCTTTCTTATGTCCTACCTCAGGAGGTTTCTTTAGAACACCCTTTGAGGGACTTTTTTTGTAGGCCCAAGATGGAAGGATTTTCTTTATTTTTCTAGTATCTATCATCTCCTTCTCTATAGAGGAATGAAAACCAAGCAACTCTGCCCCATATTTTTCTTCTATATATGGACTTACCACTAGCTCCATAAGAACAAAAATAGGTAAATCTATGTCCATATGGCCTTCCTAACCCCAAAACTATAATAAAATGAGATAATAAATCTCTTGACTATCTAGATGATCATCACAAAGGGAGCCACCAACCAACTGCAATGCTATAGGAAACCCTTCCTCCTAAACCAAATCCTCTAAGACATAAAATGCATCAAATATTGCATCCCCTTATCTATCTCTAAGGGTTCTCTTAAGGCCTCGTCCCTTATTATGAGCCTTTATAGGAACAAATCCCTCCTTATCTACAATCCCATCTGACATATATTATTTCCCTTTATCCCCCTTAAGACTAGGATGAGAAGGGACATTACTCACACCTATGATATGGCTAATAATCAAACACTTCCACTAAAGGTATCCATACTCATGGCATATCTAACATCAAAAGGGGAGAGCTTCATAGTCCAATTGTTGAGTCCAGGAAGAGGACCTAAGGCAAATTTCTATAGAATTTGGTAGAGGATTATTTAAATCAATTTCAACATAGGCATGGGCATAATAAATTACCTTTTTTTTTCCAATGTTGGTTGAGATGCACCAACTAGATTCTCAAGTAAAAGAGAAACCATTTACAAAATTTTATTTCACCAAAACCCTAGTGGTAGACATTGGAATCATGCCAAGAAAAGGACCTAAGAAGGTAGCTCCCCTGTCGAGTTGAAGCCCATGTGATAAGGTTTGATGAAAGAATCCAATATAGTTGTAGAAGTAAGGCCTTCCCTCGAAAGCCTTATTTATGTCTGACAAGCAAGAAAAAGCCACCATAAAGTAATTATTGGTTGCTAGCATGATTTCCATGTCACCCTCAGGGTTCCACATCTTGTGATCCCAAGACTCCAAAAATGGGAGAGAAACCCTCATCCCCACAAATTTACAAATTAAAACATGGTTTCTCAAATAATTCATCTTATACTTTTGAGTTTGGTTGAATCACCAAGACTGGTTAGTATTGACTCCTTTCCAAGTATCCATTCACTTTTTGAGCTCTAAAACACCTAGTCTTTGGAGGTCCCTCTTAGTTTTTTTCCTTACTCAAGCACTCTATCTCTTTACCATACAAGGGAGATGAGATATCTACTCATCCCAAAGCTCTACAAAATGACATACTTGGGAAAACTATAAGCCTTTAAACATACACCAAAAACCCAAAAGAAACACCACTTGAGACACACACTTCGAGAAAAATGAAACACCAAAACACTAGCACCAAGCACAACCCTATTGAGGTAAATAAAATCTAGCCAAACTCCACACCTGGTCACTAAGATTTCCATACAACCCAAAGGAGACATATCAAGAAAAACATGCTCAAAGTTTTACCCCCTAAAGCACAACACACGTAGGCCACACCCCAAAATATAAAAAAATCCACATCCACATCCACACAATAGAAAATGCATGATTAGAGGGAGAGAAGTTGTTGCTAGGGTTTGAAACCCTAGCCTGTGCAACACAAAGAATTCACATCCATCAAACCATCGATCTCCCCATATTTTAATTTCAAAATAGTTAAATTTTATTTACAAGAATTTTGTCTTTATTTTTTTAGGTAAAATTAAACATCTTATTTTGCAAGAGAATTTGGTAATTAGTATTAGCTCATTTGATTGTTTACTAGTGTTTACTTCTAAAGTAATTTGGTATTTGTAATTAGTAATTAGAATAATTTTCAAGAAATTTGTATTAGTATAATTTACTTTATAAATAATTAGTGCCATATTGTTTATTTCTTAGTTATAAAACTTTAGATAAGAAATTGAAACCAAAAATAGAAGTGTTTGGTATCAACGATAACTTTCATTGATGTTTATGGGTAATTTTGTCACACTTGCACTTGAGCTACTGCATCTATAGCCTAAAAAGGTTGCAATAATGGCATATGTGGTATTTTCCCTTTAAATTTCTTAGGAGAAATAAGGGACATATAGATGATATTAAAATCCAAGGGATAGTTAACTTAGTAAACCTCCTTGTAAGATTCAATATAATTTTATTTTATTTGTTTATGTTATTTCTATGTTATTGGATATTTAATCATTAGAATGAAAATTTAGTTCCAATGGTTTCAAGTATTATGTTATTTTTGGATTAGGAATTTTTTTTTTTTAGGAAACAAGTAATAGTCATGGTGACTATTTAATTATAATTAATTCTTCCTTTTGTGGATATTATTCACAAAGGAACTATCTGGGGAAAAGGGTCCCTAGAAAGGGTTGCATATCCACACAACAATTCACACCAAACTTAGAGTAGAAAATAAAAATACATATTTTACGCCTTGATCCCATTCAAAAGAAGGGTATGCAGGTAGTATGGTAAATGAAGGATGTTCCCAGTACTCAGGAGTTTGAGGATGGGGCTTAGGGTGTGTCTAACAAAGATCATGTTAACTTAATTGATAATAATATATTAAATAATTCAAGAAAATTATTTGATTAAGAGAAGGGTTGAAATCTATAACAAAATTTATAAGATAAAATATACTCTTTGTGTACTTAGAGGGAATCTTGGATGGATTCACTTGTCTACCCAAGGCTTTAGGCCAAATTTTGAGGCAAGACTCAAGCTAATTATTTATTTATATATAATCCTAAAGATGACAACCTCGATGAACTTTCAATAGGGTAGTGTAGTATTTAGAGAGTGAATCATGATCCAAATGGTCTCGATGAGTCTAAGTCTCTAGCTAGAGCATCTTCCTATCAAATTTAAGATAAAATTTTAAAAATAATAAGAAACTAAGAATCCATAATCTAATAATTATTATAGGTAAAAATTAACATAATCATCATCTCAACAATTTCCACTACATAAAACTTAATGAAATCAAGTAGTAACATATAACACATTATCTAGTAATAACCACGCCATCACTAATTCTAATAGTAACCAATTAAAATCCATCTTAGAATACATAACCTATCACCAATGGAATTGATCATCACCTAATCACATTCATAATGTAGGAAACCCATCAATTTATCATAGAGTAATCAAAAAAACATTAGTTAGCTAGCCATATATAATAATACCCAATCATAAACCCATTATCGACACATATTAAAAAACTATCAATATAAAGATCCTATAACACATGGAAATGACTAGTATAATTCATGATAAAGTAAATCTAGAACATAATACATGATAATTACCATATTATTTCTAATAATATAAGAATATGGATATAAAAATTGATATCATCAATGACACATTGAATGAAAAAGGTGGGGTCTCACACATTCCAACATAATAATCATATTCCTAAAGTTTCTACTATTTGGGATAACCTTCACAAAACTAAGGACATTATAAGACAAGTATTTTGGTAGATAGGTAATGGGGATTCCATGAGGTTATGGGAAGATCCTTGGATTTTTTATTCTTCTTTAGAACTTCACCTAGTTTTTTTTACCATCCAAACTAATCTTTGTACGATATTGGGATACTAGGTGAAATACTAATGGGATCCCTCCTTTGACCCTCCTACTTGGAGAATTTATCACAATTGGTATGATTCTCCACTCATTTTAGTTGTTTATGAGATTCAAGGAATTACTACTAGTAAGAGGCTCTACAAAATTAATTCTTCTAACTCTCTTATTTGGAATGATTCTAAAGATGGTAATTACATAGAAAAATTTAGATACAATCATTTATTCCAAAACTGGGCCACTTAGTTTAACTGGATGAAGATAAAGAAGAAAAATAATATTCTAAAAGTTAGATTCTTTTGGTGGATAATTTTCCACATGAATATTCTCACTCTAGACAATTTTTAAAAGAGGGGAATTCAAATAATTAATAGGTGTTTCTTGTTTCAAGAGGAGGAAGAAATCATTGATCACCTCCTTTTTGATTGTTCAAAATATTTAGTCAAAGTCCCTTTTCAACTAGGTTTGGCATAGGAGCACAAATAGTATATTTGGTTGTTTGACCCCTCATTCAATCATCCCCCTCTAACTAAGTTGTGGTGGAAGGACTTCCTTCTTATTGGTTGGTCTCTTTTGAAAGAAAATAATAATAGAGCTTTCAAGGATAAAAAATATCCTTGGAATGTGATCGTAAACGTCACCATTCAAAACACTAGGGAAAATTTAAAGGTTTTCACCATCAATCCTAAAAAGAAATCCCTCCACATTGAAAATTAGTGTTATTATACCCTAAGATATCATTGACACCCTAAATAATTTTGAGCTCTCAAATTTTTACTTCTCAAAATAATATTCTTTGGACCCCCTGACCCTAGTTGGTTTAAAATTAACTTTGATGGCTCTACAAAAGGGAACCAAGGTCAAGCGAGAGGGGGTGGCATCCTCAAAGATCATAAGGAAAAGATGATTTTTTATTATGTAGTTAATCTAGGCACTTAGTCTTCTAGTTTTGTGGAGGTGGTTGCTACATTTCATGGAATTAAATGGGTTAATCAAAGAGGAATTATTAATTTTCTTATTAAAGGGGACTCCAATAATACCATCGTGATGTTGAATGGGGAAGCCTACCCAAGATGGTCTCTCCATGATCTCATTGAATCTCCCTCTTAAATATGGGACAATGGAAAATAATGCACATTTACTAAGAAGGGAGTTCTTGTACATGAATGTGATGAATAATTTAGGGGTCTTTGTCAAAATATTAAAGTTTGGGATGAAGTACATTTGATCCCAGAACACATGATAAACTCCATCATTAATGAATCTACCTTAGAAAATCTACACTGTGCTAGAGATTTATCTATATCTCTCTCAATATTATAATTAAAATTGTATCCTCTTATTTGCATGAATAATTATTATTATTTCCTGATTTTGACTTTTTTTAGAAAGTTAAATGTTCACCTTTTCGTGTTTGTGGTTGCTAAAATATTCTAGAGTCATTTTTGGTTGCTTTTCAAGTACTATTTCATTTATCCCTTGTTAATTTCTATGGAAGGGGAAATAGTTCAAGAAGAGCCCAATAGTTGGGACTGTATGACCAAAAATCAAGAAAACAACTAGAATCATACACGAGAACCACAAAACCATTAGATTTAAGAAAACTAATTCCAATCTATAAATGGAGAATGAATAAATACAATAAACATGAAAGATCAATCAAATGATATACCTTAATCACATCAAAAACTGAATCACCTCCATTGTCCTAAAATTTTCTCTATAAGCTATTTTTTCTCTCAAATTTGTATGTGTGCACAATTGCAATAATGGACATGATAGAAAAATATTGAAGATCGTGGTTAGTTTAAAATGAGGATGAAGATTTATTTTATAGGAAATTCGGGTTTGATGGACGGTGATGATTTGATTCAGAACTAAAGAGATTGATGGTGGACGATTGATGAGAGGAATTGATTGATTTATTAACTAGTTGCATGATTCAGTGAACTAAGTGTATGTATTAGTAAATTGATTGCATGATCTAGTGAAATGATCTGATTATAAAGATAACTTAGACTGAGTGCTAGTGAACTAAATTGACTGGTAAGTGGACTGAGAGTAAGTCATAGTCAAAAGATAAGTTGGAAATGCATGAGATTTAATAATTAATTAAATTAATTAATTAATAAAAGCATGTGCAAGATGAATTAAATAAATAAATCAATAATTTTATTTATTTATGGAGAATAGATAAGGTTGAGAAATTAGTGGAAAAATTAAATAATTAAAATCATTATTTAATTTGGGAAAGAGATAATGGATAATTAAATAAATAATAATATTTTATGTAATTAATTTTGAAGAATAAAGATAATTAGTGACATAATTAAATAAATGAAAATTATTTAATTAATCAAGGAGGAATAATAGTAAGGTGAATAAATTAAATAGTATTAAATTATTTAAATAATATTAGAATGCAAAATTAGTAATAATTAAATCATTAAAAATTATTTAGCTATATAGATAAGATGAGAATTATTGGAAAAATGATGCTTGTAGGCTCAAGAAATTTTCTTAGTGTCATACATTTTTCCTCTATTAGAGAAAAAGAAATTTTGAGCCTTGTTTTAAAAAAAATTAACAAAAAAATTGCTCAAGACATGCACTAGTATGCCCTGGTGATAGCAGGATAGTGTGGTGTCCCTCAAAAAAATTGGCAATTTTTTTTAAATGAGCCAAATTTATTGGCAAACTGATTTGGTGTAGTTAGGTGTATAGAATATGAAAAAGTATAGTGTCAAGGAAATTAGGTTAGTAGTGGTGGAATTATAATGACATGGTTAGTGTATCTAGTGCAAAATAGGGGTCCATTAGGGCACCCTAGCCTTATATATAGGCCATTTGTGGCATAATTTACTCATTTGTGAACATTGATTTTTGAGAATCTTAGAGTAGTGTAGTGATCTTGAGGTGAGAATTTGTGGAGCTATGGTGGGTATTCTAGAGAGAAACCATCAAGGAGTGTGAGTGCAGAGTCATGGGTGGCCAAGAAGTGCAGGCAATGTGGTATGTACCCTATCCTAGTTTTGATTTTTTGTCATTTTTTCATAGATTTAGGGCTTGTAAATAGAGACAAGAATGTGGTACAAAATTCTATGTTGCATTTATCATCAAAAATTCCACATCTATTGAATTATGTAACACAATTATATTGGTGTGATGCATGTGTCTCACAATTTTGTAATTGTTTTATACACTACAATTGAATTACGTAACATAATTGTAAGGAAAGAAAATGTGCAAAAACACTTTCCTAATGACAACTCTTGTAGAAGTTGTCAAAACCAACTTCAGATTCCAAGAACACCTGCATGCAAAGGGATACCTATCACAGGGAAGAGAATGGAGAAAAAATCAAGAGAGGTTTTGAAGCTTTGAAATATGAGAGATTGTATTATCAGAACAATATAATGAATAAATATACAATGGATCAATCCTTAAGAAAGGAGATCGTGCAAACCTAAAAGTAACCCTAGTAGGTAGACATTTAATAATTAATATAATTATTAAATGTCACATTGTGCAAACTAAAGTGAAATATTAAGAGAGGATTAAAGGTAACTTAATTAACATAACTAAGTTAAAACCTTTACTCTAACACCCCCCTTAAGATGAGCAAGAGTACAAATACAAACAAGTGCAAGAAAGAAAAAGTAACTACAATGCATGAAAGTGAACAAGGGTCCTGACAACTAGGCCTGATCAGGTACCCAAATACAACCAAATCTCTATAAAGCAGAGTAAAAATGAAAACCATGTGGGAAAAAATCTTCTCCAAAAAGAGATGGAAAAAGTATGCTGGAAAAAAAACATGAAGGAAGGAAGGCCTCACTGAGATCCCCTAAGGACAAATTCCTTCACCCCAATCATGGAGCGCAACTAAAGATAGCACGGTGATTCCAAAGGTTTAGTGAAGATGTATGCAACCTGCTCCTCTGTAGGAATGTACTCCAAGATGAGAGAATCATCCTGAATCAACTGTCTAATGAAGTGCATGTGGATCTCAATGTGCTTAGTCCATTGATTGTCCACTGGGTTGTGGGAAATATGAATAGCACTCAAATTGTTGTACCAAAGAGTAGTGGGATTATTAGGAGGAAAAAAAAACTCAATCATCAGTTGTCGAAGCCATAAAATCTCTTGGCTAGCTAGTACATTCGCTCAGTACTCAGCCTCTGTAGATGATAATGCAATAGCAAACTGATTCTTGTAAGACCATGTGATAGTATACTTTGAATCATGGAGGATGAGCTACTTGTAATTATGAGATCATAAACATATAACACAATTATCAAAAGATTACCCTCATGATGCTGAATGTACACTGTGTGATCAAAATGACAACATGTGAAGTAAGAAGCAAATAGAAAGGAGTCCATCTTCTCATACCAAGCCTGAGGGGCTTCTTTGAGACCATAAAATGACAGCCAAAGTTTTCAAACCAAAGAAGAGTCCTTCACAAAACCTTGAGGCTAGTCCATATAGATCTCCTCATGTAGTTCCCCATGCAAGAAATCACTCTTCGCATCCATCTAAAACATTGTCCATCTTTGAGAAGCTGCAAGGGAGAGTACAAGGTGGATAGAGTTCATCTTGGTGACAGGAGAAAAGGTCTTAGAGTAATCAATACCCTCCACTTAAGAAAACCCCTTCGCAACAAGATGTCCCTTGTAATTATCAATTGAACCATTAGTAGCATACTTGGTACGATACACCCACTTGCACTAAACCAACTTTCTCCCTTTCAGAAGAGAGAAAAGATCCCAGGTGTGATTCTTCAGCAAAGAAGAATACTCCTCATCCATCACCCTATCCCACTCAAGGTGACCTGTTCCCTCTTAATTTTTTTGAGGATCATCCAAAATGGCTTGACTCAAAAGACTAGTACTAGTTGTCTAAGCACGAGTGCAGTGAGTATCTGGAGGATTACCTGGCAAAGGTCCAACTACCTCAATAGTAACATGGGCCCACTTGGGAAAATGATGAGTATCTAGTGGTGGTGGAGATGGTGGTACATCATCTGTGTCATCCTCAGAAGATATGTAATCCTAAAGAGGTAGAGAGGAAGTAGTAGGCAATGAGGGAGAAGCTAGTGATGGAGGATCCATCTGCGGATAGCGCTCATCAAACTGGAAATCTCATCGAAACAAGACCTCTTTGGAATCAGCATCAAACAACCTATACACCTTAACATCCTCATATTAGCCAACAAATATGAGTGGTCAGCTCTTCCTCTCCATGGTTTTATGCTGAGCATCCATAATAAATTCCCAAGCCTCACTACCAAAAACTTAGAATGTAGAAACATCAGGCTTGACATGAGTCCAAGCCTCCTCATGAGTTATGTCTCACAATGCCTTGTGAGGCATCCGATTCTTAATGTAATTGGCACAATTGAATACCTCAGCCCAAAAGGAAGTATCCATATCTCGAGACTGTATCATACAATTGGCTATCTCCCATAAAGTTATGTTCTTTCTCTCAGCAACACTGTTCTGCTAAGGGGTGTATGGAACTATAAATGATGCTATAAACCATGCTCAATCAAAAAATATCTAAAATCCTAATTAAAATATTCCCCCCATTATCAGTGTGTATCCTCTTGATAGAAATTCCATATTGCTTCTCCAAAAATGTCTTAAAGATCTGAAATGAATTAAAGACATCAAACTTGTAATTCAAAAAGTACACCCATGTACGCCTAGAGAAGTCATCTATAAATGTGAGAACATATCTAGCACCAAAAAAAGGAGAGGAAAAATACATAAGATCATTGTGAACCAACTCCAAAGGTTCCTTAGAATGTGAGGCTCTACCCGTAGGAAAAGGATCCTGGTGATTCTTGTGAAGAGCACATCCTCGACAAACAACATCAGTACAAGATATTTGGGGAAGCCCAATCACTAGTTTTTGTGTACTCATCTGCTAAAGATATTTGTAATTGACATGGCCAAAACGCTCATGCCAAAGCTTGCTCACTGTGTTTGTATGAGCTATAAGAGAGAATCATGAACTATATGAACTCTCAAAGCCATCAAACCTATATAAGCGAGTCTCGAGATCTGCACTTCTAGTAGCAACAACCAAATCAAGATCATGGAGATCTCGAATAACCACATCATGCAGTGAGAACTCTACTATTTTACTAGTGCTAGAATGAAAAATCTGATAAATGAAAAGGAGGTTTGTAAAAATGGAAGGAACCAAAAGAACATCTTGAAGAAAACCACCATCCAAAGAATTGGTACTAGAACCTATAACTGAAAGTTGTGCTGAGTCACCAACTGTAATCTATGAAGTATCACTCTGGGAAAGGGTGGTGACTATCTCCTATGAGCAAGTCATATGGTACGAAGCACCAGAATCAACAATCCAAGTGGATCCTGAAGGTGCACCTCATGCAGAAAGAGCATGTCCTTTCCCTATAGAAGAGAAAGGAGGAGAAGGTGAGGTGATATGATGTTGTTGCATGGCTTCCTCTAAAGCCTCTAATAATTTCCAATACCTATAAACTAGATGTCCTTCCTTCCCACAAAAACTACAAGGGTCACCTGAATACTTCTTAGTCTTGGAGGAAGACTCACCAGACTTCGAAGATTTTCCTTGTTTCATATTGTACTTTGGTTTTGAATCTGACTTTGGAGGTGGCTTGGAGGAAGTCTCACTGCCAACTGAATCTATCTTGGGCTTTGGTTTCTGCTTCTTTCCTTTTTATGTTTGAGCAACCAATGTATGGTTCTTTGATCCTGTGAGAGAATCCAACTGTGTGAGCTTGGCCTGCTCTCGAGTCAACCGATCATAGAATACCTCAAAAGTAGGCATGGTAAATCGATTTCCCAAAGCATCCATAGTGGAATGGAAGGTGGATGAGAATATTTGAAAGTTTTGACAAAGCTTTGACAAAATCAGGTAAATACACTCTCTATTAGTCTTAGCCTTACCACAACCCTATAGAAGAGATATTTGTTGTTTGAATTTCATCAGAAAGTCCTCAATAGAGGGAAAAGAATTAGGCACAAGTGAAGTCAACTTTTCCTCAATCTATAGTGCACGAAACTTATTGATGGTACAAAATAAATCATTGAACTTGGTCCACATTTCAAGAGGACTGTTACACCCATAAAGATGAAACAACAAGCTATCTGAAACATGTAAGGAAATCAAGCCCATAACCTCATCCATATTATTTCTATGTTGCATAAACTCAAATGGTCCTGTCAAAACTAGCTAAACCGTATCTAAATAGGACCACAACCCCTTGGATTTGAGAAGACGAGTCATGAATTCCTTCCATGTATGGTAGTTATGAGGTGTGAGAAGTTTAATAGAAGAAGAGTTTACAGCCATTTTAGAGAGGTTTAATGAATGTTTAATGTGAAGAGTTTCTGTTTTTCTAAAGTAAATGACATAAAGCAAGAAAAAAACTCCCCCGCAATGCAAGAAACCAAACCCCAATAGTGATTTTTCAGTGAAAAAGTAAGAAAAAGAAAAAAAAATTAGATTGAATCTTGTGTACTTGGTAAATTTTTTGAAAAAAGTAATAGTAGATTTGAATAGAGTGCGTGAAGAGATTTTTGACACCTATTCATTTTTGAAAAACAAAGCAAAATTGAGAAAGTTATGCCCCCTGGAGTGCAAAACTCAACATCTGTCTTTCATTGCAAAAATAGGCCTGCAAACTACAAAATTTTGAAAAAATCCTACAACATTGCAAAGTTCATCGAACCACCTTTCCAACACCTATTCGTTTTTGAAGAAAGGCCTTTGTTTGCAAAATTTATGCCTGTGTTCATAAAACAGCTCCAAATTGCACAATTAGGTCCTTCAGAGCCCTCAGGGGCTAAAAACAAGAGCCCTTGGTCACATGTAAGACCAGGGGGTTGGCGATCAGATGCAAGGCCAAAGCCCCTAGTCACTGATGTGACTGCCATAGGGGTTGAGGCAACTGACAGGGGCTAGCGCCTGGAAGCTAGTTCCTAATGTGACCAGGGTTGGGTGGGTTCAAGCCCTCAAGGGCTGGTGCAGTCATAGTGGCACAAAGGAGGGTGTTGCCTATGGCAGCTACAGACCGGTGGCCACTGGGTGATGGAAGGGTGATGGGTGGATTTTGAATTGGCTGTGGGTTTTGTAAACCCTTTTTTTGATTTTTTTTGAAATTTTTGAACTTGTGAAGCGTGCCCTGGGGCCGTACGACCTTGGGGCAAAAAATTTTTGCCTCTTCAGTCGACTGTGTCCAAAATCGATGAATGAATAGTCAATTTAGGGGTTTTTGGATGCTGCGAATCCAACGGCAAGGTCTGTTTAGGCCCAAAGTAAACCCAAAGAATGAAGCATGTTGAATCCACAAAAAAATCACATTGAAAAACTATGAATGCTTGATCAAACCCTCATAGCTCCAAATTCTTCAAACAAGAATAGGCATGCAATAGGTCTATGCTCTGATATCGTGTTGAATTTGTAAAAACCAACTTTAGAGTCCAAGAACACCTGCATGCAAAGGGATACCTATCATAGGGAAGAGAATGGAGAAAAAAGAAAGAGAGGGTTTGAAGCTCTGAAATATGAGAGATTTTATTATCAGAATAATAGAATGAATAAATATACAATGGATCAATCCTTAAGAAAGGAGATCATGCAAACCTAAAAGAAGCCCTAATAGGTAGACATTTAATAATCAATATAATTATTAAATGTCACATTATGCAAACTAAAGTGAAATCTTAAGAGAGGAATAAAGGAAACTTAATTAACATAATTAAGTTAAAAACTTTACTCTAACAACTTTAAGGAGAGAATGCAGACCTCAAGGTTCAAATTTCAATTAAAGTACATTAAAAATGTACATTAATAAGAAATAAATAAGAAAAAATTAATGCAAACAAAGAATAGACACAAAAGTTAATGTGGGAAAACCCTTATGGGAGAAAAACTCACCACCAAGAAAATATCACTTTATTATCAGTAAACAATGGCTCATAATAAAGTTACAGATCAATCCTTCATGGCATCAATTCTTAGTTTCACACAACGACATCAACTCAATCACCTCACATAAATTACAATTATACAACAATAACTCTATCATACTGTTATATTGCTACAACAACATACAATAATGAATTACCATTCAACCTATAAACAATGAACCATTAAACCCCCAACAAAGTTCTTAGATGTATTTTAAATCTCCATTTAACTCTATCCATTCGATTATTGGCATTTCAACCATTCTCCCTTTCACACTCACAAGATATTCATTATCCCACATGCACCGAATAGATGAACTGGTTTGAGTTTAAATACAACCTCCCACAAAAGACTATGTGCCGACATGATGAAATTTTGTCTTCGAGCTAACATCACCTCCAAGTCACCTTGAATCTTCATTATTATTGGCTCATCAGAGTGTTGGAGATATCAAAGCATCGAAGGATTGGGCTTTGAGAAACTCTTCATTGTTATTGATTCATCAGAGTGTTAGAGCTATCAGAGCATCAAATGATCGAGCATTGAGCAAAAATTGCTAGAATTTCCACTCAAACCCCGGACATCTTTGATATGTTGATACCCGACTTTGGACCAAGGCACCATCGGAGCTATTGAAGGTCGGGTATGTCAGAGAATTCACAACATTTAAAAAAATTTAATAATCGAACTCTGATCGTTGATCCATCTAACTGTCGACATGCTGATGCCCGATTGTTGATATAGGCCAGTAATTTGAGGCACTACTTCTCAACATTCTCCCACTTGATGAAGAATTTATTGGCCCTCCAAATGAATTGAAAATCACTGAGAATAATGGGCACCAAGGCCCATCGCATTTGAACACCATTTGAAATTAGTTGTTCTCATAGGCTTTGTCAACACATCTACAAAATTTTTCAGAGTATCAACCTTTTCTAGATTAACCTTTCCATCTTCCACCATGTCTCAAACAAAGTGATACTACACATCAATATGTTTCATCCTAGCATGGAAAGTAGGGTTTTTTGTCAAACAAATGGCACTTTGACTGTCACAACAGATGGTAATCTACCTTGCATTGAATCCAATATTAGAACACAAATATCTAAGCCATACAAATTCTTTACAGGCATGTGTTTCTGCCATATAATCTACTTTTGTAGTAGATAAAGTGACTACAACCTACTGCTTTCTTGTCCAAATAACTGTACCAGCATTCAACATGAAGATGTATCCACTGGTGGATGTCCTATTGTCAATGTCCCCCACCCAATTAGAATCCACATAACCTCAAACACTAATGGATATTTGTGACCCAACCAAGTTACCATGATACCACAAAGTGTACTGAGAGGTTCCTTTCAGATATCTGAAAACTCTTTTCATAGCATGACAATGCGGTCTTCCTGGATTTGCTATAAATTGGCTAAGTACTCCCACTACTTGGGAAATTTATGGCCTTGTATAGACCATTTCATACATTAAATTTTCAATTGCACTTGCATAAGGCACCTTGGTCATGTCCTCCATCTCGGTAGGAAATTTTGGACAATCCTCAATAGATAGCTTCATTCCCTGCAACACTAGAACAACTAGCTTCTTGCAATTAGTCATACATAATATCTCCAAGAAAGTATTTGTATAGTTACTTTGGTTGAGACAAAGCTTTCTACTAGATCTATCCCATCTTATTTCCATTCCTAGAATATACCTCACTACACCAAGATCTTTCATTTCAAACAGTGCTACCAACTAAGATTTTAATTCAGAAATCATACTCTTACTATTCCCAATGAATAACATGTCATCCACATATAGGGAAATAATAATAAAATTATCATTTTTAGTTTTATAATATATATAATGATCTAATTTTTATCTCACAAATCCCAATGACAACACATAAGTGCCAAAATTATGGTACCACATTCTAGGTGACTGTTTTAAATGATACAGAGATTTCTTTAACTTGAAAACTAGATTTTCTTTACCTTTTTCCACAAAGTTCTCAGGCTAGGACATATAAATTTATTCCTCCAAGTCACCATGAAGGAACATTGTCTTCAAATCCATTTGTTCGATCTCTAAGTCATACGGTGCTGCAAGTGACAAAATAAATCTGATAGATGTCAGTTTAGCTATAGGAGAAAATATTTCCCCATAATAAATTTCTTGTACCTAGGAATAACCTTTCGTGACCAACATTTCTTTATACTTTTCAAATCTACCATCTAGACCAATTTTCTTCTTAAAAATCCATTTATAGCTAGCTAGTTTTTGACCTTCTGTTAAGGGTACTAGATCCCAAGTTTCATTCTTCTTTAATGAAGTGATTTCTTAATTTATGGCCTCCAACTAGGAATCTGTATTAGATATATTTATTGCCTCCTTCACAGTCCTAGGCCCACCAGTGTTATTAATCAAAGAATAGGCACAATTTGAATCCAACATGGAAAATACATACCTATTAGGTTGCCACCTTTGATGTGTAGACCTCCTCACAAGCCGAGGTTGAGGTTGTTGTTCCTCTTCCTGTTAAGAACTCTCAAAGCTACTTGAAATGTCCTCATTATTAGGTCCACTAGGAGTATGTAGTTCTTTCTTTTAAGGAATAAAAGGTACTTCTACTACCTCCTCTTTTGATTCTTCTTCCTTCTTCTCTAACTATAAATCTTTAGGAGAAGGTTTCAACTCTCAAAAGATTACACTTTTTTTGTATATAACATTCTCAGCGACATGATCCCAAAGCTTGTATCCTTTTACACTGACTCCATGGCCAATAAAGATACATTTGAAAACCTTTTTATCCAACTTAGATCATTTTACATCAAGCACATAAGCATATTCCTCATAGCTAAAGACACAAATATTTCTTAGAGAGGGCTTCTTACCAGACTATACTTCCATAGTCGTTTTGTCTATTGATACTAAAGAGGGTGACCGATTCAATAAGTAACATGTAGAAATGGGTGCAACCTAGAACTTCTGCTCTAGACCAACACTACTCAGCACTTCTCACCCTTTCCATTAAAATTCTATTCAACCTTTCAACAAATCCATTTTGTTGTGGAGTGTAAGGAATTGTTTTACTCCTTTTAATTCCATGGTCCTTGCAATACTCATCAGAATTTTCTAAGAAAAAATATCTACCATTATCTATCCTCAAGCATCTTATTTTCCTACTAGTTTGATTTTCCACCAAGTTCTTGAACTCTTTAAATCAAATAAACACTTCTGATTTACTTTTAAGAAAGTATACAAATTCCCTTCTCGAATAATCATCTATGAAAGATATATAATATCTTGACTTAGATAAAGAAGGAAGATCAACTAGACCAAAAAACATCAGAATGAATATAATCCAACAAACCAAAAGATTTATGAGAACTCAAATAAAATGAAACACGATGTTGCTTTCCATATATACAATGTTCATAAAAGTTAAACTCAAGGTTACATTCATCAAGACCTTCAACTAGGTTTTTTTTTTCAAAGCTTTTAAGCCTTTCTCACCAATGTTATAATGCCCCACCACGCAACCCTAGAGGAAGTTGCAATTAACTACTTAAATGGACTAATTTTTATTTTTTAATTAAAGTACAATTAACATGCAAGTTCACTACATAATGCCAACAACCTCTAAGGTTACAAGACAAATGTTATATAGAACCTCAACAAAAAAAATGAATTGAAACCATGTCATTTATTTACTTAAGAAATTAAACACATACATTTCAAATAAGATAAATTACATCCAAGCATAAGAGATAACTTTCAATTTCATTTATCCATAGTTAAACAATACGATTACATCTCTCATTCCCTGAATGAGGCAAGTCCAATAAATAATTTTACAATTACAACTTCCACCTCGATAACATATGAGGGGTAATAAATTACAAGATTAATTGAAATGAATAAAGAATGAAAATAAAGTGGATCCCATGAGCTCTCCAATTAGAAATCTCATCAACACGACCAGAAGAAAGCCCAACGGATTAAGGTGCATGCCACCCAACCAAGTGGAACCCAAAGGCCTACCCCCTATGCTAGGAAATAGTAACAAGGAATCCTAGCCAAGGCCGTCTACCTCAAGACATAGGATAGCACATACTGAACCATACTGACAAAACCAATCACATGTACCACACAAGTAAAAAAAAAGTACAACTCAACATGGTTACATTACTTCCAAACATGAAACAAATCAAGTATGTTAAGAGAACCATACACACATAATCAAAGACCAACTGTTGTCCTAGAAAAAGTGTCATCACATAGATCATAATGAGTTACCCACTATGGATCTTCATAGGCTTCATCTATCTTGGTGGCCTCAACCAATCCCTGACCCTCATACTTACTAGTGCGGGATCAAATACCTTTCATAAAGACAAGATAGATGACCTTGCCATTCCAGGCCTTCCCACTCATCCCAAATCTAAACGAGCCCTTGTGTCTATGAGTGAGAAAAAATTATCTTGATTAGTGAGAATTTAGTCCTAATCTTTTAAGTATTGTTTTAGTTATCACTTGATTAACCAGCTCTGAAGGTTATCCAATTTACCTCTTTGGGTTCTCACGCCTAACGAAAACCACTCTTCTACTTGACAACACACAATTGAACCAATTAATAGGGGAACCAAAGTGCATACAAAATAGATATTACAACCACTCTAACTCTAGGAGGGAACCTAAAAATAAAATCACTCCAACATTGGAGGTACAAACATAAAAAAACCACCCCTTACAAGGAGTCACAAATCACATAAACCCCTCCTTCCATAGGAGGCACAAAACATCCCTGTCTGTGGAAATCGGGTAATAACATTGACATAAATTCATGCACTACCCAATGGAATAACCCAATGGTTGACATCATAAAACGACAACCCCCATCCTCTAGGGTCCTCTGGAAGACTTACATATTAAAAACACTTAAGCCATTTCCCCAAATATGAACACATAGGGATGTAATCACATAAGGCAGTTGTGAGGAAATAAACTAATTTTGGATATATTAAATCCATTTCCTTTAATAAAATTTAGTATTATATTGCCTCAATAAAACTTAATTTGATAATGTCCCTTTCAGACAAGGACGGAATTTAAACCAAATATATAGTCCTTAATTGCTTGAAAATAATAATCAAATAAAGCAGTTATTTTATTAATTCTAAACATATCATTTTAAAATAATTAGTTCTCTTTTGAAAAATAAAACAATTTAAAATCATTTGATCTTGCTATTAAACATATTACTCTTAAACCCAATATTTTCCCTTTCCAATATATTATTTTAAAATCAAATCAATAATTGGACTATTGCACATAAATTTAAATTTCACAAATACATTTAAATCAAACATCATTTAAAGCAATATTTTAATATATGTATATATTTAAAAATATATATACATATATCAAAATAAATAAGACAACTATATATATAATATTAGATATATTTTTATATATACATAATATATATATCCTCATGTGATATATATATATTATATATATATATGATATTTCAATATTATATAATATAAATTCAAATATAAATATTAATATTAATATTTAATATTATAATAGTATAAAATTGATGATATAAAAATATATTTTAATATAATAAAAAAAACTGAACTGCAAAGTCAAAGCGCATTCATAGGGAAGCGCACGTTGTGGATTTGGAAATCGCGCCATGGTTTAGAGTTGGGGCGGCTTGTACAACCAGCCATGGGCAACGACTATGCTAACCCAACCGAACCATGGTTGGGTGTGACTGTGGTAACACAACCGACCCCTTCGAAGGGTGGCAACTTTGTTAACACAATTGCCACACTTAGTGGGCGATGACAGTGTTAACACAGTCGCCCCCACTTGGTGGCGGCAACGACGAATGGAGGAGGTGGGGGTCGCGCTGGGTATGACTCCCCCCACATGCCTCCCATGGGGGGTGCGGTGGGGGTGAGCCCCCATCCCCCAACAAATAATTTTTTTATTATATTCTATGTTTTAAAAAAAAACATTCCAACGAAAACCCCCTGTGGATAAGAAAATCTGCGATTTGGGCCAGGGGTTGAATTTTAACACCATTTTTGACAGTAACCCCAAAATAAAATATATATTTATGTATATAATATACATACATATATATATGTGTGTGTATCAGTATATATATATATATATATATATATATATGCATATGTATATATATTATATATTTTCAAAAAGGAATTTTCCAGAATCAATTGGGAAAACCAATCATAAAAGTAACCATTTTCATTCAAGAACATCATTTTATTTTTTTGAGAAAGATCATATATAAACAAAGGTTTTTCAATTTTGAAGAAATTTTTGACGTGAGTATTTCTTGCAACCAACAATAATCTTCTTCCCTTCTCTCTTTTTTTTCAATTTTTCATCCTCTCCAAAATTCTATGAAAATTCCAAAAAATAGCCAAAAAAGGAAAAATATCTATTCAACCACCATAATCAATTTTTAGAAATAAAACAAAAATAATCCCAATTTTCAATTTGCATTTTTCTAATTTTTAAAAAATGAAATTTAAAATCTTTTTCTAAAATATCTCATTTAACCTTTTCAATTTCCACTTTCACACAAAATATCTATAGTTTCAAAATGTACGACTTAATTTTATTCAACATAATTAATTTAATTAATCAATAAAATAATTCTAATCCAAGATTAAATCATTTTATTAATTAAATTAAATTAACTAATAAATTAAATAACATCTTCCAACATAATAAACAAATTAATCTAATCAACAACTTAAATACACAAAGCCATTTAATTACCCATTTCAACTTGCAATTAAATAAAATCCAGGCAAATTGAACAATATTAAAAAACCTGGACTAGACTAAGACCGACGACACACTATGGCTAGGGTGATGAATTGGCACAAAAAACCTAGATACTATCTCCCAATCGAATACCGTTGGGCAATGGACACACTCAAACCTGTGAAACCAAGTGGAGTCGATGTCCTGTACCTGTCAACCTGCGAACAAAGAATATATCCACATGCATATATATGTCATAATTAAAACACATCGGGAAGAGGAAATCATAGAATCATAAGGCACTCGCAAGTGAGTGATGCGATACCATCCCCTTCACTAATACAGTGTAACTAACTGACGTATCTAACATATTACTTTAATCAAAAGCATAAACCATCATTAATTTGAATCTCCACTTATGCTAATTCAAAACATGTCATCATGATAACATCATAATAAAATACCATCACATCAAAATATAAAATTCACACCACTTTACAAATAGTGATCAAATTGTAACCAAGTACAAAGTCAAAGTACAAACATAAAAAACACATTAAAGCAACAAAACAACACAAGGACACACTATCCAACCAGAAGGAAAAATGGAGGGGTATTACATCCTCCCCCCTAGGGTTAGGCTTACTCTTGGAACCCTACAACAAGTAGGGACATAACTCCCTCATACAAATTGCATAAAAATGAAAACCTTGACCCCTGAGAGTGAGTATCCTACACTGAGCGACCAAATCTAGAAGTGTTCCACTGTTGACAATTCCTAACAAGGTGGCCTTGTTGACCACAAGAGTAACACCCCATGTTACTACCAAACCCTCTATCTCCTAAAGGTGCAGTAAACTATTGCATACTACCCCAGTCAGCCACAAGCTGTGAACTCTGGGCTAGCTGCCCCTGACAATTGCATCTGATGCACCACTAGTTCTGATTCCTCCTAGGTGAAGAACCATCACCAACTTGATATGACTGAGAGTCCTTATGATTTTCAAGCACACTTTGTTTCTTCCCACTCAGAGTAGGCCCCTATTGAGCCATCGGTGATCCAACTCCCCGAGTCTATCCCCGTCGTGCACTAGACCCAACTAACAAATCACTACCGATCTGAACATCAGTGTGGTCTCCTAACACCATGGCTAAGTTTTCTACTAACAATGCCATCTGGATCAAGGTGTGATACTCATCACCTCAGTGTTGATGCCAATGGTCAGATAAGAAATAAACTTTGAACCACTCTAAAAACATATCCCAAGGCACCGCATTAATATCTAGGTGAAGCTTCTGCTCCTCCAACCTCCACCATGTGGATGTGAGTCCTCATAGATGCACAATAACACACCATGCTTTGGTATTACTACTATATGGGTGCATAGAAAAGCATCGGTTGAGGTCAATGAGCCAAGTCTCAGCCTCTAAGTGACTTCCTGCTCCATCAAATAAAGGTGGACGTGCCCTAAGAAAATCCATCATATGTGGTGAGCCTACTATCTTTGCCTATGGTGGAACTACTCTCACACCAGGATTACCCTGTGCATCTACTTGACATGGACCAAGTAGTGTCAATGCCTCCTCAAGTGCTTTACATGCAACCTCAATCCATAAAGGTTCTTGCTGACGATCACTGACCCTAGGGGAATTCAGTGATGCCAAATGTTCCTCCTGATCTAGAATGAATGATACATGAGGTAGAGAGTCATGTTGACTCCCATCATGATCGCCTACATGGCCATGTCCTCTCCCTCTACCTCTTCTATGTCTAGGAGGAATAATCTTGCACAGACACTTCAAGGTATTAAGCAAGGTACACAACTTAAAACCTACACAACTGAAAGCTTAATGGGTCCATCATAATCCCAAAGTACCCAGTGTTTAAACCTAGGCTCTGATACCATGTGTAACGCCCCGCCACACAACCCTAGAGGAAGTTGCAATTAACTACTTAAATAAACTATATATTTTTTTGTTTAAGTACAATTAACATGCAAGTTCACTACCTAATGCCAACAAGCTCTAAGGTTATGAGACAAAGGTTATATAAAACCTCAACAAAAAACATGAATTGAAACCATGTCATTTATTTACTTAAGAAATTAAACACATACATTTCAAATAAGATAAATTACTTCCAAGGATAAGAGATAAATTTCAATTTAATTTATCCATAATTAAACAATACGATTACATCTCTCATTCCCCGAATGAGGCAAGTCCAATAAATAAGTTTACAATTACAACTTCCACCTTGATAAAAAATGAGGGGTAATAAATTACAAGATTAACTGAAATGAATAAAGCATGAAAAGAAAGTGGATCCCACAAGCTCTCCAACTGGAAATCTCATCAACATGAACCAAAAGAAAGCCCAATGGATTAAGTTGCATGCCACCCAACCAAGTGGAACCCAAAGGCCCACCCCCCTTGCTAGGATATAGTAACAAGGAATCCAAGCCAAGGCCATCTACCTCAAGACATAGGCTAACACATACTAAAACCATACTGACACAACCAATCACATGTACAACACAAGTACAACACAAGTACAACACAACATGGTTACATTGCTTCTAGACATGAAATAGATCAAGTATGTTAAGAGAACCATACACATAGAATCAAAGACCAACTGTTGTCCTAGATAGAGTGTCATCACACAACTCATCATGAGTTACCCAATGTGGATCTTCATAGGCTTCGGCTATCCTGGTGGCCTCAACCGATCCTCGACCCTCATACTTACTTATGCGGGATCAAATACCTTTCATAAAGACAAGATAAATGACCTTGCCATTCCAGGTCTTCCCACTCATCCCAAGTCTAAATGAGCCCTTGTGTCTATGAGTGAGGCAAAATTATCTTGATTAGTGAGAAGTTAGTCCTAATATTCTAAGTATTTTTTTAGTTATCTCTTGATTAACCACCTCCGAAGGTTATCTAGTTTTCCTCTTTGGGCTCTGATGCCTAACAAAAGCCACTCTTCTACTTGACAACACACAATCGAACCAATTACCAAGGGAACCCAAGTGCATACAAAATAGATATTACAACAACTCCAAATCTAGGAGGGAACCTAAAAATAAATGCACTCCAACACTGGAGGTACAAACATAACAAAGCCACCCCTTACAAGGAGCCATAAATCACATAAACCCCTCCTTCCATAGGAGGCACAAAACATCCCCGTTTGTGGAAACCGGGTAATAACATTGACATAACTTCATGCACTACCCAATGGAATAACCCAACAGTTGACATCACAAAATGACAACCCCCATCCTCTAGGGTCCTCTGGAAGACTTACATATTAGAGACACTTAACCTATTTCCCCAAATATGAACACAGAGGGATGTAATCACATAAGGGAGTTGCGAGGAAATAAACTAATTTTGGATATATTAAATCCATTTCCTTTAGTAAAATTCAGTATTATATTGCCTCAATAAAACATAATTTGATATTTCCTTTTTAGACAAGGACAAAATTTAAACAAAATATCTAGTCCTTAATTGCTTGAAAATAATAATAAAATAAAGCAGTTACTTTATTAATTCTAAACATATCATTTTAAAATAATTAGTTCTCTTTTGAAAAATAAAACAATTTAAAATCATTTGATCTTGCTATTAAACATATTACTCTTAAACCCAATATCTGCCCTTTCCAATATATTATTTTAAAATGAAATCAATAATTGGACTATTGCACATAAATTTAAATTTCACAAATACATTTAAATCAAACATCATTTAAAGCAATATTTTAATATATATATATTTAAATATATATATACATATATTAAAATAAATAATACAACTATATATATAATATTATATATATTTTTATATATACATAGTATATATCCTCATGTGATATATATATTATATACATATGATATTTCAATATTATATAATATAAATTTAAATATTAATATAAATATAAATATTTAATATTATAATAGTATAACATTGATGATATAAAAATATATTTTAATATTATAAAAAAACTAAATTGTAAAGTCAAAGCACGTTCATAGGGAAGCATATGCCGCAAATTTGGAAACCGCGCCATGGTTTAGGGTTGGGGCGGCTTGCACAACCAACCATGGGTGACGACTATGCTAACACAGCTGACCCGTGGTTGGGTGCGACTATGGTAACACGACCGACCCCTTCCAAGGGTGGCGGCTGTGTTAACACAATCACCCCACTTAGTGGGCGATGATTGTGTTAACATAGTCGTCCCTGCTTGGTGGCAACAATGGGGGACAAAGGAGGTGGAGGTCGCATTGGGCACGACTCCCCCCACACGCCTCCCATGGCGGATGTAGTGGGGGTGAGCCCCCCCTCAAATATTTTTTTTATTACATATATATATATATATATATTTAAACATTCCAATGAAAATCCCCTACGGATAAGAAAATCCACAATTTGGGCTAGGGGTCAATTTTTAACACCATTTTTTACGATAACCCCAAAATAAAATATATATTTATATGTATAATATACATATATATATGTATCAATATATATATGCATATGTATATATATTATATATTTTCAAAAAGGAATTTTCTAGAACCAATTAGGAAAACCAATCATAAAAATAACCATTTTCTTTCAAGAACATCATTTTATTTTTTTGAGAAAGGTCATATATAAACAAAGGTTTTAAATTTTGAAGCAAGTTTTGACATGAGTATTTCTTGCAACCAACAAATAGAGATTAAAAATTTCCAAATAGCATAATAAAACTGTAAATCCTTTCAAAAGGAAAAACTAATTGAATGAACCTGGTTCCAAAAGATTGTTACTAATGATGGAGCAAAGCCTTCTCCTCAATTTCAATACCCTTCCCAACAGTCCAATACAACTTCACCTAAAAGAACTAAATCCAAAACCCACAACCAACAATAATCTTCTTCCCTTCTCTTTTTTTTTTTCAATTTTTCATCCTCTCCAAAATATGATGAAAATTCCAAAAAATAGCCAAAAAAGTTAAAATATCTATTCAACCACCATAATCAATTTTCAGAAACAAAACAAAAAATATCCCAATTTTCAATTTGCATTTTTCTAATTTTCAAAAAATGAATTTTAAAACCTTTTTCTAAAATATCCCATTTAACCTTTTCAATTTCCACTTTCACACAAAATATCTATAATTTCAAAATGCATGACTTAATTTTATTCAACAAAATTAATTTAATTAATCAATAAAATAATTCTAATCCAAGATTAAATCATTTTATTAATTAAATTAAATTTACTAATAAATTAAATAACATCTTCCAACATAATAAATAGATTAATCTAATCAACAACTTAAATACATAAAGCCATTTAATTACCCTTTTCAACTTACAATTAAATAGAATCCAGGTAAATTGAACAATATTAAAACAACTGGACCAGACTAAGACCGATGACACACTATGACTAGGGTGATGACTTGGCATGGAAAACCTAGCTACTATCTCTCAATCGAATATTGTTGGGCAATGGACACACTCAAACCTATGAAACTAGGTAGGTGGAGTCGATGTCCTGTACTTGTCAACCTACGAACAAATAATATATCCACATGCATACATATGTCATAATTAAAACACACTGTGAAGAGGAAATCAAAAAATTATAGGGAACTCGCAAGTGAGTGATGTGATACCATCACCTTTACCAATACAGTGTAACTAATTGACGTATCTAATATATTACTTTAATCAAAAGCATAAAACATCATTAATTTGAATCTCCACTTATGCTAATTCAAAACATGTCATCATGATAACATCATAATAAAATACCATCACATCAAAATATAACATTCACATCACTTTACAGATAGTGATCAGATCGTAACCAAGTACAAAGTCAAAGTACAAACATAAAACACACACAATAAGGTATTTGAATATATAGAAACACATCAAAGCAACAAAACAACACAAGGACACACTGTCCAACCAGAAGGAAAAACAAAGGGGTATTAAAAATGTGGCAAAGCCTTTGATGTTAGAGCATGGTCTTTTCTACAAGAAGTTTCAACTCCAAAGAATTCACCCCCAGAGGAATTTTAGTCTCCTTCTCTACTTGAGTAGCCTTTCTTGAATTTTTAGACACACTGTTGCATTAAAATACATGTGCATCCAACTTGTACAAAGTACCAATTTGAGCACCCCTAGCCAACACCATTGACCCTCTTATTAGTTTTCAGCCACCATTCAAATAAAAAACTTGCATGCTAGCATCATTCAACCTACTTACAAACAGTAATTTCTAGCTAGACTTGGTATATAAATTACACCATCGATCCCTTTGATCCTTCCATTAGGAAATTGAATTTTGACTCTTTCACAACTAACAATTTCTAGATATGTCACTTGCTAGATACACCTTTCCACCATTATAATTTTCCTATTTCATAAACCAATCTCTATGAGATGTCATATGAAAAGATGCACCTAAGTCAATCAGCCAAACATCATCTAATGCCTAAGTTCCCAAGACTGCAGTGAAGGAATCTACATCACTCTGAGAAGAATCATTATCCAAAGAATCATTTTTCTTCTTCTTCTTTTTCTTCTCTTTGCAATCCTTTTAGACATGGCTAGGCTGCCCATAATTCCAACATTTCACCTTGGACTTCTCGCCAAGAGACTTTGATCTCCCTTTAGACTTAGATTTAGACTTCTTGTCTTTCTTCTTGCCTATGTCCTTCGATCTACCTCAAAGAACAAGATCCTCCTTTTCCATCTTAGAATATTTTTTTTGCATCTCTTCTAACAACAATGAAACAACCACAACTTCCATTTTGAAAGTGATTTTCGTGCTTCTAATTACCATCACTAAATGATCCCAAGAGTTGAAAAAAGAATGCAACAAGAGAATACATTGATTCTCATCATCTATATTTACACCTATAGATATTAACTGAGCAATGAGCATATTGAACGTATTCAGATGATCATCCACAAATTCCCCTTCCTTCATCTTCAAAGAGTACAACTTCTTCCTTAAGAATAGCTTATTCACCAAGGACTTTCCTTGATAAATTTCACCAAACTTCTTCCACAAAGAATATGCATACTTCTCTTCATGAACATTCAAGAGAACAAAGTCTGCTAAACAGAGTCTTATCAACCATTTTAATTTTTTGTCTGTGAGGTCCCAATCTTCTTGCTTCATTCTTGAAGGTTTTGTTCCAAAAATAGTAATCCAGAGATCTCTATCTATTAGGAGATCTTCCATTTTTAGTTTCCACAACTCAAAATTGCAACCATTAAATTTCTCAATTTTAATCTTCCCTAATGTGCTTTCCATCTCAATCTGTAAATGAAATTACCAGACTCCTCTAAAACACTCCCACTTCAGAATTGGCACAAAAAAACCGCCTAACCCACAAGGATAACACAATTGGCTAGGCTCTAATACGACTTGTAAGGAAAGAAAAGGTGTGGAAACAGTTTCCTAATGACAACTCTAAGGAGAGAATACAAACCTAAAGGTTTAAATTTCAATTATAGTATATTAAAAATGTACATTAACTGGAAAGAAACAAGAAAAAATTCATGCAAACACAAAATAGACACCAAAGTTAACATGGGAAAACCCTTATGAGAGAAAAACCCACCACCAAGAAAATATCACTTTATTATTAGTAAACAATGGCTCACAATAAAGTTACAGATCAAGCCTTCATGACATCAATTCTTAGTTTCACACAAAGACATCAACCTGATCACCTCACACAGATTACAATTATACAAGAATAACTCTATCGTACTGTTACAATGATACAATAGAATATAGTAATGAATTACCATTCAAACACTAAAAAATCAATCATTCAACCCCCAAAAAGGTTCTCAGATGTCTTAGATATCCATTGAAATCTGTCCATTCAGTTACTGGTAGTTCAACCATTCTTCATTTCACACTCATAAGATATTCATTATCCCACATGCACTAAGTAGATGAACCGGTTCGAGTTTAAATACAACCACCCACAAAATACTGTGTCAACACATTGACCTTTTGTCTTCAAGCTAACATCACTGCCAATTCACCTTGACTCTTCATTGTTATTAGCTCATCAAGGTGTTGGAGATATCAGAGCATCGAAGGATCATGTGTTGAGAAACTCTTCATTATTATTGGCTCATTGGAGTGTCAGAGCTATCAAAGCATTGAAGGGTCGGGCATCGAGAAAACATTACCAAAATTTCCACTCAAACCCTTGACATCTCTGATATTTCGATACCAATTGTCAGACCAAAGTACTATCATAGCTATCGAGGGTTGGGGATTTCAGAGACTTTGTAACATTTAAGAACTTTCAACGATCGAACTCCGATCACCGATCCATCCGATTGCTAACATGTCGATGTTGGATCGGTGATACAAGCCAATAACTTGAGGCACTACTTCTCAACAATAATTGATTTTGTTTGACACATATGTTAGTTAGAATGATGCAACTATTTATGAGTGCGTCAATTGACTACTTTAGTGATGCATTTTTCTAGACTAATGCATTTGACTATTTCAATGATGCATTTGTCTAAGCTAATGTATTTGACTATTTTAGCAATGCATTTGGCTATCATTGAATTAAATGCATTCTAAATTTAATAATTTAGGGTTAAATAGGTCACATAGACTTAGATAGAGGGTATAATTGACCTAATTTATTGGCTAAATGAAAGAGAGATTACTTCCATTATATGCATGTGAGAGTCAATTGACATCTATTTCATTGCAACATCACTTGAATATGGGCGAGCAAACCATTTTTTATGTACTTTTCTTGTACTAAATCACCTTCATGCCTAATATAAGGGTTAATCAAGGTCTCATTATAGTATTAGCAAAGAGGTGGTACTCAAATACCAACTTGTTCCATCTACCTATGGGTTAGGTGATGGTAACCCTAGAGAACATATGGCATATCCTTCACATTCACATTAATGGTGAGAGGGTCATTTATGATCTTGATTCTAGACTAGAAATGATGATTAGGTGTTTTGAGATTGAGGACCTTGACATTGAAGAGTACGAGATCCAATGGGATACCTTGGTTTGTCGATATGAGAGATTGATTGTGGTCATCTATAGTGTTGTAGTTGGTATTATGGTTCCATATTACCATAGTCATGGGTTCCCAATCTGATGGGGATAGGTATTGGATGGCATGATGGGAGAGTTTATAGTGTATGCCTAGGGCCTATGTGTTCTTGTGATGTTTTAATTTAAGCTTCATGATATAGCCCATAGGTGTGCATTGTAAGGAAATCAATGGTGTGGAAAATTCCTTCCTGATGCTAATTCTAAGAGGAATAATGTAGAATATAGGTTCAAATTTTAATTACATTTCATTAAAATGGTACGTTTACAAGAATAACATAATAGATAATTAAAATCACACACAAATTTGAACACTAGTATTTATGTGGGAAAACCCTTACTTTAAAAAAACCCGCACACCAAAGATAAGTATCTCATATTATAGTAAAAATGAATTACATACAAGTTTAGACTTTACTTTTAGATGTCAATTCACAACAACAACAACCATTCATTGATCAACCTTGCATAGAATTTTTTTTTTATCACTATCAATATCCGCCTTACTATTACAATGCTTATTTACAACATATAGTTACCAAAATGACTCACTTAGAAACTTCCATTCAATCGAGCCATTGATCAATTCATTCCATGTACAAAATGGTTTGGTTCAGTAGTTTCTCCTATTGATCAACTGTCAACCAACACAATCAATATACACCTCAATAGTTAGAAAAGTAAAGGTTCATGCCACTAAGTCATAGTCACATCCATCAACATGACATACACTATCGACGAGATTCTAGAAATTCCAAGTGATTATCCAGGTCTTCTTGATGTCCCTTAAGAACATCAAGACCACAACATCGTCAAGAGTCACACTGAACATGTCTATTGGAAAGAACAACACTATCAAAAAAATATTAGCAAGTCTCATTGAGTTCATAAGTCACCTTGATGATATTAAGCTTATATTCAGTTCATCTCATTGGAAAGATTTACCTTGATCTTGATCCTTAGTTAGAAATCTTACTTCAGAGCCATTTCGAGAAACTGACCCGATAGACCATGTCAGACTGAGAAAGTATCTTTGGCAAGACTCACCCTGATCCCAATCCATCAGTTGAACCTTAACCATCAGAAGAAGATCTTAGGGCTGGGCTAAATTAATATTTCATACCGATGAAGAACCATCGGCAAGACTTAAACTAACCATATCTCATCGATCGAACTTCTACTCTTGGTCCAATCTTCCCAAGTCTAACCAAAGACCAAAGTTAGTATGATGAACTGTTCATTAGCCAAAGTCTCCCCAATAGAACTCTTCAGCCAGAATTCTATCTTCACTGAGAGTTAGGAAACTTGCACTGACTATTCAAGTTACACCTATGGCTCCCATTGGAAAGACCTAACACTTGTCACACCATTCTGACCACTCCATGCCTTCAGGACTAAGCTACTCATCGGCAAGAAATTCTAGGTGTCTCACTTATTTTTATCTCTTAGGAGGTTCAAGCCAGTAAGATTGAGACATATATTTCCAAAAATATCCCACTTGATGAAGATCTTACTGACACCTCCAGAGCATCAATGCATTACTGAGGTTCATGGGATCTAAGGCCCATCAAACTAGCACACCACCTATACATGTGTGTGCTCACTAGTTTCTTCAATGCATTTGAAACATTTTCTAGAGTATCCACTTTTTGTAAACAGACCATTCCATCCTCCACCATATCTTGTACAAAATGAAACTACACATGAATATGTTTTGTTTTGGCATGGAGAGTTTGATTTTTTTCCAAACAAATAGCACTCTGACTATCACAACAAATTGTAATTTTCCCTGCACTGAATTCAATATCAGAACACAAACATCTAAGCCATACAACTTCTTTGCAAGCATTTGTTGCTACCATGTATTTTTCTTCCATAGTGGATAGAGCAACCACAACCTGTCTCTTACTCATCGAACTAACTACACCACCATTCAACATGAAAATATATCCACTGGTGGATCTTCTGTTGTCAATTTCCCCTGCCCAATCAGAATCCACATAGCCTCGAATGCTGATAGATCTCTATGATTTAGATGATTTACCATGATAACACAAAGTGTACTCAGATGTACCTTTCAAATATCTAAAACCTCCTTTCACAACATCCCAATGTGGCCTACCTAGATTTTCCATAAACCGGCTAAGTACTCCCACTACTTGGGCAATGGATGGCCTTGTACAGACTATTGCATACATTAAACTACCAACTGCACTAGCATAAGGCACTCTGGTCATTTCCTCCATCTCAGTAGAATATTTTGGACAATATTCAACAGATAGCTTCGTTCCTTGCAAAACTAGAACTAGCTTCTTGCAATTGTTCATACTAAATCTCTCCAAAACAGTGTTAATATACTTACTCTAGCTAAGCCAAAGATTTCTACTTTCTTCTCCCTAGTTATTTCCATCCCTAGAATATTCCTAGCTGCACCAAGATCTTTCATTTGAAACTTTGTAGACAAATATGAGATTTTAGATTAGAAATCATAAAATTACTATTCCCTATGAACAACATATCATCAACATAGAGAGAAATAATCAGAACATGATCATTTTTATTTTTGAAGTACACACAATGATTTTATTTTTATCTTACAAATCCTAATGACAAAACAAATGTGTCAAATTTCTGGTACCACATTCTAGGCAACTGTTTCAAACCATACAGATATTTCTTTAACTTGCAAACCAGATTTTCTTTAACTTTTTCCATAAAATGCTCAGGTTGTGACATATAGATTTCTTCTTCAAGATATCCATGAACAAAATGATGTCTTCACATCCATCTATTCAATTGCTAAGTCATATGCTACTGCAAGTGAAAAAATAAATTTGATAGATGTCAGCTTATCTATAGGAGAAAATATTTCTCCATAATCAATTCCCTCTACCTAGGAATAGCCCTTTGCAACCAACCTCGCTTTATACTTTTCAACACTGCCACCTAAACACATTTTATTTTTAAATACCCATTTGTAGCCAACAAATTTTCTACCTTCAGGAAAGGGCACCAAACTCCAAGTTTCATTCTATTCTAATGATGCCATTTATTCATTCATGGCTTCCAACCAAGAGTTTGAATCAAGCATTCTAATTTCCTCTTTAGCAGTCCTAGTCTCATTAGTGCTATTAATTAAAGAATAAGCATAGTTTTCATCCAAAATGGAAAAACCATACCTTTTAGGTTGTCGTTTCTCATGTGTATACGTCCTCACAAGCTGGGCCTAAGGTTGCGGTTATTCTTCAGAACTCTTAGAGATGCTCAAAATCTCCTCAGATTCAAGTACACTATCAATTTGTTGTTCCTCTTTTTTTGGTGTTAGAGGAATTTCAACATCATTTTCCTCCTTGACTTCTTTCATCCCTGATTGCAGATCCACTGAAGAAGGTTTCAACTCATTAAAAATAACACTTCTTTTATACAAAAATTTTTCAGTCATAGGATTCCAAAGCTTGTATGCTTTCAAACCAATACTGTAGCAAATGAAGATACACCTAACAATTTTTTTCTCCAATTCAGATCCTTTTATATTAGGCACATAAGCATATGCCTCACAACTAAAGACTCGAATATGTCTCAGAGAAGGCTTCTTACTAGACCAAGCTTCCATAGGCATTTTTTCAACAAGTGTTGAAGAGGGAGATCGATTCAATAAGTAACAAGCTTTAGCCACAACCTCAGTCCAAAAATTCTACTCCAGACTAGCATTGCTCAACATAATTATTTCCTTCTCCATCAACGTCTTGTTCAACCTTTCAACAACTCCATTTTACTGCAGAGTGTAAGGTGATGTTTCATGCCTTTTAATTCCATGATTTTTACAATACCTTTCAAAATCTATAGAACAAAATTCACCACCATTATTTGTCCTCAAGCATTTAATTTTTCTTCCAATTTTATTTTCAACCAATTTCTTAAACTCTTTAAACTGAATGAACACTTCTGATTTACTTTTCAAAAAATATACAAATGCCCTCCTCGAATAATCATCAATAAAAGATACATAATATTTTGAATTCGATAGCGAAGGAACATTTGTTGGACCAAAACAATTAGAGTGAATATAATCCAAAACACCAAAAGATTTGTGAGGACTAGAGTAAAAATAAACACGATGATGTTTTCCATATATACAGTGTTCACAAAATTCAAATTCTAGGTTACAATCATCAAGCCCCTCGACTAGGTTTTTATTTTTCAAGGCTTTCAAATATTTTTCACCAATGTGACTGAGCCTTTAATGCTAGAGCATAGTCTTCTCTACTAGAAGTTTAACTTCCAAGGAGTTTTCCCCAATAGGAACATTTTCTTTCTTCTCTTTATGAACAACCTTTTGTGACTTTATAGAGACACTATTACATTGTACTGCTAGTGCATCCAAATTGTAAAGAGTACCAATTCAAGCACCCCTAACTAGCACCATTGAGCCTCTAGTCAGTTTGCAACCATTACGTAAGAATGAGACTTGCACTCCAACATCATTCAACTTGTTTATAGAAAGTAAATTTTGAGCCAGACCTAGTATATGCATTAAACCATCAATTCCCTTAATTCTTCCATTAGGAAATTGAATTCTGACTTTTCGAAGACCAAAAATTTCTAGAGACGAATTGCTTGCCAAATAAACTTTTCCACCATTGTATTTTTCATACTTTATGAACCAATCTCTATGAGATATCATGTAGAAAGATGCTCCAGAGTCAATCAGCCAGACATCATCTGATGCCCGAGTTGTCAAGGCTGCAATGAAGGCATCTGCATCGCTCTGAGAAGAACCATTGTCCGAAGAGTTCTTCTTCTTCTTCTTTTTCTCCTCTTTGCAATCCTTCTAGACATGACCAAGATACCCACAGTTCTAGCACTTCACCTTGGAATTCTTTCTAGGAGACTTTGATCTCCCTCTTGATTTTGATTTGGACTTCTTATCCTTCTTTTTCTTGCCTTTTTCTTTTGATCTACCATGAACAACAAGAGCCTCTTTTTCCATCTCAGAAGAATTCCTTCTCATCTCTTCTGATAACAAAGAAACAACCACATCTTGCTTCTTGAAAGTGGTTTTTGTACTCCCTATAGCCATTACTAAATGATCCCAAGAGTCAGGAAAAGACCATAATAGAAGCATACAATAATCTTCATCATCAATTTTCACACTCATAGATGTTAACTGAGAAATGAACATGTTAAATGTATTCAAGTGATAAAAAATAGACACTCCTTCCTCCATCTTCAAGGAATACAAATTCTTCCTTAGAAATAACTTATTCACCAAGGACTTGCCCTGATAAATGTCTCCAAGATTCTTCCATAAAGAAGATGCACTCTTCTCTTCATGAACATTCAGGAGAATGAATTTTGCTAAACTGAGCCTTATCAACCCCTTTACCTTTCTGTTTGCAAGGTCCCATTCTTCTTGCTTCATATCTTATGGTTTTGTTCTAGACACAACAATCTAGATATCTCTATCTACCAACAAGTCTTCCATTTTGAGTTTCCAGAACTCAAAATTTCTACCATTGAAATTTTCAATTTCTATTCTTCCTGATGTACTTGTACATTCCATTTCAATTTGTAATTCATTTACCGGACTTCTATAGGACTCCTACAAAACTAACACAAAAAACCAACCCTACCCACAAGGATAACACAATTAGACAAGATTTGATACCACTTGTAAGGAAACAAATGGTGTGAAAAATTCCTTCCTAATGTTAATTCTAAGAGGAATAATGTAGAGTACAGGTTCAAATTTCAATTACAATTCATTGAAATGGTACATTTATAGGAATAATAGAATAGACAATTAAAATCATAGAGAGAGTTGAACACTAGTATTTACGTGGGAAAACCCTTACAAGAGAAAAACCAACACACAAAAGATAAGTCTCTCATATTATAGTAAAAATGAATTACATACAAGTTTAGACTTTACTTTCAGATGTTAATTCACAACAAGAACAAGCATTCCTTGATCAACCTTGCACATAATTATTTTTTGATCACTATCAATATCGGCCTCATTGTTAAAATGCTTATTTATAGCATATAAATACCAAAATGACTCACTTAGAAACTTACTTTCAATCAATCCATTGATCAATTTGTTCTCTGTACAAAACGGTTTGGTTCAACAGTTTCCCCTGTTGATCAACTGTCAACTAGCACAATTAGCACAAACCTCAGCAAATAGAAAAGTTAGTGTTTGTTACACTAAGTCATATTCATGTCCATCAACATAACATACACTATCAGCAAGAGTCTAGAAAGTCCAAGAGATTGTCTAGGTCCTCCTGATGTCCCTTAAGAACATGAAGACCACAACATCGCCAAGAGTCACACTAAACAATTCTATCAGAAAGAACAACACTATTGATGAAATATCAACAAGTCTCATTGAGTTCATAAGTCACCTTGATGATATTCAACTTTTCTTTAGTTCATCTCATCTAGAAGACTTTCCCCAATATTGATCCTCAATTAGACATCTTACTTTGGAGCTACTTCGAGAAACCAACCTGAGAGACCATGTCAGACCAAGAAAGTATGTTCAGTAAGACTCACCTCGATCCGAATCCATCAGCTAGAATTTAACCATTGGATGAAGATATTAGGTTGGGTTGAAGTCATATTTCATACCAATGAAGAACCATCGGAAAGATATACACCAACCATAATCCATTGGCCAAACTTCTACTGTCGGTCCAATCTTCCCAAGTCTAATCGAAGACCAAACTTAGCCTAACAAAAATTTCATCAGCCAGAGTCTCCCTGATGAAACTCTTTTGGCCAAAATTCTATCTTCATCGAGAGTTAGGAAACTTGTGTTGACTATTCAAGTTACACCGATGGCTCTCATTGGTAAGACATAACACTTGTCACACCAATCTAACCACTCAATGCATTCAAGACTAAGCTGCTCGTCGGAAAGATATTCCAAGTGTCTCACCAATTTTTCTCTTTCAGGAGGTTTAGGCTAGTAAGATTGAGACATATATTTCTATCATGCATGTTCCATCTACACATGTGGGCATGGGAGCATATTATCATTTCTCGACCAATGATAATGAGAGATCTACTTGTCAGATTACTTTATATTTATATCTATGGAAGTGTTATTATGTAGAGCTATGTTAGGGATGTGATGTACTGTAGGCATGAGATAGACATGCTCATCAATTTTATATGGAGGCCATATAGGTAGTGTCTAGCATGGGGTGATGATTCGAAGAACCTACCCTAATACAAATAGACATAATATTGATTAGTCACATAGTCTAATCACATCACATCATTGATAGATAGTTTTCAAAGTGGGTGTTGTGATAGTTTGGGGGGAACCAAGATTTTCTTGTGGGGTTGTCCATGTTTTCTAGGTCAATGAAAGAGGTGGGATAGAGGGGACAAATGATAAGTCCTCAAGTTTCATTTCATAAGTTTGATGAACTCCAATCAGTGTAGTGGGGAGTGGGTCTAGAGGTAGTGGATGTGAAAATTATGCTTGAGTATGATGCATGGTTTTCATAGCACAAGCTGACATCATTTACAAATCCTAGGGTACCCATTCCTCAAGAAGAATAGGGATGAGGCTGGAGAGGGTGATTGAGGGGGAGAGGATGAGGTAGGGGAGATGATGGGGAGGATGGAGGAGGTGGAGAGGGAGGGAGGGGCATAGGTAGAGTTCTTCTAGTATTTCAATAGCAATTTTTTTATTGATTGTTGAGGAGGAGGAGGTATGGGTAGGGATAGATGTGTAGGACATGGTAGTGTATGAGGGGCTTCAGGATGCCCTTGTTAGATAGGTTATTCAGGATGTGCTCACAAAGGAGGGAGAGGTCAAGGGAGATGACATGTAGGGATATGCTTTGTCTTTATAGGAACAAGTGCAAGCCTTACAAGTGTAGGTTGCATAAATCATTTCAAATAGGGGTACAACTATTATTAGAGCACAAAGGGTTGAGTAATGTATAATAATCTTTATAGAGACTATGAGAAAGATGGCATTATATTTGACACATCAGCTATATCAAGTGGGTCAATATGCCCAGTATTATAGAGTCATATGAGGATGTTGTGCCTCCACCATAGAGGGCTTCTGGTTACACTTAGAGTATTTCAAAAAATAGATCATAGTCTAGGAGGACAATGAGCACCATTGGGGTAGAGGGTCCTAGGAGGCCACTAAAACCATCACCACAAAAACATGGAGAGTAGGGATAGGTAGGGCCATCTGGTGAGAGACAAGATAGGTCATCCCTTGGACCATCACCTATAGAGATTAGGGGCAACATTGGCTAGCTTGATATTGTATATAGATAGTCATGTATATTTTAATTGAGCTTGTGAGCTCCATTTTTTATAGTTATTCTAGTTTTATACTATGACACATATTTGATATATATATATATATTAGATGCATTATTTTGGGTGGAAAATTTATGATTTCTATATGTTTTATGTGCATTTTTTATGATGATTTATGCTATGTGATACAAGTAATGCTTATACGATGGCTCCTATATGATACATATATTCATTTATGATGTATGTTTATCTAAATTTATTATTTATGCACAATACTAATGTATGGTCACTTATACATGGATGGATGCATTCCTATGATGTTGATTTATGCCTATATTTATGATGCTATATATGTATATCTATTTTTTTATGGTTTATGATGAGACTAACATGTTTATAGTATTCTTATGAAATGTTATAGAATGGTTTATATGTCTATAGGTGTGAATTTTCACCCCTTATGAAAATTCCCCTTTTACACTTCCTCACCTTAGAAACCAAATCCAAAGGAAAAATTCCACATCAACAAAATGACTTTGTTCCACTTGGTGTTTTGTTTTTGCATCAGTAGAAGAATAACCATCAAGGATGCTTATGTGACACATAGAAATCCACGTGGAATGTTTATGTCCCTAACAGATTCTCGTGTCTGGAGTTGGCAGAGGCATTACACTTCCTATTGGGAACTAATTGTAATGTCCCTCTTCAACCAACCAACTTGAAAATAACTTATTCTCCTTACCTCACCTTGAAAAAGATTCATTCTTCATGAAACTCATCTCTTTGGCACCTCTTTTGGCAATATTCAAGCATTCACCTCATTTCCATCACTTCAAGGAGCACTTTGACACTCGATAGTAGCAACCAAAACACTCCATCAAGTCCGTAAAGAAAGTGTCAAATAAGCCATTGCAGTAAGGGCTTAAGGTTTTGCAACACCTCCCTTCACCATAGTTGAGGCTATGATGATTGTTCAAGCTCTCTTTCTCCATAATTGGCTAGTGAGCTCTTGGTGGAGGTGGTAACATTTTCACTCCTCTCCTTTACGATTTGGTTGAGTATCACTTCACTATTTTGTAGTGTTTATTGTGTTCTCTACTTTATTTTCTCCTTTACCATATATTTATATATCATTGCTATCTTGGTTGTTTTTGGAGGTGGAATCATCGAAATGAGGGTTTGATTGAGGTAGACCCCTATACAGCCCCCAACAATTTTCCCTCTTTCTTTTATGCAAGTGAGAGAACGTGTGAAGATAACTAGAAAATGAGTATATTTGTGAGATTATCTTTGCCACCTTAGTCCTAGTCTACTTGATTTATCATTCTAGCATTTACTTTGTATAGTTTCTCATTCTATTTTACCAATCTAGCTAGTTTTTTAGTAGGTATTTTTTGTAGTTTTATTGTGTCCATTGTTGTTTCGTTGTATGGATGCCAGTGTGCTTAAGAGACGCCAACACACCATGTTGATGTCCTAGAATTGTGTTGACATCCTCAAATAGAGGATTGTCTGAGGCACAAAACTGACTCCAAAAAGCCAGCTCACTTAGCCCAAATTATAGTTAAGGTCAAAAGAGTAATTGAAGGACCGTATAGTCCTCACCATTCTAATCCCTCATTTGAAACATCCCTTTAGAGTGAGGTAAGTTAGGGTAGCCTTCTGCTCTTGGCTCTCCATGACCTAGGGCCTTGAACATGGTTGGTCCCCCTCTCTTACATTTTTGGTGAACCTAACGTGAACTTGCGTCTATTCATTTGTTGGTGTTGAAACTTATCCCATGTGCCTTGTGTGTGTGGGAAATATGTGTAAGTGAAATAGATAACAGCACACCTTAATGTAACATTATTAAAGAATTTAAACAAACAAATTGAATCTATTTGAAACATAATCAAATCTCTAAAAAAATTCCATTTCTCTCTAACTCCAAGGATTTATTAAATCAAAGTCACTCTTAGATTGTGTGCACTATGATTATTAAGATGACAACGTAGAGAATGAGAATGATGATCTAAATGATATGTTGTGAGAAGATGATTGATAATGAAAGTTGTGACTATGATATGATATGAAATGATAAACTAAGATACAACTAACATGATATATTGTGACATGATTATAATCTAATATGATTTCTAAGATGATTCTATCTGATAATTGCTAAATGTTGTATGCTAAATGATCACGTATGATTTCTAGAGAGTAAAATTGCATAAAAGTGGGATCCATTTCCTATAGAAAGAGGCTGATTTTATAGATTTCCAAAGATAATTCTTGATGTGGCAACAAGCAATGGTTCAGATTTGGTTTGGATAAATCAGTGGTAGAAGATGAAGAATTTGGTGAGGAAGAAGGTAAAATGCTTTCCTTGAGCAAAACATGGTGGAAAATGATTAGGAAGAAATTGTGGACCCATGAAGCCAATTGTTTCCAATTGTAAAAGGTTTGTTTGTAAAGATCAAGTAAAATTGAATGAAAGTTAAAGCTTTCAATTTTATTGAGAGAAAAGTTGTAAACATGTGCTTAATTGGAAAAACACAATTGAATACAACTTGAAGCTTTCAATTTTGTTGAGAGAAAATCTGTAGACATTTGCTCAATTGAATATTTGATTTATTCAATTTTGGAGGGAGGAATATTATTAAATAAAATATTTTGAATTTATTTATTTAATAAAAGGGAGATGATATTTAAACAAACTATGTGATTTTAGTTTATTTAAATAGAATAGAATAATTTGATAATTAAATTAAATCAAATTATTGAATTTGTTTATTTAATTTAGATAGAAGAATTTGGATAATTAAATTAAAACAAACTATTGAATTTGTTTATTTAATTAAAATAGAAGAAATATATAGTGTGAACTATATAAATAAATATTCCTATTTTGTTTATAAGTAGATGAATTGAAGGTTAATTAATCGAATAATTATATTTAATTAATCAAATTTATGCAGACCATTTTTAGGTGTATACATTTTGCCCTTCTTTGAAGTGATGTGTTTACTTATTGCTTCAAATAGTTATTTTTTCTTCTACTGTTGAGAATTATTTTTGGACATACCCTAGACATTGTTTTTTGAATGATAACAGATGTATACCCCCTCAGGAGATAAATCGATGAATTTTTAACTTTTTTATGATATTTTAAAAAAAATATATTTATTTATAATTTTATGATGAATCAATGATGATTTGATAATTAAGAGATTTATCTCCTGATTTTTTTTGTTGAAGCTACCCCATTGGAATAATTAAGCAAGCCCTCTTGGTAAATAAAATAAATCAATGCCATAAAACCCACTTAATTAACCTTTAAAAGGTTAAAAAGGTGATTTAGAAGCTCATTTGTGCATTTTGAATTTGGAAATTGATAATGATTTAGCAAATTGTGTGATTGGATCAAGATGGTGATTCCCTACCACACTCATCTATTTGAGCTCATTCGACATCATAACCGCTCGAAAACATATGGACCTCTAGTACATACCCTAAAAAACCACCTCGTACTTTGTTGAATTTGATTTACTCACATTTTTCATGTTTTAAAATTTATTTTCATATTTGAGTGCATTTAAATTTTGATGTAGCACATTAATTTACTATTTTAGCGCATCCCCTAATTTTGTGCATTGAAGTATGATTTTAGTGCATAGGAATAATGTAGTAGTGCATTGACCGATTTAGCGCTTTGATAGGTTAGAATAGAGCATAGATGGGATCAAATAGCGCATTGACCTTTTTAGCACATTGAATACCTATTTTAGCACAGCGATAGATTGATATGGCACATTGACTAGTTTAGTGCTTTGATTGACTGTTCTGGTGCATTGACTTTCTCAAATGGCACATTGACCTTTTTAGTGCTTTGATTGACTATTTTAGTGCATTCAAGTCAGAAAGATGTGTTTTTAAATAAAATATTTGATTTTTATGTTCGTCGATTATGTTAGCCTTTGATGTGATTTTATTGATAGTCTTGATAGATTTAGATGACTATTGATCTCATGATAGGTGAGATTCAACTATTGATTTATGATAATTGACCTCATGATAGGCAAGGAACAATTATAGTTTTATTGATTAACCTCATGATATGTGAGGTTGATTGATTAAGAAACCTCATGACATACATGATTGATTGATTGATGCTCACAAGATCTGATCAAAGTCTCACCAAAGCTGATTAGATTTGATAGGCTAATTGATTTTGATTGATTTGAAAATTTTACTGATTTGTGAATTTTGTGATTATAGGAGCCTTTGGAAAATCTTTAGATTTGTGGGAATTTCTTGAGGAATTTTGATTTGATACCTTAGCTGACACAACTTGATATAGGTGTTATTTAACATTGTGGTTTGTCCTCCTTATTATATATGCCCTAGATTAGGATTAATCGAGGACTCTTGACAACCCTAGCTAAGAGGTGATGTAGTGAGCATAACACCTTTCACCTTCCTACCAGTGAGATGACAGTGACTCCAGAGAATGTGTATTGTATATTGAGGATACCTATGGTTGGTGAGATTGTTTTGTATGATCATACTAAGCAGGGAGGTACTAATGCCTTGTGTAGAGTGTTTGAGGATGATAGGATTTGTGGTTATGAGATTCCCTGGAGAGAGATGGTGGATGTGTATGCTACGCTTCCATCTGTGCTTGTTGGTTTCATTGGAGGTTTCTTATGTCTTGACTGTAGGTCGAAGGGACTTTCTATTGGATGGGTTTGGATCTTGGAGCAGATGATCCTGTAGGGTACTAGATATGCTTGGGGCATGTGTATGTTAGCCCATTTATACCATGATTTACACCAGGTTGTGTACCTTCGAGGATGTAGTTTTTCAGTCAGAGTGACATTGTTATAGATATGGGCATGGGAGCATATTTCCATCATGCATCCCATTGCAGATAGACAAAGGATAGTTAGGAGACCCTATGTTCATGGTTATACAGGTCTAGTTGTTCAGCATAGGCTAGGAAAATTGGAGTACTGGAGGAAAATGTTGGATGATCTAGAGGTAGTTGTATGGCGACCTTAAATTGGTTGTGAGGCTTGGGTATAGGATGATATTGAGATGACATATCTTTGTCAGTCCATGTATTTGATTGGGAGGACTCATTTTATCATTAAGAGATTCCTTTTTTAGGAGGGTTATATGGCAGTATGGAAGATTGCAGGGTATTCCATAGGGTGTTGCTCACTATGCACAGTGACAGATGAATTCTTAAGAGTGGGGGCCTACCCTATCCCATGATGCAAAAGTTGAGGAGTATCAGGGGTTGCAGCCAATCATCTGGGATTATCATCCAGAGGTAGTTGAGGTAGGGATATGTGAGGAGTATGCCCAATATTATTTTTACATCCATTCCCACGGATCTCTAGTCTAGTTGAGGCAGTGTCATTATTGGATGAGCATGAGAGAGAAATCATTCATGGTCATAGGCAGAGGGGGAGAGATGGAGGAGATGAGGGGGAGATGGTAGAGGGGGAGATGGAAGAGAAGGAGATAGAAAAGGAGGAGATGGAGAGTAGTGATGATGATGGCAATGATGATGGAGATGAGGGTGGTGGTAGAGGTGGTGAAAAAGTATATTTTTCTATTAGTGATGTGATGGTGCCTAGGTGGAGGAGATCCTTGGTGGCAGTGGCACAACAACATGTGTAGATTGGGGTACCCTTGCATTAGCAACAAATATAGATTGTTGTTTTGTAGGTACAGGTTTAGACTCTTCAGGGGTAGTTAGCACAAGTGTAGGTATTATTAGCACAAGAACAGGCTCAGACTAAACAAGACCAAGCATAGGCACATTTAGCCACATTGACATGTGAGAGAGATGCGACCAGATAGGCTAGTGAGTAGGCAGTGGCTCTATCTAAAAAAATTGCAAAGAGTGGCCAAGGGGACCACTATGGGTGCGATGATGGTAGAGGTTACATGAGTTGCCAGAGAGGCCGAGTATTATTGTGGCCGATACCATGAGGTTGTTCTTGCAGAGTAGAGAGTGAGCTATGCAAAATCTAGATCAGGCCGTAACCATTCTTGGACCACCAGCATGGGCGTGTCATAGCCTTCACATAGAGATCTAGGGCCAGACTCAAGTACAGGAGCACCTGGCATAGGTACTTCAGGAGCAAGAATTCTAGCGAGACCAACGAGTCCCAGAGGAGCACCTCATAGCTCCCATGATCCTACTAGATGTATTTTGGATACTTGATGAAATATACTCCAATTTTGACCTACTATCATGTTGTTATTGTATCTCTTGACATTTATTCAAACTTCATTGTATACTTGACATTGTGATTTTTGAGATTTATATGATATGCGGTCGTTTTTTTATCTATTATGTATTCTATTTGATTTCATGATGGTTTTTTTATGATATATTCATTTAATTTCCATTCTATAAGCTATGGGAATTTTATATGATGATGACGTTATGATTATGCACTGATGGATTTATTATGTATGGATGTAATGATAAAATGAGTTGAATATGAAATACCATGATATGAATGATAATTCAAATGGTATTTGATGTAGGATAATTATTTTATATGCATTATGAATGATTTGGATATGATATTAAATGTATTTATGATGATGCAAATGATATATGATGTAATGCATGGATAAATGTATGATTAGTGTCATTGATAATGCACCTATATGTATGATTTTTTTTGGATGTTTTTTGATGCAAAATAGATGATGTGATGTATAAATGAATGATGATATGATAATGCAACTTAATGAGATTTTTATGTTTTTGTTTATTCCAAGTATACTCAATCCCTTAAATGATATATATAACATTGTCTTTGAAGATCTTTGCCAACCTTGAAACAATCTATTCTGCATATGCAAAGCTAACATGAATGCAAGCTAATTTAAGTATGAAAAGCTACATAAGCAAAATTTGTCATATTAATAATCCATATAGCATGTTTTTTATCATCATTGAGACTTTAAAATGTTGAAAGTAAGTACAAGCATCAATGGTATACGATAGACCATGATGAAATGAGTACTTCTTTTATGATTTTTGATATTGCAAGTTAACACAAGCATTGAGGTGTAATTAAACTGAGATGACCTAAACAGTTCTTGCATAAAACAAAAAATAATCAATCATTTTCCTATCCAAATTATGAAATGTCATCAGTGATACTTGGTAGATCACGTCTCCTGAAAATTCACATACGAATAATGATTAACTCACAAACAACAAATAAAGAAAAATCATACTTCTTCCTTGCTTCTCTAGTTCAATACATCATCAAGTTGCTCCAAATATATGATAACAAAAATCAATGAGCAATATTTGAACACTCAAGCTAAAGTAGTAAAATCACGATTCAAAATAATACCATCCATTTAGAGTTGACGTGGTTGATTGATCCAAGCTATTTGATTGGATAGCGATCTTCTGATGATTGTTGATTTGTTTATTCTTGAGTTCCCTATGATCAATTCATTTTCTGTGATGTCATAATGTTGTTTTCCTATTTTTTTTTAACCCTTGGTTTATTTCCCCTAGTGAGTTGGATTTTTCCTCCAAGCTAGGGTGAGATAGGACCACATTGCCTGGATATGTACATGATATTTTCAATGATAAGCAAAGTGAATGTAAAATTGAATTACCAAGAAATACTTAGATAAATGGTATAGCTGGTCTATCACAAATAGCGCCTATTGCCAGGTTTTCACTACTTGTTTTTATTGCACTTTTTAGTTTTTACGATTTTTTTTTTTGTATTTTTCTTAATTTTCCTGATTTTTTTTTGGTTTTTTTAAAACTTTCACTATGCACTAGATAATTCAAGTATAGAAAATTCCAAGGTGGATTTTGATAGTTTCATTGAATACATTCCCTTCAAGTGTTGATAATTTTTAAGCTCTTGATCCATAGACTGATATGATGACAAAGGGAGCTAGCCAATTTGGTTCAAACTTACCCTTCCTCTCATGATCTTGTTGATTGCGAGGGTTTTCTTTTTAGACCAAATCACCTACCTAAAATGCCCTTGGTTTGAATCTATGATTGTAGCTCTTAGACATCCTCTATTGGTATTCCTTCAAGTGATCCACCTCTTGCTGATGATGCTCATCTAACAGTTCCAATTCTTGAAGTCTAGACACTCGATAATCCTCATCTAATATGATCCCTTTTAGCGACACATAAAGTGATGGTATTTTAACCTCAATAGGTAGAATAACCTCTTATCCATATAGCAAAGAATTTTGTGTAGCACCCGTTGACCAGTGTTCTAATACTATTTTGATATTCCCATAAAGTAGGATTCAACTATACATGCCAATCTCGTCCAACATCATTGACCATTTTCTTCAAGATTTTTAGAATAGTTTTGTTTGAAGCTTCTACTTGGCCATTTCCTTGAGGATAGTACAGTGTTGAAAAGAGATTTTGGATATGAAACCGCTCACACAATTCTTGGAAATCTTGATTCCTAAATGGTCTACCATTTCCGGCGATGATGGACTGAGGAACACCATACCAAAAGATATGGTAATTTAAGATAAAAGATAAAATTTGTTTTCTTGTGATAGTGGTTAGGGGTACAACTTCAATCCACTTTGTAAAGTACTTTTTGGATTTAATGATAAACTTATATCCATTTGATGAAGAAGGGTGGATTTTACCCACCAAATCTAGTCCCCATTGACAAAAGGCCATGTTTTTTGTGAAATGTTGTAGTTCCTATTTTGGTGCATGTATAAGGTTTCCATGGATTTGACATTGTTGGCATTTATTTACATACTGATAAGACTCCTCCATGCTTGGCTAGGTAATACCCTAAATGAAGGAGTTTCTTCGCTAGAGTTAGACCACTTGAGTGTGTTCCTGAGATACCTTCAAGAATCTCATGCAAGGCTGACTCAGATTCGTTGCATTCTAGACACCATAGGAGAGTACCATCAAGACCTTGATGGTAAATTATGTCAGTAATCAAGGTGTGTTGTGCAGCTTGGCGAATAAAATTTCATTTTAGGTTTCAGGAAAGATCGGGATGGAGGTTATTTTATTTTAAGTAAGTATAAATCTTCACATAGATGGAGTTTTCGGGGTCAACGATATGGAATATCACTTGGGATTTAGGATTGTCATAGGTGGGATTAAACACTTGTTCCACCATAAAATCATAATGTCTTTGATTTTTTGATACTTTTAAGACAGAAGAAATTGTAGCCATAACATCAACAACTTTATTATCTATCCTTGGTATTTATTCAAATTTGATCTAGAAAAATTACTTTTTTAAATCATCCATCATTTTATTATATGGTAGCAACTTGTCATACCTTGTTTGATAATCATCATTTACCTGATTAATGATCAGTTGTGAGTCCCCATATACCTTAAGTTCTATGATATTCCATTCTACTACTACTTTGATGCCAATGATTAATGCCTCTTATTCAAAAACATTATCAGTACAAGGAAAACTGAGTCTGCAGGACTTTGGAATAGTGTGTCCTTGAGGTGTGACAAATAAAATCCCAACACCTAATCCATGTTATGTGTATGATCCATAAAAATATAGCATCCATTGTTGTGGTGTGATGGTGAGAATTTTTGAATGAGGAAATTCAATAATCATTGGTTGATCATCCTATAGTTGTGCTTCAACTAACTATTCTGCTATTACTTTTCCCTTGATGGATTTGTGATCTACATATTGGATATCAAACTTGATAAAGATCATGACCCATTTGGCTAACCTTCATGTTAAAGAAGCCTTGCTAATTAAGTATTTTAGTGGATCGATCTTTGCTATGAGCTTAACTGTGTGAGTTAACATATAATGGCATAGCTTTTGAGTGGAAAACACTACCACCAAATAAGATTTCTCAATGAAAGTGTAACTGATCTCATAGCCATTCAAAGTCCTATTGATATAATAAATAGCTTGTTCCTTCCTATAGAATGGTCTTGTGCCAATAGAATTCCTAATGAAGTCCCTGTTGTTGCTATATAAAGAATTAATGGCTTTCCTTTTGTAGGTGGCACCAGTATGGGTGGAGACATAAAATATTTCTTTAGTTGATTGAAAGTAGAATCACATTTTTCATCCCATTTGAAAGAGATATTCTTATGTAACAAGTGATTGAATGGACGACTCTTGTCTTCTAGTTGAGAAATGAGCCTTCAAATTGACTAAAGCCTTCCTTGTAGAGACCATAGCTAACTGATGTTTCTAGGTGGTGGAATCTACATAATAGATTTGACTTTTGTAGGATCTACTTGAATACCTTTCTCTGAAATAATGTACCCTAGAAGCTTTGTTGATGTTATGCAAAACACACATTTCTTGGGATTTAATCTAACTTTAAACCTTTCTAAACAAGTGAAAATTTTGTCTAGGATCTCAAGATGTTCTTCTTTAGTGTATGATTTTTCCAATAGATCATCCACATACTCCTCCATAAAAGTATGCATCATGTCATGGAAGATGGTGGTAATTACTCTTTGATATGTAGCCCTTTATTTTTTCAACGCAAAAGGTATCACGTTCCAAAAAAATGTTCCCCATGGACAGGTGAACATTGTCTTCTCTTGATCCTTTGGTGTTGTCTTGATTTGATTATAACATGAGAAACCATCCATTAATGATAACATGGTGTGTCCAACTGTCAAGTCGACAATACTATCAATTTTTGGTAAAGGAAAGTCATCCTTCAGACATACCTTGTTGAGATCCCTGAAGTCGGTACATAACCTGATATTGTCATTTGGTTTAGAAATAGGTACAATATTTGATATCCACTTAGCATAATCAATTGGATGAATGAAACTAGCATCTAATAATTTCTTGAGTTTTTCCTTCACCAACAAAGCGATATGTGGATGCATTTTTCTTAGCTTTTTCTTGACAGGTTTCACCCTAGTAGGTAGAGATAGATGATGCATTAAGAGATTTGGATCTAAGCTTGGCATATCAGAGTAAGATCAAGAAAAGTTGATTTTCCATTCTTCAAAGAAGTTGGTGAATGTTGGCTTTTCCTATTCAGTCGCTGATGCTTCCAAATGTAATTTCTTTGCTTTGTCCTTTGTACCCACATTGATAGATTGAGTTGGTTAAACCAACATTGATGATCTCTCATGATAATGTTTGGGAAGAGTATCAAACCCCCCATCTTTCAGTGCCTTAGTGAGGTTTTCACTATCAGATGCACTCTTTATTTTTTAGTTTTTCTAGATCTAACATTTCCATGAAATGATTTTCACTGTTAGATCTTTTATTGATATTTTCATTTTTGTAGTTGGAAGACTTGACACCCCCTTGACTTGAAGCTTTTTTATGAGTTTTATGGATAGAAATTGTGTCAAGGTCATTGGAACAAAGAAATTCAATAATGGCATCATCATTTTCAAAGGTAGGAATGCTAGAAGGCTCAGTTTGGCCCCAATCAATAAGCTCAGGGTGTAGTAAGGGTAATATATCATTGGATGATGAAGGTCAATAGCAGTTAAAGTACGAATAGAAATATCATCAAATTTTTTGGTAGGGGTGTCAAGATTTATGATGGTACTCTCCTCCAAGTCTGTCTCACTCGAAGTCTGTTCATCGTCACTTGAGTCATTTATATTCTGTGATCCAAACACAAGGGGTCTAGTCCCTGAGATTTGTCCCTCCTCACGTGTAGGTGCATACCTTTGTATTATATCCATTTCTTTGTATTCAAAGGATACCTCTAATAGTGAATCCCACTCATACTCATTAGAGTCTATCTCATAGTTATCACTTGCTTGTAGCTGTAGAATTCTTTCAACAAAATTTTGAGTAGCTTCTTCTTTTGATTCTCCTTTATATCCCAATTCATTTATCTTTGGCTTGAAGTGTGTAAGGTTGGATAGGTTCTATGATGCCTTCTTTTCTATTACCAATAGGTCCTTGTCCTTCATACCCCATCTTTTCTAGTATTTTATTTCCTTTTCCATATTGATCTATTTGTCTGTTGGGGGTTGTTGATGTGGATGCTTCCTCATATTTTTAGAGCCAATTCAAGATAGCCTTGTCATTTGATTCATCAACCAAAGTTCCATCCTTTATAAATCTGCCATCTAATACTATGATAGGTTGTGATAATTGTTGCATTGATGTTGTCGGCTGCCCATATGTTCTTGGGGAAGGTATCAATTGTGAAAGGCATAAGTATTTCTGAATGGAATAATCTCCCATGCCTTTTTTTGTTAATTGGATCTTTTCGTTGAATTGTTTTGATAATGGGTTTTCATTGTTTGTTGTTGTAGAATCAACAATACTTTTTTCTTTTGATTGTTCCTTCTTTTCGACCCATTTTGATACAAAATTTGATTGCTTATTGTTTGATGAATTTTGAGTGTTATCTTCTCTATTATGAGAGATAAACTATCTCGAGCTGCCTTAAGCATGTTGCATTGTTGGAGGTTATTTGAATCATTTGAGATGGTTGTTTCCTGTCTATTGACTGGAAACTTCAAGCATTGATGGTAGGTGGATGGTACTGCTTGCATATCATGAATCCATGGACGTCCCAAAAGTATTTTATATGTTAGATCTTTGTCTAACACCTAGCAGATAATGACTTTCACAATCAGACCCACTTGGATAGGTAGAACAATCAACCCCTTGGAAGATCTCTCTTCATCATCATATACTTTTATTGTGATTTTCCTTCTTGGGTCAATAGCATTATTAGAATATCCTAGTGCATGGATCAGTTTTAAAGTACAAATATTCAAACCAACTCCACTATCTATAAGAACATGCTTTCCTTAGTGTTTGTGAATGAGAACTTCAATGTGAAGGGCAACCTTATGTGGATGGTTTAGTGATACATCGTCATGCTCAAAAAAGGATAGGCAATGAGGAGAGGTTAAGTGTCCCATCATCACTTGGAATTGGTCAACTTACAAATTGTTGGGTATTGTTGTGGCAACAAGATCTTGTTCTAGAATCTCCTTGTGTGTTGGTGATATTTTTAAGAGTTCTAATATTTAGATTTGTGTTGGTATTTTCTTCAAATTATCGATTATGTTGTACTGATTTTTAGGGGTAGTAGTTGTTTTGATTATAGGAGTATCATATGATTTATTTGAAGATCCTTTCAGTATTACCTTTGCTTGCCCCCTTGTTGTCACATTGACTGGCTGAAATTCTTGATTCTCTCTAACTTTTATGACATTAATCTGATTTTCATTTGCAGCAATGTTTGTGGTTTTATGATTAGCTGTAATGATGCTATTTCTGTCATAAACTTCTGCATTATGAGTTTGATAATCATCTGCAATCATGTCATCAATATAATTTCCAGCAGCAACACATGTATTTTTTTTATTTTCAGCAACAACATGGTCATGTTTATCATTGATTTGGGAATTTTTAGTTTGATCTTCAACTACCTTGATATGTAGAATAGTGGATTCATAAACGTAGTTTACATTTTTGCCTTTACTATGTAAAGAAGATGATTCACCTTTTACATAATTGGGTAAAGGGTTTTTAAAAACTCCACAATCATTGTTTGTTTGTGGTCCTTCAACAAATATTTTCTTGTTTTCAATCAGATCTTGGATCAAATGTTTCAGTTGCCAACATTCATTTGTTTTGTGACCTTTTTTTTATGGCAATCACAATAATGTGTGTCATTCCACCAAAATGGATTGACTTGTGGATCCCAACTTTGTGGTTCTTGTGATGTTATAAGTTTGGCTTCAATAAGTTCCTTTAATGTTGATTCCAATGATTTTCCTAAAGGTTTGGTTTTTCTCCGATTTGATGGCTTTTGGAATGGTGATGATTTAGATCCAACATTATTTGGATTTCTATTTTGATTTGCATTTAGATTGCTGCCTTGGTTGTTGTCTAGAGTTGTCTTAGTTTCAATTGTTGTTAAATTGAATATTGGCTTAACAATTTGTGTTTCAATCACAACATCATTGTTTCCAACATTTCTATAATTTTTCCAAATTTTGGGTTTATCATTGTTGTTGTCATGATTAGAGGAATTGGCATTAATTGATCCTTCATTGTATGTTTGTAGAACTCCTATTTTGACCAAACCTTATTCTATCATGAGATTGTTTTCAATAATTTTCTTTAATGTGGGTGGACATTGTAGTTCAAGTCTATAACTCATGTCATTATTTAAATTATCAATGAATAGTTCCATCTTTTCCTTTTCAGGTATGGAATGTGGATATCTTGCAAACAACCTTCTCCATCTTTGCAAAAATGAGAAAAATGTTTCAGATTTCTTTTTTTAAGTATTGCAAAGATCCTTAATTGTGATATCATGTTGTATATTGTAGGAATATTGAGTTATAAATCTATTAATAAGATATTCAAAAGATCTAATTCCTAGAGTTAATTTTGAGAACCACTCCAAACATTGTCCACCTAAGCTTCTAGGAAATAGCCTAATCAAGTAGGTCTCTTCATGAGAAAACTCTAAGCTCATAGCTCAAAATTCCCTTACATGGTCAAGACGACCTATTTTTCCATTGTATTTATCATACTTGGGAAACTCACAGTGTTTTGGAAATGGGATTATGTTCACATTTTGAGAAAAAGGATATGGACAAATATCCTACAACAAGTATCTCTTAGTAGTTCCTGTTTGCATATCCTGGAATTCTTGTTGTAAGGTATGTAATTGATGTTTCATTGCATCCACTTCATTTGTGTTTTTTGGTTCAGTCTCAGCTCTTGTAGGTGTTTCTTTCAGCCTATTAATATCAAAGTCTCTCAAAATTTTAACACCTAGATTAGCTAACATCAAAAGATACTTTTCTCCATCCTTTTCCAAAATTTTCTCCATAAACTTATCGAACTTGGGGTCTTGTTGTATATTGTTTAGATCTTCTTCAGATATCTCATCCTTATCATTTTGGTTAGATATGTTGAATAGATTTTCCTCAATCTCAGGCATGTTATTTTGGATTTCAATTTCTTTCTCTTGAAGATATAGTTTTTGTGACCTTGTAAAAATTGGCATATAGATGTTATGATTGTCAACTAAACATTGATCTTGGTTTGTAATAGTGTCAAAGGATATTAACTTGAGTGAAATAGAATGATAGATTCCATTGATCAGACTAATTTTGATAAATACGATTTAGACACTTTAGGATGATAGACCTTGGTTTAATTTTGAATAATTTCACTTGTAAGGTTCAATTTTTGACAATTTAACTTTGGTCTGATTGGAGAAATGTTTCTATTCTAGTAAAAATCCTAATTCTCGTGTAAATTTTTTGACAAATAGGGAAAGTAGCTCTTTGGTTTTTTCTTTGGTAGATGCACTATAACAGTCGTTTGATGTGCTAAAAGAATTGGCCAATACGCTAATAAACTGGTTTGATGCACTGTTAAACTGGTTGTATGTGTTGTACTGTTACTCCAATGCGCTAGACTATTCCTTCTATGTGTTATATTATTCCTCCTATGCGCTAGATTGTTCCTCCTATGCACTAAAATATGGGTTAATGTGCTATTTAACATATTGTATGTGCTATAACAGAGACCAAATGGTCTATTTTGGATGTTTTCAAGATTTTGATAGTTTGCTTTTGCTCTAGATTTTGACAGTGATTTTTTTTTACTCTAGGATATAAATGTCTGATTTGATGACTTAGTATCTGATTGGTTTGTTTTTGAACTAAATAAATTTATTTCTTTGATTGGATGATTTCTTTTGAAAAATGATTTATACACACATTATAAATTTTGTTAATAGTTGTTTCAATTCTATACCTTAAACATAGAGTGTGTGTTCTAGAATCAGATTTGATTCTTTCAATTTTCACAGGTATAACACAATAAAGATACTTAAAGCACTTTTTATCTCAAAGTCACTAAAAATACCACAACCCACACTTGGAACTATGTCGTCTCACACAACTGTGTCACCCCCTAGAGGGTGGCTATGCTTTTTCCTTTTCTGAGTCTTAACCAAAATTTGAATCCTCCACTTTTGATCAGGGTCTCTGATAGTTATATGGTGAGTGTCTTGGGGGAAGATTCTTCCCTCCCCTTGCAATGTGGTATATAAAGTGTTTAGAAACTGACACGACTGGATTCTAACTTAAATTTTGTAGATAAGGTTTTCATGCAGTGTGGCAATAGACAAACTCCCTCAGGAGACCTCCCAACCTTTTTAAAAAAGGCTTTGGGGATGGTTATCTTGCACACTTCTATCAAATTTTGAACTTTCCCTAAATTCACTTTTGATTATAGTGGGTCGGAAAACTTCACTTTGGTTGTTCCCACTTAGGTCATTCCTGTAGGGTGAGTATTTTTTCCCACTACAACATGCCTTCTAAACGTGTTAATAAAGTATGAAAAGTGAGTCTAGCATTTTGATCACCCAGTGAAGGGGAGAGCATAAGCCTATCACTTCAACCACAATAAATAGGTGGTTATGTTATCCTTTTACTTAAGCTAGATGCCTAACTTAATAAAGGAAAGCAATAATAAAATTTCAAAATCTTGCAAACACCATTAGTAATTTTGTCATTTTTGTCTTTGACCGATGTAAATGTTTCCAAAAATTGTCTTTGACTAGCGTACCTTGTACATACAACACATAAAATAGATATTTATATCTAAGATTTTCAATTTTGTGTAAAAATAGTCCAATGCACTAAAACTATAAGTATATGCGCTAAAATAATATTTGAAAGTGCTAAAATAATTATCAAATGTGCTATAATAGTGATTGAATGCACCAAAACAATGTTTTGATGCACCAAAATAGTGTTTGGATGTGCCAAAATATTTGTTGAATGCGCTGTAAAAACTCTTGATTGCACTAAAACATAAACACATCAAATATGTAGTCACTTTCTAGAAAAATGTTAAGTATGGGGATTTTTCCCCATGGTGGGTGCCAATTTATGTGTAGGTGAAATAGAGAACAACACACCTTAATGCAACATTATTAAAGAATTCAAACAAACAAATTTAATCTATTTGAAACATAATCAAATCTCTAAAATTGTTCCATTACTCTTTAACTCCAAGGATTTATTAAATGAAAGTGTCTCTTAGATTGTGTGCACTATGATTATTAAGATGACAATGTAGAGAATGAGAATCATGAACTAAATAATATGTTGTGAGAAGATGATTGATACTGAAAGTTGTGACTATGATATGATATGAAATGATAAACTAAGATACAACTAACATGATATGTTGTGACATGATTATAATCTAATATGATTGCTAAGATAATTCTATCTGATAATTTCTAAATGTTGTATTCTAAATGATCTGGTATGATTCTCGCAGAGTAAAATTGCATACAAGTGGGATCCATTCTTGATGTGACAACAAGCAATGGTTCAGATTTGGTTTGGATAAATCAATGGTAGAAGATGAAGAATTTGGTGAGGAAGAAGGGGAAATGCTTTCCCTAAGCAAAATATGGTGGAAAATAATTAGGAAGAAATTGTGGATCCATGAAGGCAACCATTTCCAACTGTTAAAGGTTTGTTTGGAAAGATCAAGTAAAATTGAAAGCAAGTTAAAGCTTTCAACTTTATTGAGTGAAAAGCTATAAACATGTGCTTAATTGGAAAATCACAATTGAATACAACTTCAAGCTTTCAATTTTATTGAGAGAAAAGTTGTAGACATGTGCTCAATTGAATATTTGATTTATTAAATTTTGGAGGGAAGATATATTATTAAATAGAACATTTTGAGTTTTTTAATTTAATAAAAGGAAGATGATATTTAAACAGACTATGTGATTTTAGTATATTTAAAGAGGATAGAAGAATTGGATAATTAAATTAAATTAAATTATTGAATTTGTTTATTTAATTAAGATAGAAGAATTTGGATAATTAAATTAAAACAAACTATTGAATTTATTTATTTAATTAAAATAGAAGAAATATAGAACGTGAACTATATAAATAAATATTCCTATTTATTTATAAGTAGATGAATTGAGGGTTAATTAATAAAATAATTGTATTTAATTAATCATATCTATCCACACCATTTTTAGGTGTATACACCTTGTGCTAATTGTGTTCCTAAGTGTTGTGAAGGTTTATGAGCATCACAACCCAATTTAAAATGTCTGGGTACATTGCCAGGAGAAGTATACGACACCTTCCAATGGATAAGATGAGGGTCACCTCTAGTTTCTCTACAAGCCTTTTCTCTAAACCTACGATGGGTATTTCAACTCAAGAGCAGTTGTCAAGGAGTGAGGTAGGAATCTTTGATGAAACCGATCATGTCCCCACTCCTCTTACATCTCCCACACCTTTTTCGGTAGATGAGCATGAGGCTATTCATATTCCTCTAGAATATGTCTCTACCCTCAACAAAGGGTTGAGTGACTTAGAGAATCACTTGGAAAGAAACCTAAAGTTAGCTAGGGTCACTTGGGTTATTACCGAATTAAAGTATATGGTAGGAAAATACCGTACAAGTATATAACTCCTATCTATCCTCTCTATTCTGACTGAAGCGTGTGCCCTTTCGAATACCAACATTATATAAAGGATCACTTTTGAAGGACATGAGAGAAAATTAGGAGTATCGATGCCTCCCATGTTTGTATACATGACTGACATGGTCCCTTTGATCAACATCCCTTCTACCTCTAAAATATATGAAACTATCAAATAAAACAAGATCCCCTTGGGTTTTAGCTTCACCCCTCATGTCATCTATGGGTGATCCCACAAAGTTGGTTTACAATTTCTGGGAGATTTTGAATTTTTCTGAAATCACATATTTTAGAAAATATAATGATTTAAGCCTTAAAAGTTCCATTTTAAGGATTCCAATTGAAGAGGATTTGATCAAACCACCTTAGATCAAATCCGCTTGGATAGAACCTCGTTAGTTTTAAACCATACCTACAATAGAGTCTCCTTTACACCTATCAAAATGCTGATAAAAAAAAACTTTTGATTTACCTTTTGGGGGATCAAATGGATTCATTTAAAATTTATTTGAAATGATCATGGTAGTCCTCAAAATGATCTATCCAATGAATATAATTTTAATATGTTTTCATTTTATTATGTATTTTTTTTTAATTATTAAACATAGGTTTTTCACCAAAAATCAAGCTCTTTGTTCTGCACATGTGGAAAAATAGTAGATTATCAAAAAAAAGAAAAAATGTTTGGGCTGGGTATTAATGTCCTTGATCCATTAAATAAATAAAAATAAATTTTGATACATACATAAAAATTTATGTTGTATACAGTCCACCTATATATGAATTGTAATTGGTTTCAATTTGAAACTTGATTAAGGAAAAAATATTTAATAAAATACTATGAAACCAAATGAAAGTGCTAGATATCATAGTTAAAAATCTAAATTCGAAGAAATTAGAATTTTATCCTTCATAAAAAAAAAATTATGTTGTATACATCGAGTGTCACTTCTTAGAAAAACTATTTTTAAAAAACGCTAGTGTTCAAAGGAGATGGAAAAAGAAGTGCGATCTGATTCCAATGAAAAAATAATATTTAGGATCTATAGAAAATACTTCACAAATCACTAGTTTTCATCATCTTCAAATTCCTCATGGTTTAGCCGCTATAGGAGCGCAAAAGTGAAGATTTAGTTTAAAAAAATCAGTTTAGTGTCGAGTTTGCCCAAAAATTGTAAACTAGTATTATGGGATCACCCCTCTAGTAGTGGAGGTTTTGGAAAGATGAGTGAGGGAGGATTTGGTAGTGGTGGTGGCTTTAGTGTTGGGGGTGGAATTGGTGGAATTGGTTCTAATGGAGATGATGGTGGTGGCTTCAAAAGCGAAGGTAGCTCTGGTGGGGGCCCTGCTCACTGGTGATGGCTCGAACAGTGGTTCTAGCAATGGCCATGGTGGCAGTTCTAGAGGTGGCTCCAGTGGCAGTTCTAGAGGAGGTCCCATTGGTCCTATACCATCTAATGACCCTATTCTGAATACTCTCCTTTAGAATATGGGTAAGATGCAGAGCTAGTTGGAAAGTCTCTCCCAGAGCCTCTTCCCAACCTATCTTCCAACCCTTCTTCCAACATAGCCCACTATCGGTAGAGATTTTAAACACTCCCTTCCTACAAGGAATGGAGATCCCAAAGTTTGAAAAGTATGGAAAAAAATGGGGTCCATAGACACATGTGTCCACCTTTAATGCCCTATGCACAATTTTTTTCATCATGAAACATTGATGGAAAAACTATTTCCCTAGTTTATCAAGGATACAATGCTTCAATGATATTGTTCCTTACCTAATAATTCCATTTTCTCATTTGATCAACTGGCGAACTAATTTCTTCGACAGTTTCAAGCCAACATTGGACCAAAGATGGCCTTTTTGGATCTTGTCAAACAAGGAGATAATGAAAAGATTAATGACTTCATTGCATGGTATCAAGCGCTCTTCTCACAAATCTTGTACCTACTACCTGATTTAGACATGCAGAAGGTATTCATAGGGAACTTGCAAAGGCCTTGGGAAGAGAATTTTTCCCTTATGAAGTACCCTTCTTTCACACATTTTTATGCAACACTATGAGAGTATCAAAAAACTGTATTTCCATTCAAGGGATCCTCCTCACACTCTCATTCTAAAGGAAGATCCATCTAATGAATCTTTGTGAAAGGTAAGGTTATTGTGAATGTAGTAGCCACTATGGATGACAACAACCTCAAACACAATCAAAAGTTCACAAAGTTGGTAGAATCCTATTATTCCATCTTGCAAAATTTGGTGAAGGATAAAATCATAAACTTGCATAATCCTAAGCCTCTTAAGGAACCTTACCCTAGTTGGTATGATGCAAGTACCTACTATCAATACCATTGGGTCAATGGACATAATAAAAAATGTTTCATGCACCTGCATAAAAATATATATGATCACATTGAGGATGGTAATATTCATCTCAATGTAAGCAAACGAAATACAAATAAATCGATGGAAAAATTAAACAGTGAGTTGCAGATATACATGGACCCATTTCCATCACATTATTCCAACATGATTGTTGATCCCTCTAATTATATCGCTTAAGCTAAGGCCTATGTCAACATGGTCAAGGTTACTACCACTAAAAAACCTATGATTAGTTCATTAGATGTGAAATTCACCTTTTAGGATATGCCTGTGAACAATAAGCCTTCTCCCCTCTACATTCCCACTTGCCTCAATGGCAACATTGTGACATGGGTTTTAGTCAACCCCATGAGCCGTGTGAATGTTAATATGGAAGAAACATTGTTATTGAATTCATTACAGAGGGAGGAGTATGAAGAAACCAAATCCACCATCTCTACACATGATGGTCTCTATCTCAAACCAAATGGCTCGATAGATTTATTCATCCTAGTTGGACCTAGGGCTATTGGCACAGTTTTTGATGTTATTCTAGAGTTGGATTTTTTCAGGTTGAAGCTAGGCATACCTTGGCTAGCTTCCATGAATGGGATCACCTCTATAATTTGTAAATATTTAAAGTATTCCCATGAAGGTGTCGTGCATGTAGTGCATGGCACTAGATACCAATCTCTAGTGTCCCATGGGTGATATTCATTGGATCACTTTTGGCATGCCCTAGTTGGTCCACTTCCTCTAAGGATGGACCTAATTTATAAGAATTATGTAAAGTATAAGACTAGGAGCAAGGGACAAATGAGAATGACCATTCTTGTAGCAAAAAATCCAGATGCCTCCTCTTCTCAAAAGGGAAAGGAGCAGCTTTCCCCTTCCTAGGCTACCTTGACCACTCCCCTTTCTTGGGAGGAGTATTGGATGAGTAAGCCTGGCCTTTACCCATTGAGTCTGATGGTGCCTACTTGGCATAGACCCAAGTTTTGGATATTGAATCTCCTTATTGAGCCCCTTGGGCCTTGTTACTATTTGTACGATAGAAAGAAAAGGCTCTCAAAGTTAATTTTCTCTGCAACCTTCCACCACTTCTGCTCCTAAAGTAGTAAACAAGAAGAGGCCCACTATTGAAGCACTTGATCTAAATCCTCCTATTTCTTCTCAAACTATCCCTCTTGTTCCCATTTAGGAGTCTATTCCTCCATTGGAAATGGTTGTAGTGGACACTCCCATGGCTAAAAATGTGCCTTTTATTCCTTTGCAACCTTCGGCCTCTAGCTTGAAGAGTCGAAGAAACCACCTTGCATGTGAGCGTAAGAATCAATGAAAGGCTCTCGTGCCTAAGAAATCCACTTTGTAGAAGAAGGATGATGATATGGTCACCCCTATGTCAGGGCCTCTTATTGTGTTTTCCCCTCTCCTTTCAGCTACCTCCATTCAATCTATTTCATTCTCACCTTCGACTCTCGTTGTGAGTGCACTTGACCCTAAAAAGGTGCAGGTATTTATCGCTCCTTCAATGGAGCTTCCCTTTTTGATGCCCCTTCCAAACATCCCACCATTTCCAAAACTCCTAGAAATGCAAAAAAAATTGGTGGTATCTATTATGGTTTCATCCTCTTCTTCATTTTTTCCTCTCACCTTGTCTACAGGGAGTTCATACCCTCTGACAGAGAAAAAGGTAAAGGTTGGTCCTTCTGCCAATGGAATACTCAAGAGTTTCCCACCCTCACTTAATGATGGTCATGTGTTGACTTGTTCTGTCTTAGTAATGAAACCAATCTCAACTTCCCTAGAGATTTTCACCAATCTTGAATCATTCAGTGAGCCAAGTGGTGAATCTCAGGCATAGTCTTCCCTGTTCATTGAGGTAAAACATGGAACTCCAGTAAAGTGCATTTTTAACTCTTTGGATGAATTTCTGACCTTATTATCAATTTTCACAAAGTCGTGAACCCTAGCTCCACAAGAGCTTAGTGAGGGGACCTTGTGGGGCCCTCTTCCATACCCCTTGTTACGGGAGGGTCGAAGGATCCTCCCCTTAATATTCCACAACTGGAGGCTCATCATCCTTCCCCTTACAATGATGTAGACTTGGAAGAAGATGACCTCTTGGTCGATCAGTATTAGGGGGAGGCCCCTTATTAGAAATGTGTATGTGTTGTGATGTGTTCCCCTGTGATAGTGCTATGTGTTCTTGGATGAATCTTGTCACCCTTTTTGGTGCTTGGATACAAGAGTGATTTTTGTATTGTAAACCTTCTTCTATTTTTTCATCATTCTTCTATGTTTTTGACTCGACTTTCGGTAAATTGGGGATGATGCAAAGCATTGGGGGCATTTAGGCTTCCCTTCCATGTTGACCTAATTTTGTATTTTTACTTTGTCTTCTTGTGCATTCTTCACATGGTCTGATATAGTAAGGGGTTGATGAAAGTTCATTTATATACTACTATTATACTTATACACATATATTTATGAGCAATTTTGACCCCGAAATATCAGATCACCCTTGTGTCCTTTATTTGTGTTTGTCTCTCTTTCTCACTTTTTTCCATTCCTTTTTCTCTTCTTTTCTTGATTTTTCCCTCTCATATGTGACACTTCCTTCTCTATAATGCTCCGAATTTCAAAAAATGCATTTGTTTCCAACAAATATTTTCTCGAAATTCCTCATGAACATTTCTCTTTTAAAACCATATTCGTGACTTGGACCCCTTATGGAACATGTTTCCTTCATCATGGGTTTGTAAAGAAATAACTTTAGAACCTTTCTTCAAGGTTGGAACCACTTTGACCTTCCCCTTGCGAGGGGCCATTTTTCTTCCTTTCTAATTCCTTGATGAAGTGAACATCTTTTGAAAGGATTCCTTGATGATGAATTGATTTGAGAAAGAATTCCCTTCCTATAATTTCAAACAACGTGTCCCTTGAGTGGACCTACTCTTCATGATAGGTTCCAGAGGGACCCCATTGAAGGTTTTCCAACTTGTTGATGGTCTACATGATTGTCCGCTTACTTTCCTATATGCCCGCTTTTTGACATGTTCTATCTATAGGTAAACACGTCACTTTGCAGGTGTGCCTGTGAAGCCACTTCTTGACTCTATGGGGTCCCCTTCCTTTGGTTTTATCCATGTGAGATATCTTGGGGGATACCTCAATATAGGTCTATGGGCCTATAAAGTTCTTCCTTTGAGCTTCCTCGATGCGAGATATCTTGGGGGTCGCTCCCTTGTATGTCTGCGGGTCTATAGGGTGCTCTTCTTGGTTTCTTTCATGTGATAGATCTTTGAGGATACCTTCCTTATAGGTTTGTGGGTTTTTAAGGAACTTTTCTTAGTTTCCTTCATGTAAGAGATTTTGGAGGATAACTTCCTTGTAGGTTTGTAGGCCTATGAGGTGCTTATTTCTTGGGGCTTCCTTCATGTGAGAGATCTTGGTGGTTTACTCCTTATAGGTCCACGGGCCTCTAAGACACTTTCATTCTACAAATTCATGGTTCTACGAGACTATGGAGTCTTTTGTTCTAGCCTACGCTTTCATTCTCACTAGATCATGGTCTACTTCCTCAATAGTTCAAGTATATATTTCTAACCCTACTACCTTTTCGATCTACTTTACTAAAGAACTCATTAGTATTCATTCTCACTAAAGTGAGGGAAAAATATATCGGTGCAAATTTGCATCCCTTACATAAATTCCCCTTTTACACTTCCTCACCTTAGAAAATCAAATTCAAAGGAAAAAATCCACATCAACAAGTTGCCTTCATTACACTTTTCATTTATCTTTTGCATCAGTAGAAGAATAAATATTGCGGATGCTCGCATGGTGCATATACATTTGTGTGGTCTACTTATTTCCTTGATGGATTCCCACATTTGATGTTGGTAGAGGCATTACACTTCCTATTGGGAATGAATTGTAACATCTCTCTTCAACCAACCGACCCAAAAATTCCTTATTCTCCTCACCACACCTTCAAAAGGATTCATTCTTCATGCAACTCATCTCTTTGGCACCTCTTTTGGTGATCTTCAAGAATTTACCTCATTTATATTACTTCAAACAACACTTTGGCACTCCATAGTAGCAACAGCAATGCTCCATCAAATTCATAGAGCAAGTGTGGAACAAGCCATTCCAAAAGGGGCTTGAGGTTTTGCAACAACTCCCTTCATCATAGTTGAGGTTGTGGTGATTGTTCAAGCTCTCTTTCTCCATCATTGGCTAGTGAACTCTTGGTGGAGGTGGTAACGTTTTCACTCCTCTCCTTTACGATTTGGTTGAGTAGCACTTCACTTTTTTGTAGTGTTTATTGTGTTCTCTACTTTCTTTTCTCCTTTACCATATATTTTTCTATCATTTCTATCTTGGTTGTACATGGAGGTGGAAACATTGAAATGGGGGTCTCATTGAGGCAGACCCCTATATAGCCCCAAAAAAAAATCTCTCTTTCTTGTGTGTAGGTGAGAGAACATGTAGAGCTAACTATCAAATGAGAATATTTGTGAGATTATCTTTGCCACCCTATTCCTAGTCTACTTGCTTTATCATTTTAGCATCTACTTTGTGTACTTTCTCATTCTGTTTTACCATCTAGATTGAGCTAGCTAGGCTATTAGTAGGTATTTTTGGTAGTTTACTATGTCCACTATTGTATGTCCATATGGATGCCAACGTGCCTAAGGGACACTAGCGCACCATGCCGATGTCCCAAAATTGCACCATCGTCCTCAAACAGAGAGTTGTTTGAGGCACAAAGCCAACTCACCTAGCCCAAATTATAGTTCAGGTTTGAAGATCAATTGAAGGACCTTATAGTCCTCATCATTCACGTCACTCATTTCAAACATCCCTTTCGAGTGAGGTAAGTAAGGGAAGCCTTCTGCTCTTGGATCTCTATGACCTAGGGCCTTGAACATCAGTGGTCCCCCTCTCTTCCAATATGATGTTATTCTCATGACGATGCTATAAAATGTGATGAAATGATATATATTTTTTGTGTTTTATGCAATAATGGATGACATAATCATGTGTATAAGTATGTATATTATGTGCTAACATGAATTTGGATGTAGGATTATGCAATTTATGCATTTTTCTTTTTGTGTTTTAGTAGTCCATTGGGATGACTATGAGAACTGGAAAAAGAACATGTTAGCTAGAAGAAGAGGTCAATAAAATGTTTTAGTCCTTAGTTGGCCATTGTGTATCCAACATTTCTTATTTGCTCCATGAATATTCGTGTACACATCCCATACATTATCAACCTTGATTACTATCGTCATAACCCTGTGCTTTTAAAAATAATTAAAGACATCATCTTCCACCTTGGTAGTCTCCTCTTTAGCTTTCTTTGTGTTAGCCTTCTCTACTTGAACTTCTTGTTTCAAGCTCTGAATTATTAGTGACAAGGTCTCTCTATCTTGGGTAGAAAAATTAGAATAATATGTGGTAGATTGTAGACCCTTTTGTGCTATAACAAGCACCCTATTATGCTCATCCATCAATTTTTCATACATGTCCTATGTGATTTGGGTTGTGTCAACACTCAACATAGAAACATGCATATTCAATTGTGCAACTACAGTGGTAGTTATTTCTGTAACCCTCTTTATCACAACACCAATTTCTTGCTCTACAAATTTCATCACTTTAGGTTTCCCAGTATTTGGTGCCATGGACCAAATAGCAAGAGTGTGGAGCTTTGGGCTGAAATATGAGCCAAATAACTTGTCAAAATTTTCCTCAAAGATAGATGCATTGGGGTCTTTCCTTATTGCATCCCATGCAATGGCAGATGGGAGCTCTCACCTAGGAAATAATAAGATTCCACTTCTTTTAACCAAGTCTCTTGCCTCTTGTGGTGATATAGCTGCACTATATTTCATTATATTTCCCTCTTCTTCCTTCTAACCTTCTTCTTATAAGGAGGGATCAACATTTTATTTTTCTTCTTCTATTATTTTATTTATGTTATATCTTCTTAAATGGATGAAAACATCTCTAAATTCCTTGGTTTGAAAAAATGCATCATCACTCATGAAATAATCACAAGCTTTGATTCTGACATCATCATCTTTTGCTTCATTATACTCCCATTTTATTATCTTGCTAGCAAGAATAAAAATATTTAAAGAACCCTCCTCATTATATGGGAATATTTGATCCACCTCCTCCTCCATTGAAATGTCTTCTATAAATTCCTTAGGAACATAACCCTCACATCCGTTTTCACTTGCTAAATAAGTCACCAATGGGGTGACTGTAGGTTTCTTTCTTGTCTCTCTTTCTTGCACTTGAACATATTGAGCAGAGGACTCAGCCAGTTGGGTAGCTCCTATCCTTTGCATCATAATGTTGTTTGGCAACATTGGCCTTTATTTTATCTTGTTTCACCTTGTCAAAGAAACTTTTATGTTTGAAATCTCCTAACATCATTTTATCCTACACATATTTATCTAGTATCTCAAAATAAGGGTTGACATAGAAAGGGTTCCCCTTTAACATATTTTCTTCAATAAAATAAATCTTTCTCCATGCATTCTTCCTTTCTAAAACTTCATCATCAAAAGATAAATTTATGATTAGATCTTCTTGATATAAAAATTGATGTTGCTTACTTGACAAGCCCCTTGCTCTTCTCTTAGCATCTATGACTCCCTCAAGATCAAAATATCTTATGATGTCCTACTTCATTCTATAGTTGTTTAAGAGGGAACCAAAATTCTTAATACCTTCCTTTGACAAGAATTTAAAATAATAAAACCCACACTTAGGGTTTATCAGCGATGATTTCCTTGATTTTTGAAATGTTCTTTGTCCATGGCATCAAGCTTCCATATTATTTCCATGAAATCTTGTCTATCAAATACATACATAGGAAACCGATGGGGTGGAAGTGGGGATCCATAAATCCTTATTTTAGTATAGCCAATATGAAGATACTAGTACCCACAATTGAAATTTTGTGTAGTGTCTTTCTTATATTCTAAAGGCCTCATAATTTCATGCACACCTCTTGATATTCTCTAAATGGGCTTCAATTCCAATTGCTCCAACACACTAAACTTAAACCCATTGCAAAATTTAGTATAGTTGGAATCATGACAGTGAACGTCCCAAATATGTTTCCATGTTTTTATGGCATATCATTGTCCATATTATCCCTTTCCCTCAACTTCATGAAATTCCTCACAACCTTTCTACCTTTCCACAATAATATATGCATTAACAAAGAGTAGTGTCTATAGGACAATGGAGGTGTTGTATCTTTCAACTTTACCAAATATTCATGCAAGTGATCAACAATATAAGAAGCATAATCAAAAACCCTATTTTGATACTTATTTTTTATATCAATTGATAAAACCATCAAATCAACGTCCATCTTGATGTCAAACTTTTTGTGGAAGACTTGGCACAATAAATAATTTATATTCTTGAAATAATCTTCAAAGTCATCATAGTCAAATGGCGCAAAGTCCTTAGGCCCACATGGTGCACCATTCATCTTCAAGTCATGCCTTCTATACCTTGGCATCAAATTTTTCCTATATGCAAATTTATTTTGCTCATATTCATTATACAATGCACATAAATTAATTGACTTAGAAGCAAATGGGTTCAAATTAAAAAATTCAACTATTTGGCTTCTTGGAATTTCCAACATAGGAACAAAGTCCAGAAATCTCTTGATTGTTCTATTAGTAGGATCATAACACCATGCCAATTCAAGCATCAAGTCCACCTCCACAAATACATTACGGAAAACCAATTTTCCAATTTCAAATTTCCATAGGTGATAGGTGGGGTGAATAGAAAACCTCCTTTTGAAAGAATATAAAAATAGATCCCTACAACTTTGTGGTAGCACCACATCAACAAATCCAAAAGATGAATCCTAAAAATGACTTGTCAATGCTCCTTCACTACTTTTCCTCTTTCCAATTGGTTTAACTTCTATGGCTAGGTCCTTAAAAGTTTTTTCCATGAATCAAGAGTAATCTCTCTTCACAATTCTCTTTTTTGTAGATGCTTCAGGAACCTCTAGTTTGGGATTATCATCTTAAGTTTTAGGTCCTTTTACCCTTTTTTGTTTAGTTTTCCTCTCTGGTTTAATAGTAGATTCACTGGGCTCACTCATTTTTATAGTATGATGGAACTAGGGTTTTAGATAATAGGGAGTTATAGCCTAAAATATTCAAATTCATAGGGTTCAACTAAATTTCAAAAAAATTTACTCTCCTTCCAAATCAATTCCCCTTTTAAAATAGAAAAATATCAACCCCAACCACAAACCCTAGCAATCTATTGAATTTCTAGAATACCCAATGCTACAAAATTACTCAAAGAGGCATGAAATTCAACTTACCTGAGAAAAACCAATAGTTTGTTCTTTAAATTCACATTTCTTGGAGCTCACCTTCCTCTTCTTATAAACTTGACTAGTTCTTCTACCATCAAATGGTTACAATTGTGAAAGAAAATGATAAAAAACTGTATGTTTGGTTCTGAAAGATAGCTCATGTGAGTGAGCTGACAAGTAGTCATTCATGTTTAAATTCCTACTGTCAATCATTTGATTTAAACACCATCTACAACTATCATTGGTCATCACTTATTTTTTTTATAGATGTGCTTTAAAATATCGACGACACCTTGGGAAGTTGCGATGTAGCCACCCATTTTCTCACTAATCCTTTTGAACATCATTGCTCATCGTCCTAATGTTTCAAGTTTAGATGCATACTTCAGTGATGAGGAGAGAACCTCTAATGGGAGGAATATTCACCAACATATTATCCATCGGTTGTCACTGAAGTGTTTCAAATCTATTCTTCTACTTCGATGAATAAAATTTCCGAGTGATACAAAGAGCTCACCTTAGTCCATTGCTAATCATTGTAGTTGATTTAGAGATGAGAATGCTTTCGACAATGGGTGGAATGGGTGATGGAACCAAATGTTGAAAGGTGGCATAATTTTAGCCCACAACTCTTTACCCTCCTATTGCTCATCATTGAAGATGAACTGAGTGATGGAACTCTTCTACAATGCAAAGGATTGGCATGATACAAAGGAAATTTGAAAGCCATTGTGTGTCACTGAATTAGAACCAAAGAATGAATAATAATTAGCGATAAGTGATGTGAAGGAACTATAACTCATCTCTCATCACAAAAGTAAAACATGAAGGCCAAAATATCTCCATGATGCATGATAAAAAGGAAACTAAATTATTTTGGTGAGTAATAAGACTTCTGTGATGAGTGATACAAGGACTTAAGTGGCTGAATTTTTCACATGCATAAAATTTATTTTAAAGAGGGGATAACCTAGAGAGAATGATGGGCAAGAGACATAAAAAGAATTAAAACCATTATAGAAAAGGAGTAAAGGACAAATATTTCAAACCCTCACTTCATAAAATATTAAATCCCTAGACCAAAGTAATAATGGAAATATTATGCGATGGGTAAACGAGGAATCCTAACCACAAGGGACCGGTTAATTGAATGAACTCAAATACTTAAGATATAGCTAAGGCAACCTAAAACCATCAAAATCAAATCAACGAAGGATTAGATCAAGGAAAAAGGACTTATATAAGGGAGAAATATGCTAAGTAAAAACCCACACCTAAAATAAAACCCTAAAACCTTACAACATTTTAAAACTAGAAGCCACATAGGTAAAAGCATTTAGATCAATAGAAGAGAAAATTTTGAGAGTTCCAGTAGTGTCTATGACTAGGGATGCATGCCTCTCATAGGCATGGTGATATTTCAGATCTCATGGTTGAAGCAGACCAAGCACAAGGGACCCAAAAAACAAGGACTTACCTAGACAAGGCATGGAGACCAAACCAAGACAAACCAAAATTATGTACAAAATTTATAGGACTATACAATGTACATGAAGAAAAACATGTTTCAAGAGAACTATGGCTTCAAGAACTATCCATGTACTAGAATTTCAATAATTTCACTTGTTAAGATTTGGAGAAAATATGAATCTTCACCATGTGTGTTGGATACCAAATAAGGGCCTAAGCATAATGCTTCAAACTTTCAATGCTCGCCCTTATCCCGATCTCTTGCATTCCACATCAATACCATACTACCCACTTCAATTTTTTTGGGAGAAGATATTTTATCATACAGGTGTTTGAACTGCATCTACATTTTGTTGTTCTTGTCATGGGCGTCTCTTCTAATTTCATCTAGCTATATCAAGTTATCAACTCAGTGTTGCATTTCATCATCAATGTTATCATCATACTCCTATAAAATTTTGTACATCTTTATAAAATTGTTTTAAGGTAACCTAGCATCTAAACCATACACTAAACCAAAAGGTTAATGTCATGTGGCTTTCTTAATAGTAACTCTATGAGCCCATAGTGAAGCTTCAACTTTGAATCTCAGACTTTCTTGTTCTTCTCTATCACCCTTTTGATGATTTTCATTAAACTCTTATTACTAGACTCAGCTTGTCCATCACCTTGAGGATGATAAGGGGAAGAATAAGTAACTTGTATTCCATGTTTCTCACAAAAATCCCTAAACTCATCAGATTTGAAACACATTACATTGTCTAAGATAATCTTCTTTGGGACTTTAAACCTAATTAGGACATTATTCATCAAGAAATCAATTACCACTTTACTTGTTTCCTTCTTGGTGGGGATTGCCTCCACCCATTTTATAAAGTAATCAATTGCAACAAGAATCCAATAATTCCCCCACTAGATTTCTTAGTAATTTCTCTAATGAAGTAAATACCCCATTTTTGAAATGGGGTTTGGACTGAACAAAGCTTGAGTGATAAACTCCTTGAAAATTTCATCTTTCCTACAAATCTCTAGCAAGCATCACAAGTGTTAACAAACTTGTGTGCATCTTTGAAAATAAAGGGCCTCCAAAAACCTACCCTCAAAATATTATGAGAAGTTGTCTTAGCCATGTACTATCCACCACATACTACATTGTGCATTTCTTGCAAAAGTTCTAACATCTTCTTACCATCAATAGACTTGAGCAATACACCATCTAGGCTTCTCCACAAAAAATAATTATAAATGATGACATACTTAATGCCTTGTAATTTTAGAGTCCTTTTCTATTTATCAGCCATACCCTCAAAGAGACTACATGGCTTTCAAATATTGAACAATTATCCTATACCAACCACAAGTTTGCATATCATATATGGGTGCAACATCTACACACTTAACTTGATTAACTTGATTTTCTTCCAAGTTAGTCTCAACCATCAATTTATCTAGACCTTATCCTCTCACCAACTTGGTAATTTGAACTTCAATGTTAAATTATTGGATCCTATTAATCCATCTTCACCTCCTACCTGTAGTTTATTGTTGAGTAAAAATATCCTTCACTATAGCACTTGACACAAAAGATATGATTTTAGCTCCCATTAGGTATTGTCTAAGAAAATTTATAGCTTTGACTAAGGCATATGCTTTCTTCTTATTCATGTCATACTTGAGTTTTGTGGCTTGCAAAGAATTACTAAAGAATGAAATCTATTTTTCAAATCCCTCGTCATTTTTCTATAGCAATACAAAACAAATAGTATGGAAAGAAGAAAATGAAGCATATATATAGGCTTGAATTTTTTTGTATATTTTAGTACTGGAGCCTCCTTGATGGCTTGTTTTATACTTTTGAATGCCTAACTAGGATTCTCACTCCAAACCAATTTCTCTCCTTTCTTTAAAATCTTAGAAATAGGCCTTGTAACTTAAAAAACATTAGTTACAAATATCCTGAAGAGATTTATCTAACCAAAGAATGATTGAATTCCTTTGGTATTTTGTGGTTGTGGAATTTTATCTATGGCAGCCACTCTCTCAAGATCAATCATTATCCCATCTTTAGACACAACGTGTCTTATTAGCTTACCTTATTTACTCCAAACACACATTTTTTTGGATTCAATGAAGTTCCATATTCTAGTGATTTATTAAAAAGTTTCTCTAGATGCATACAATGATCTTCCTCTTTTTACTATATGCAATTAAGTCATCTTGGTACACAACTAAAAGTATGTCTATGAAATCAACAAATGCCATTTCCATGGCTCTCTAAAAGGAAGCCACTACATTTGTCAATTCAAATGGTATTATGACATAGACCTAAGTGACCCATGGAGTTGTGAAAGCTATTTTATATTGGTCAAATTATTTGACCACCACTTGATTATAACCTGAGAATCCATCCATCATAGACAATAGCTTACAACTAGTTAATTTTAATAACATGGCCTCCATGTTTGGTAGAGGATAATTATCTTTCAATGATGACACATTCAAATTTCTAAAGTCAAAACACAACCTAATATCACCATTTTCTTCTTAATTGGAACAAGATTTGAAACCTATGTAGAATGGCTGATAGGCTCAATAATTCCAACATCCCTTCATTTCACAATTTCTTCCTACATCTTTGGTTACTGTGTGGGATTTATTGGTCTTTTCTTCTACTTCAAGGTCTTGGCATTTGGTTTCAAATGTATTTGATGTTGAAAAAGCTCTTCCCTATATGCCTTCAGGTCATCATAAGACCATGCAAATACATGTCTATACTTTCTCAATAAAGAAATCAACATTTCTCAGACTTGAGGTTTCATCTTTTTTCCAATGTAGACTTTTTTTGGAGCATTCTCAATTCCAAGATTGATTTCTTCCAAGTCCTCTTTTTGAATGAATGTCTTCTTGGTGGTGCTTCTATTAGGGCCATAAAACACCCTTCCCAATACAACCAACCCTTTGAGATTTTTTTTGGTTTTCAATTGGATAATTGCATTCCAAGATACAATTTCTTTACCATCCACTTCCTCCACAAAGGATCCAAAATCAATTTATTGGCCTTCATAATGATCTATACATTGTAGGAATCTTAAGATGTCACCAACATCATTAAATATCTGGTAGTTCTCTATGTTATCTTGGATGAAAGGTCTGACTTGCACTTCAACCTTTGAAATTCCAACAAAAGTTATGTCATTTGGAAAGAGAGAAATGTTAGCAAGTAAATTTTATACTCTATTATTGCTCCTATCTATCCAGTCAATGCCAAATACACCAAACTATTCAATTTAATCCAAGAAAACATTTATATATTGTCTTAGTCTAGTTTTCTTTGATGCATACTTCCCTCTAGCTTGAGAAACAAGAAGTTCTAAGTCTCTAATTAATCTTAATTTTTTAATGCCATGTTTCTTAGCTAGCTTTAGCCCTAGTATGCTTCATACTCAACTACATTATTTGTTCATGAAAAAAATAATTCAAATAAAAAATTAAAGGTCTTACCACTAGGAGATATGAGTATTACCCTTGCACCAGCTCCCTCCTTTGAGAAAGCTCCATAAAAATGCATATTCCACAAATCATCATTATTTCTTTCTACAATACTTTTTTTTCTAGAGGTACAGGTTTTTTTCTTCCTCTTCTTGTAACTCTTCAATCCTAAAGTTATCCATGTTGATGTCTACAAAATGGATTTTGTTTGCTTGTTCCAAAAATTCAATAATATCTGGAGCTATTGGCTCCCTCACAAGATTGATGTCCTTTCCTTCAATTGGAAAATTTGTGAAGGAAATATTACTCTACATACTGCCTCCCATAAAAGTGCTCCACTTTCTTTGACAACAACATGCCATAATTGGGTGGGATGTCCACCACAACAATGCTCATGACAAATGCCTTGTTAGGGAAGGTAGCTAATATGTATGGAACATCTTTGATGACTCCAATAAGTGTTATTTCCCTCGAATCCATGGTATAACATTCTTCCATATGCACAATTTATTTTCAAAACCGTTTCCTTCATCATTTCCATTGGAATGATATTAGATGAAGCTTCTTGATCAATCATGCAATTCTTTAACTTACCATCAACAATTAGAGTCACATAGAATGGATCAATGTTATCTGGGCATGATGTAATAGTACTTCCCAAATAAATTTTATGGATCTCACCAATTTCTCTCTCTATCACCTCATCCCTAACTTGATTTCCACTCACTTCAGGCTAAGTATTCACCCCTTTATCTTCACAGGTCTATGTGGCACCATTAATAAGGGCCATTACTTGCTACTTATGTTCATAAATTCTTATCATTTCCATTAGTGGAACAATCACCTTGACTTGGGAGAGACAATGAAACATGTAAATTATATTGTATTTTGGTATTTCATAAGGAACTACAATTTGTTCTTCGGTTTGGACTTTCTATTGTTCAACCTTTTTCTCAACATATTTCTTTTCTTTTCTCATCTCCTGATCAACATTTGACTTCGAAGTTTTAACTTTAACAATTGAAACAACAACTTAATCAAATTTATTGGTTGCACTATCTTTCTTGGCCCAAATCCTAGGTCCCTTACTCTCTTTAGTTTTGACCTCTTCCTTATTAAACTTGGCCATTTATTCTATTTTAGTCCCCTACTTCTTTGCATTTTTCTCTTTCATGAACATGTTGCCAAGTTTTCCTTGATCATAATTGACAACTTTTCTTCTCAAGTTGTGAGTATTCCTAGATTGCTCCACCAATGTTTTAATAATCTTCTTATACTTGTTATCAGAGGGTCTTCTCAAGAACAATAACACATTTATTTCTTTTGTCTCCATAGTGTAAATAATATCCTCAACCTCTTCATCTTCATCAAGGAAGATTTTCTAATGATATGAATCTATTTTTTTCCTCTAGAATTCAAAATCAAATTCATGTGATTCCTCGTCTAAAGAACACTCATCAAAAAAGTTTGATCTATGCATTATTATATGTACCTCAACATCGTTTTCCTCCATTAGCTCATAATCATTTAATTGAGCTTGCTCTTCTTCATTTTTCTTGCTATTGAACATGTTTGAGAAGCATGTGGTAACTGGAAAACAAAAAACCAAGATGCTTCATCAACAAAGTTCACTGAATTCTTTCGTAAAGGGTTAGGGGGAACTTTGTTTTGTTCATTTTTTTGGTTGTTCTAAATTGGCTTCCCATTATGCTAGCTTGTGTTATAGGGATGATCTTGCAATTGAGGAGGTCTCTCATTCTTCTAGAAATTTGGCTTTACATTTACAAACCTCTTCTCTTGCATTGCAAGCCTGTAGCTGATATCCTTTAGGGAGTTTGAAACATTATCAATCTTGTCTTCAAGAGAAGATATTTTTTTCTCCAATGTTTATCCTCTTTCTTGGGGTTCTTGAATATTTTCACATCATCTCTTGTCCCAACTTTACCAGTTTCTCTTCTTATATTCTCAATGTGGATTTCCATATTGAAAGCTTCTCTCAAGGTCTAAGGATTTTTGTCTAGTAGGAGATAACTCATTTTGGTGTCAAATGCATTATAGTAATTCACCAAGCACACACTATCATTTAGTCTCAAATGAGGAGGTAATTTGTTCATGGCCTTCTAAAATCTTACATTGAAATCAATAACTGCCTCATTTGAACACTTAGAGATTTTGTTAAATTGATTCAAGATGAACCTTGAATTAGTCTTGTCATCTTATTTTTCTCTAAATAACCACCTGAACTCTTCCCATGAACCAATATTCTCAGCTAGTAGACCTCTATACCATTCTCTAGCATCCTCAGTGAGTGATTGCATGAAAAGATTCATCATCATGTCCTCAACCTCTACCTCAAATTCATCCATTCTATTTATAAATGATTTCAAGTGATATTCACCACTTATAGCATTGTTACTAGATAATTTCACCAAGGCAGGCCTTATGCAATCAAGGAACTAATTTGGATATCCAGGGATCAAAGAAACATTATTTTTGGTACCTCTCAACCTACATGGGCCTCTTGGTAATTCAATCTATATGATTGTTTCTAGGCTCATTGTCTTCTTGTTTACCAGATTGGTTATTACCTTTTCGATTTCCACCCCCACTGTTATCACCACCTCCACTTTTCTTTCCACCACTACCACTTTTATCTCCATCTTCAAAATAAGTATTCTTGTTTTTATGGCTACCTCCACCACCACTTCCACCAGGAATGTGACCATCTATTTTAGACTTATGTGGATCAAAATCAGTGTTTCCAAAGCTTGAAGCTACCAGATCAAGTATAGATACCTTGAGGAATGAGATCTTCCTTGCTAGTTCTACATTTACAACATCAATTTTAGTTTTCTTTGATTATTTCTATAGATTTTCATTAGATAATTGCAACCTCAATATCTCAGGATCAGGAGGTGAACTTGATGGAGTGGAATTGGTTTTAGCATCTTTGGTGAATGTGTTGGTAGATGAAGTGTTTGTATTGGTATTGGTATTTTTAGTTGGGATGGTCTTCTTGGGCTAGCCTATAGGCTTCTTTCCATGATATAAAAGCTTCTTAACATTAGTAGAAGGATAGGTGACTTTGGTTGCTACAAAAGATGTTGTATAAGTACTTGTAGTATAGGTTCCCATGGGAATGGTCACCTTAGGAGGATCAGGGGTTTCCTTAGTAGCAGATTTAGAAGAAACTTCATGAATGGATCTTCCTTTAAACCTTCCTTCATCTTCTCAATTCTTCTTCTCCAGGAATATCTCTCCAACACCTTTGCTCTAATTCTCTCCTCTCTCTTTTTCCTTCCTTTCCTCCAACTCCTTGAGTCTAACTTCTTCCTCTTCCAAAGATTGCATTCATTTGTCTATGTCTTCTTCATCTTCTAGGATATCTTCAGAATCACTAGGCTTAGGAGTATATAATGTAAGATTTGGTATTTCTCTCTCAGGAGAATTATGTGAGGCTATAATATGGGATTTACCCCTTGCTTTAAAATTATCATCATTAAACACAAATATACCATCAAGATCTCCACTTCTAGATGGGAATTTATTATCCTCTCCCTAGAATTCACATCTCTCTTCTTCCCTTGACATCTCAAGGTTACTATCAAGAACTTCATTAGTGGATAAACTCTCCTCATTTATACTAGGCATTCCAAATGAATGTTCATCTTCATTTAAATTCTTATTATGAAAATTTTCATCTAAATTAGGAGAGGGAGTAGCAATATTTTTATTAGACTTACCTGCTTCATCATTCTTCTTTAGGAAGCTTAGATTCTAGCTTCTACTTAGGATTATTCTTCATTATGATTTTGGTTCCATGCATGGTTTCAAACTTCTCTTTACAGTTCTTCTTCTCACTTTCTTCTTGGAATTATAACATTGCACTAGAATAAGAGACTTCAGAGTCAGAACCCACAATATTGGGGAATAGAAATTGATCACACTTCGGAGATGCACTCACAATCTCAGAGAAGAATTTGAACATAACCCGATATGAAATGAAAAATTGAAGAAGAAATTTATGCATAAAACTAGACTTGAGCTATTGATGAGAATTGGTGTAAATTGTTCTCCAAGCAGTGAAGAACAATGACAATGATTGACTCTAACTATACTAGATCTGACCTAGAGACATTGGACTAGCATTGTCCCTAGTAGAGTCACCAATCTATTGGTTTTTTTTAGGAACCAAACTTAATCTCAACAATTTCCTATGAATTTCCCATAATTCAATTATTAGCAATGGTGTGGATTGGTCAATGACTAGGTAAAATATTTCTTGGCTTTCCCTTTGCACTTCGAGCTCTGCAAGACCCAAAAGGGTGATCCCTGCAATTTTTTAAATGATACTCTTGTGCCAAATTACCTCAAACATTATGAATAATAGATGCATTCCTATAGACTTTAAATTAGATGAAAATCCTAAATAATCTGACTGATTCCCTAACAGATAACCATCTAAAGAAAGGAATGGGCCATTTCTCATGAAACCTTACAAAAATTATGGGTGTATGAATGATTTTCATTAAGGATTTGTTCTTTGAAAGGTATGGCCAACTCAATTATAGAAAATATGTCCAAATTAATAGATCAGTACTTTATCCATGGGCAACAAATTTAAGTTTACAAAAAATTATAATACATCACTAATTAGACTTAGCATTCATAGACTATTGTGATATTGTATTACAATAAAACAACTCAAGATATCCCATAACAAAAAATACAAATCAATACTTGTAATTTATCACACAAACCTATTATTTCATCAAAGCATTTAATCAATTCCTTGAATTAAAGAAAAGATAAACCATACATTCAACCAAAATGATTGAAGACCAATGAAAGAACCTTGATCATTTTATTCATAATTTGAGTAACAACATACAAAAAGAGAGAAATTGTTCCAGAATATTCACTTATCATTCAAATTCCATTACAGTTGTAAGAATATATGCCTATTACAAACTAGAATTCATAACTAAGACTCAATACTATTCTATTCCTTTGTGCTTGAATTACAAAATCTCATTACATGAGTTGAAAACCTTTTCCAACCAAAGATCCATGCAATTTTCCTTGAGTTCCCTTTTATAAGAACAAGGGAGCAATGAGCTTTGAGAAAAATTACACTTACTATCACATTTTACATTTGACATACATTTGAGTTTGAATTTCAAAACATCCCCAAGTAGTTACATTTGCATTTTGATGAGGGGAAAACAAATAAGAAAAAAATTATTTCAATTTTCTAAAGAAATTTTTCCTTTCCTTCCAAAAGGAATATTTCATTGTGGCAATCATTCCAAAGCATCTTATCCATGAGAAAAATTGTTCAAAGTGTACACCAAGTCAATAGAAACTTTAAAACAAAAAAAACAATAGAAAGAGGAAAGACCCTGTCCACATCAACACATTTCTCATCAATTTTCATGACTAAGAGGTGATAATATTTTACAATACTTCATCTAAGGCTTAATCTATAAAAATTTTGAGCCATGTGTTATACTCATCCTTAGTTTTCCATTGTGTATCTATTAGTATATGCACTTTGGTGTTATGTTGGTTATATCTTGTATCAATCATTATTTTGGCCTCCTTCACAAATGTGTCCATCCTTACCTCTATTCTTGTCATATTGTCTAGAGTAGGGTTCAACATGGTATAGTTAATGAGATTGATCATTTACTTGAAATGTGGGAGTAAACCTCCTAACTCATCCTTCCATGCAACAAACTCCTTCAATTCACATTTATCATTTTTTGGCATGTCATGCCCTTCCATATCCCTAAACATTTTCATCTTTTTTCACAATTTCATACCTAATTAACCATGAAATTATATGATCTGACTCAAAAAATCAATTTATTTCAATAAAGTATAAGTATTTGTTGGAGCTTTAGGATCTTCCTGCATATGAGTTTGTATAGGAGTGAATTTTCACCCCTAATGCAAATTCCCCATTTACCCCTTCCCACTTTAGAAAACAAAACTCAGAGGCTTAATTCCAGATAAGCCCATTGTTTTCATCAAACTTGGTGCCTATTTTGAGTGTTGGTGGAGGCATTTATGTGGAGGACACCTGTTGGGTCTCAAAAACGCAGGTTTGAACCACGAAAGGTTGCCAAGCTCTCACAACGCTTTTGGCCAATGTATAAGTCCAATTGATGGAATTTTACCTTCTTCTCATTAGGTTCTGCTAGACCAAGGTGGGTGAACCTATGTGAACGATGTAGATTGAAATGTATTTCCTTTGAAATAGTCTACCCACAATGGCAAAAGTAAGTGGATAGAAAAAATCACTACACCTACTCCTACTCCTACTACACACAAGAAAGGATTTGAATAAGCTGTTTGATATGAAATTTTATCTCTGGGTTGAGGTAGATCAGTGCCTTCTATCCACATGGGCAATGGATTCAAAAATAGAAAATGATATGTGTTTTCCTCTTTGGCTTAATTCTGGTTGTTAGGCACTTTGAAAAATGAAACTATATAACTCGCATAAAATTTCATTAATTTATGACTTGCATAAATTGTGCTGGAATGTTTCTTAACTTGGTTCTTCTTTAACTCCCCAAAAGAAATCTTTAAATTACTATGAATTATTTAAAAGAGTTTAAATCTGACATGAAGACACCAATCAACTAAATCACACAAAATGGGAATACATTCTGATAAATCAAAGATATACTTGACATATCGATTTAAACAATCAAAGAATCTCAAGTTGGAGAGAACCAGAGAAAATAATTAGATTTAACACAACATAACAACTGAACACCAAAAGGGAATATCACCAATTAAAATTCATTATCTCCATTGATCTGTTTCAAGAAAGGATTTGTACATTGTTTACAATCCCCAATCTGAAAAATCTATTTTTTACTCTCCGTCATCCTAAATGATTTTTACAATAGATTTATACAATAAAATTCAAAGAGTCATGACTCTTCATTTAACCAGTAAAACTATTTGTATTCCCTAATAAAATATTTAATTGAGTTGCCTTTTGGAAAATTAAATATTTTAACATTAGACTATCTTTTATTTTACTTTATAACTTAACCGCTATTTACATTTTGCTTCCCTGTGGCTTTTGTTGTATTTACTGCTCTACCATGATCAACCTATTGATTGACCGCGGTATAGCGGTCTTTGAATTTGACTATCTTCTCTTCCTCCACCGCGCTACCACATCATTCATTCTGGCTCTATTTGACCACTGCGCTACCACTCCTTATCATCACTACTCTAGTGTTGGCTTGATTTTCACTGTCGACGGTACTGTGGTGCTAACATCTATTGTTATCTTTCATAGTTTACCATCTGACCACTACACTACCACAGTCCCAGCTTCGACCATTGGTGGTACTGTGGTACCCCTTCACTAACCGCTTCCTTCTGACCACCACACTACCTTGGTCTGCATTCTAACCACATGTGGTACCACAGTGTCTAACATTCACTGCTTGCCTTTGTGTCTACCATGCTACCATGGTCTATCATTTGGTTGTTCGTAATGTTGTAGTGCCCTCTCTTAACTACCACCTAGCCACTCCTTCCTTGCCACCATGGTCACTGCGGTCTTCATCTCAGCTAGTCACGGTGTAGTGGTAACTGTCTGCACAACTTTTCTCACTTCCCACTGTGCTACTATGGTCTATGGTTTGACTGTGTGCGGTGGCGTGATAAACACTTCATGCCCGCTCATTTAGTTGCTACTGCCATACCGTTGGCCCTTTGTGGGAGGCCGTGGTAAAGCGGTAAGTGAGGAAAAAGACTTATAAAGGTCAAATATGGTTGGCAATATAAGGTGTTTTATAATTATGAAAGGGAAAAAGTGAATTATTTCATGAAAACGGTAGGAAAATGATGGGATTAAATGGACAAAACCTTAATGTTTAAATGGAAAATAGTGAAAAATCATTTAGGGTTTTAATGGAAATTTTGGGTTCTAACAGTGGCTCCTATTGGGGATGAGTGATTTTCAAAATCAGTGCAAGAATCGAGAATATGTTTGGGAGAGCAAACCAAGAAAAGACATAAAAAATGAAGGCAATGGCAAATGAAGGGAATGAATAGATGGAGAATGGAAAACCCTACACTATTGTACATGAAAAGGAAAGAAAACACTTTCAAAAAGGGAACTTCTAGGAATTTCCATGTACTAGCAAACCCAGACCCTTCAAAATTTCCTAAAACTATTGTGCATAGAAAATAATGTTTAAAGAGGCTTTGCTAAGAACTGTCCATGCACTGGAAATCCTTAATCCTTTGCATCTGCCATGGTTTAAAATTAAAACCACAAGGGATGGCCCCAGGCCACCCAAAAGAAAAAACCTGCACTTTCCTCTATCATAGACCTTATCCTGTTTAGAGCTCATTGTGTTTCTTTTAAAACCATCCATTCCATCTGCCTTGCAACATGCACTACCATTAAAAAATTTCAGGAAGTCATTGTATTCAACCTAACTCATATTCATTTCGCCACTCTGCATTTCATCATTCTTATTATCATATGAAAAATATTTGTCATCTTGAACATACAAAGTGTATCCATATTCAACAAAACATTCATAGGTTTTCTCATTATCATATATTACTAAATGTTCCTGTAACTATACTGGGACATAAAAATATGAATACTTCACATGGGAATCTACAAATTCAATCTCATCAATATCTCCTAAAACAACTGAATCAAAAATATTTTCCATTTATTTTCTATCACTAGTTGACATTGACAAATATATTTGATCCAGATAGTCATCCTCACACATACTTGAATCAACAAATGTTGAACACTCACTATCATGCAAACCAACATCTTTCTCTTGTAGGCAAAAGTAATGTAAATCAAATACCTCTTCTTGGACACAAATAGATTCATGATCAACTTCAAAAATTTCATCATTGTGAGAGATGGACATGGAACCATTTGAATCATTACACAGAGTACCTTCACTATCAAATCATATATAGGTTGGAACTAAAACTCTGGAATCATCTTTATGTGCATACTTCTGGTATTCAAGAGTTAAAAAATATTAAACTTACACACTACTGATTGAACATTTCTTGCTTCCATATCTTCTACCATGTCTCCAACCTCTTCTTGATCTTCATAAGGACTGGAACAATCATCTTGTTGTAGACTCACAAGTTCTTCTTCCCAATTTGAATCACTATCTGTTATGCAAGAGAGACTCTCCATATCTTCACTGTTGGATGGCATGGTACCTTCTTCTATTTCAGCTTCTGAAGCATTACTGATGTACTCCCCAAATGATGTGTCCCCACCAATATCATTAATGCTGCAATCATCTTCCAAATCTGAAAAATTGTCATTGGAAATTCTAGTAGCACATGATTCCTTTGTTTGTTGCATTGTTTGAGCATCCATGATATCACTATAAGATTTATTATTTCCAGTATCCATGTACCTTTTCCCAAGAATGGAATCAATAAATTTATTTACTACATCAAAGGCTTGTTGTTTTAATGACTCTGACCAATAAATTGATTCAGCCTCTGATGCTCTTAAAATCTATACAAAAAACATGGGTCTTGTTGGCCTAAAATGAGGAGGTAATTGCATACAAATGTCTTTCATCCTATTGTACAAAGAGTTTACATCTTCTCCCTTATATCTCCTTATGTCAAAAAAGGAATCCACAAGATTTTTGCTTCTTTTTTGAATTTTAAAATACTCATCAAAAGTGTTCTGATGTGAATAGAGTACATTACCTTTATTGCCAAAATTCTCAGTTGCATCATGTGGTACTTGTGGTGTCTATTATCTCCTAGCATTGGTGTCTTCATTCTCACTGCATGATGACCTATTTGGTGATGTACTTGGAGCACGTTTGAATCCCAATTTCCACAATTGTTGGTTCACTTGTAGAATCTATTATTCTAATTGTAGCCTTTGTTGTCTCAATTCCTTCAACTCTCTCATTAACTGTTGTCTTCTTTCTACTTCTACCATCTTGAAAAAATTTTACTGCTTCACAACAACCATGCATTACTTATCAAATGAAACAGAGTCGCCACCTACTTTTCCCAAAAGTAGAAAAATGAATTTTTTTTTATATTGTTTTGGTTTGCCACAACGGAATCCCCAAACAAAAATGTGAAACTCTGTTGAATCTATAAATGGAAAGGCTGGAAATTTTTTTAAGTAATTCCCCAGTAGATTCACTAAACTGTTGGGTCTCAAAAACATGGGTTTGAACCACGAGAGGTTGCCAAGCTCTCACAACACTTTTGGCCAATGTACAAGGCCAATTGATGGAATTGAACCTTCTTATCTTTCAGTTCTGCTAGACCAAGGTGGGTGAACCTATCTGAACGATGTGGATTGAAATGTATTTCCTATGAAACAATATACCCACAATGGAAAATGGAAGTGGATAGACAAAATCACTAAACCTACTCCTACTCCTACTACACAAAAGAAAGGATTTGAATAAGTTGTTTGATTTGAAATTTCATCTCTGGGTTGAGGCAGATCAGTGTCTTCTATCCACATGGGAAATGGAGTCAAAAATAGAAAATGATATGTTTTTTCCTCTTTGGCTTAATTCTGGTTGTTAGGCACTTTGAAAAATGAAACTATATAACTCGCATAAAATTTAATTAATTTATGATTTGCATAAATTGTGCTGGAATGTTTCTTAACTTGGTTCTTCTTTAACTCTCCAAAATAAATCTTTAAATTATTTTGACTCATTTAAAAGAGTTTAAATATAACATGCAGACATCAATCAACTAAATCACAGAAACTGGGAATACATTCTGATAAATCAGAGATATACTTGACATGCTGATTTAAACAATTAAAGAATCTCAAGTTGGAGAGAACCAGATAAAAGAATTAGATTTAACACAATATAACAACTGAAAACCAAAAGGGAATATCACCAATTAAAATTAATTATCTCCATTGATCTATTTCAAGAAAGGCTCTGTACATTGTTTACATTCCCCAGTCTGAAAAATGTATTTTTTACTCTCCCTCATCCTAACTGATTTTTACAATAGATTTATACAATACAATTTGAAGAGTCATGACTCTTTATTTAACTAGTAAAACCATTTGTATTCCCTAATAAAATATTTAGTTGAGTTTCCTTTTGGAAAATTAAATATTTCAACATTAGACAAGTTTTTATTTTACTTTATGACTTAACCGCTCTTTACATTCTGCTTCCCCATGGCTTTCATTGTATTTACCGCTCTACTGCGATCAACCCATTGACCGACCGTGGTATAACAATCTTTGAATTTGACTATCTTCTCTTCCTCCACTATGCTATCGCACACTTCATTCTAGCTCTGGCCAACCATCACGGTCTACTCCTTGTCATCACCGCTCTACCGTAGGCTTGATTTTCACTATCGGTGGTATCGTGGTGCTAACATCTATTGTTATCTTTCATAGTTTACCACTTGACCACCGCGCTACCACAGTCCTAGCCTCAACCAATAGTGGTACCATGGTACCCATTCGCTACCCACTTCCTTTTGACCATCGAGCTACCATGGTCATTATTCTAACCTCAGGCAGTACCACGGTGTCTAACATTCACTGCTTGCCTCTGTGTCTACCAAATACCACGGTCTATCATTTGGCTATCTGCGGTGGCAAGGTGCCCTCTCTTAACTTCCATCCAGTCACTGCTTCCCTATCACTGCGGTCATCGCGGTCTTCATCTTAGCCAATCATGGTGTAGCAGTAATCGTCTGCACTGCTTCTCTCACTATCCACCGCACTACCATGGTCTATGGTTTGACTGTGTGTGGTGGCACAATAAACACTTCATTCCCACTCCTTTAGCCGCTACCGCCATATGGATGGCCCTTTGTGGGAGGCCACGATAAAGTGGTAAGTGAGGAAAAATACTTATAAAGGTCAAATATGGTTGGCAGTATAAGGTGTTTTATAATTATGAAAGGGAAAAAGTGAATTATTTCATGAAAATGGTAGGAAAATGACGGGATTAAATGGGCAAACCTTAAGGTTTAAATGGAAAATATTGAAAAATCATTTAGGATTTTAATGGAATTTTGGGTTCTAACAACACCTACACAACACATAGATGTTTGTGTGGCTTGCTTACATCCCTCAGAGATTCTCATGGATGAAGCAGCAGAGACGTTACACTTCCTATTAGAAGTTGAAGTGTAACACCTCCCTTCAAGTGGCCGACCCAAATATGGCCAGTTTCTTCCATTCTTCCTTCATATTCTCATTTCATTCATCCATTTTCAAGTGGACGAGATCTAGAGAATCTCTCAAAATTATAGCATTCATCCACAAGATTTGTAGCAACATTTTACACTTCATAGCAAAAATCTATCATTTCACCACTTCAATAGAGAAAGCGTAGGACAAATCCATTACAATAGAGGCTTGATTTCCTCTTATATTTCTCATCCACTAGCCTTGAGTGCTTTGGATGGAGGTGGTAAGATCCTCTCATCTTCTCTATTTTTTGGTTGAGTAAACACATTACTGTTTTGTAGTGTTTTTGGTGTACTTTTCTTGTATTCCTTCTTTATCGCTTTATCTATTTATCATTGGAAACCTAGCTATTTGTGGAGGTGAAAACACCAAAATGGGGGTCTAACTGAGGTAGACCCCTAAATAACCCCAACATTTTCCCTCTTTTCTATGTGTAGGTGGAGATATATTGGAGAAACTTGGTGAAAGGATTATTGTAAGAGATCATCTTTGTCACCCTTGTGGTAATATACTTTTTTTATCACTTTATCTTTATGTTTCATATTTCATTGTCTTATTTTGTACCTTTAGAAACTTTTAAACTAGGTTATTAATCTGATTTTTAGAGGTTAAACCTTGTATCCTTGGTTTTATGGCCATACGAACACCAGTGTAGTTGAGAGACACCAGCATGTTATGATTTTTTCTTAGATCCGTGCTTCTATCCTCTAACAGAGAGCTATCCAAGACACAAAATTGGCCCTAGAAATTAACTCACTTAGTATCCTTTCAACTCTCAAGTTTGTAGAGTGATCGAAGGATATTATAATCCTCATCATTCTCATCCCATCCATCCTAACATTCTCTCTAATTGAGGTAAGTTAGGGCAGCCATACTAATCTTTGCCTTTCATGACCTGGGGCCTTGCGGTGGTTGGTCACCCTCTCTTACATTTTTGGTGAACCCGACTCGAACCCATGTCTTTTTGTTCATCGATGTTCTAGAATTTTTTCTCATATACCCTTTGATTATTGCACTCCTCTATGTTGTAAAGGTTTATGAGCATCACAACCCAATCCATGATCTATGGGCATATTTTTAGGAGAATTCTATGACACCTTTTGATGGAGAAGACGAAGGTCTCTTCTAGTTTCACTACCGATCTTTTCTCTGGTTTTGCGGTTGGCCTATCTACATAGGAGCATGTGTTATGGGGTGAATCTAGATTCTTTGATGAAATTGGTCACATCCCTACCCCTCCTATATCACAAACCTCATCATCTATCGAAAAACATGAGGCTATCCACATACCTTCTGAATATTTCACTAGTCTAAGCAAGGGGTTGGGTTCCTTGGAGAATCACCTAGAAAAAACTCAAAGTTGGTTAGGGCTGCTAAAGTTATTAGCAAAATAAAATACATTGTAGTAAAAGATCGAACATGAATAGAACTCTTGGCTAGCCTCACTGGTCTGTCCAAAGCATGTGCCCCTTCTGATTCATGGTAGTATGATACAAGGTGGCGCCTTTGAAGAAAATGAGAGGCAGTTAGGATAGCCAATACCTCCCACATCTGTGTACATGGCTGACAAGGTCCGTTTCATCAGCATCCTAATTTCTTCCAAAATTTCTAAACTATCATAGTAAATAGAAATCCTCTGGGTTTCCAATTCACCCTTTTGTTGCCTTTGATGGTGGAGGATTTGGAGGGATGATCAATGGAGGCTTTGGTGGTGTTAACTTTGGTGACAGAGGTGGTACTAGTGGAAGTGGTTCTGACGGAGGTCATGGTAGTGGTTTTGGAAGTGGTGATGGTTTTGATGAAGGTCACACTGGTGGCAGTGGCATCGATGGTGTCTCTGGTGGTAGTCACAATGGTGGTCAAGGTGGTGGGTTTGGTGGTCATTCTATTGGTCTTATGCCTTCCAATGACCCTATTCTAAACACCCTTCTTTAGAATATGGGAAATATGTAGAACTAGTTGGTGAACCTTTCCTAAGATTCTTCCTAGCCTATACTCCATCCCTTCTTCCGACATAGCATGTTGTTAGTAGAAATTATAAATAATACTTTCCCACAAGGCATGGAGATTCCTAAATTTGAGAAATACGACAGTAAAGGAGACCCACAAACACATGTGTCCTCTTTTAATGCCTTGTGTATAGACTTCTTCCAACATGATGCATTGATGGAAAAATTGTTACCTTGATCCCTCAAGGATACAAGACTCAAATGGTACTATTCCTTGCCTGAAAATTCCATCTTTTCATTCGATCAAATTGTGAACCAGTTCCTATGATAGTTCCAAGCCAACATCGGGCCTAATATGACCTTCTCTGACCTTGTTCAACGTAAACAAGGAGATAATTAGAATATTACTAACTTTATAGCATGATACCAAATGATCTTTTCACAAATATTGTACCCATTGTTGGACTTTGATGTGTAGAAGGTGTTCATAAGGAACTTATAAAGGCCTTGGCAAGATAAGTTCACCCTTATGAAATACCCTTCTTTACAAGAGTACCAACAAATGGTAGTACAGTTTGGGGGATCTTCCTCGCACTCCCATCTGGAGGGAAAGTCCATTATATCAATCTCTAGAAAATGAAAAGTTGTGTCGAATGTAGTAGCCGTTGTGGATAACAATATCCTTAGGCACGACCAAAATTTTACAAAGTTGTCTAAATATTATTCTTCCATCTTACTCAAGTTGTTAAAGGATAAGATCGTTAGCTTGCCAACTCCAAAACCAATTAGGGAACCATATCCTAACTGGTATGAAGCAAATACCTATTGTCAATACCATCAAGTTAAGAGACATGATACTAAACAATGCATGTGCCTGCATCATGAGATACAAGATCGCATCAAGGAAAATAATATTTGTCTTAATGGAAGTAAGAAAAACACGAATAGATCAATGGTGAAAGCTAATAGTGAATTGAAGATATACATGAACCTGTTTCTATCACACTTTGCTAACATGATTATCGATTCCTCTGACTCTATTTCCTAGCCTAAAACCTATGTTAACATGGTTACTATTGCTCCTTCTCCTCATCTTGCGACTGGTTTGTTGGATATAACGTTAACTTTGCAAGAGTTACTAGTAAATGACAAACCCTCTCCACTCTACATTCTCGCTCACCTCAATGGCACTAACTCATTTGAAAGCAAAATACAATGAATTTTTTTGATGAAAGATGTACAATTAGATGATTTTCGATGAACGTCGGGCATAACTATTAATAAATAAAAGTGAGTTCAAAAATTTATCTATACTTTTGACAATATATGGGATTTTGGATGATATACTTGAGTGTGACTTTAAGTACTTCAAATTAGTTTTTTTCATTGTCCAATGGTATAGGCTATGATGGAATGAAAATGATCCCAAGAGAATTTTTATTGAGGATGATAATAGATTTACCATGGTTAATACAAGTTCAATCGAGTGAGCTGGAAATGAGCCCTATGTTCTTCCAAGCCAATGTGAGTAGGTATTTTACTTAGAGGTTCCAGGTAAACTGAGTTGGTCATTTTTTGTTATTCATGATCCAAGAGGAAGGTCGGTAAAGTATAATGTGGTGGAAGAAGAATATACTGAAGAACTAGAAGATGATGTAGATGATGATCAAGATCAACAGTTAGTTGATGATGTTCCTGACGAAGATGTTGAAGAAGAGGAACTAGATCATGATGATGTAGGAGTTAATGTTCATGAAGATGATATCCATGTGGATTATGACATTATCGAAACTGATATCAATGGCGATGATGATGATATGACGAATCCTTACAATGTCGAATCTGGATGAGATGATACATACAAAGAGTTGGATGGAGAATAAGATCAATGACATTAAAATGTATGATTTATGTTATTATATTATCTATTTGATATTGATTTCTTGATAGAATTATATTTGACTTATATGGTTACATAATTAATTCATGATGTTTTTAATTTTTATGCCATTACATAATTAATTCATAATGTACTTTTAATTTTTTTTAATTCATGATGTTACAACTATTGTAGCTCTCCTAGAAATTTCCATATTATCATAATGAATAGTGTTTTGGGAAATTTCATGAAAGATGACATATTGATCGTAGTAGTGAAATAATTGTGAATTCGTTTAGATTTTTTAGACCAATCACCCTTCACAGTGTCATTTTTATGATCATCTCCAATTTGATTACTAGGAGACATAAGGTAGGATTTGATTGGCTTACCTTGGAGGAAAATTTTGGCTTTATGTAATGTGAGCAAATTTTGGATGGGATAGTTGCTATTGCTAAGGTGGATTGCTCCTTTCTTTGAAGGCCATACACTTATGATTGGGTCAAGTTTTCTTTTCTTTAGAATATTCATGTTGCCTTTTTGATAGTTTATGATTTTATTAGATGGGTTATGAAGCACTTATTTCAAGTAATTTATGTCTTTTAATTTGTAATTTATTAAATTCAAACACATCCAAAATTATGTCCCTTGCTTTAATTGATTATTACGTTATTTAATTACTAACTCAAATGACACCTCCAATTTAACTATATCTAATTGAAATTATCTAAAGTGTAAACAACTTTTCCAATTTAACTATATGTATATATAACTCTAAGTTATTTTTTATTTTAACTAAAAGTGAGGTTACAACATACAAATTAAATGATATTTATGATTGTAAAATTTATGATTAAATATATCTCTTAGAATCCTTTTTGTCCCAATTTGAAAATAATTCTATATTATAGAATACATTTTTTAAAATTTTAAGATGAAAATAGCAAGGAAAAATCAAACAAATATCTTTATGAAAGAAGTATATTGGTGTGAAATTAAATATGATTTTTATTCCAATGTAAAAACTACAAAGAATGCAAATGATTCTTTCAACACATAAACTATTATGTAGTAGTCAATTAAAATGAAAAATATTACTCTATATTAGTTAGGATACACAACTAAGAAAATGATCTAAATAGTCTAATAATTTGACCATTAGCATATAGAAGTTTCTATAGAGTTGTAGATCTCTCCCATTTCAAAAACACAAAAAAATATTAGGTAGATAATCAAACATCTTTCATTTATATAGTGACTTATTTATCCTAGAGGAACCAAGTATATAGTATACAAAGAAAACCAACAAACCCACAACTACCCCTATTTTGAAGGAGTTTAGTTTTCTCCCATTTCTCTCCCTAATCTTGTCTAATTATTTTAAAGAGAACAAGGGTCATAACACAACTTTATTCAACCCACTAAATAGCTTGGTTAATGAAACTTGACAAAAGAAAAAAATAAATTGCTACATTTGGCATTTCATGTGGAATGAAGAGTGGTGACAATAATCTACTTATAATTTAATAAAACACTACTTTTAGAAGGCTTGACATTAGAAAGATAAATGTTACTTTTAGATATTTTACATGAGTTTCCTAGGGCCGCCCATTTGTTATAAGTTTCCTATAGCACTAAAATTTCCCACTTGTGAAGCATGCATTGAAGATCATAATTCGTATATGAAGAGCACATCTTGTTTAAACTATCCATTTTAAAATAGAACCAAAATCATGAATTATTAAAAGCGTTCATAGAATAAGAAAAGAATCAATCATATCATCATATCCTTATATACCACCTAGATAATTTGCACCATCCACTCTTATTGACTTGACATATATTTACATATTTATATCTATCTTATATTTAAGTTGTGAAGAATTTTATTCATGCAAACTAAAGAGATTACTATTATGCATAGCATAGTATATGGTATAACCTATATAGAAAAAATATGAAAAAACAAGAAAAGTAAATGTAATTCACAATTACATATTTCTACCATATATTTATTTAAATAGAGTTGTAGATTTGTTTCATGTTAGATATGTTGGCACATCACTGAAAGTAGGTGATATGACTAGGATAATTGTAACCTCAACATTTGGAAAAAATACTTCTATGTGTTATACTTTTATGGATGTCCATACCTCAATCAAAGCTTACATATTGAAAGAAACAAAAAGGATATTAATGAAGGCTATGGAATTTAGGTTTATACTTTCCAAATGAATTTTCTTAGAGGAAATGTTGCATGATATTAGATGTTAGATCAAAATCGTTAATCCAAAGCCAACTAAAATGGAAAAATAATATTACAACACATTAATTTAGTGAAATGTGCATATTATTATAGAATGTCAAATCAATTTCTAATGTAGCATTATTATTAGATTATTATTTTTAGGCCCTTGATATCTTCTAGGAGGTGTTCAAATAAAGTGTTTTGTAGACATTTTGTGCTTCAAGTTTACATAATAATTAAAATGAAGGAAAATAATTGGACCCAAATTGTATTTTAAATTTGAAATATAAAATTCTCTTTTGAAAGTATAAAAATGAACTAGTCTATTTGACTCCTATGAATCCCGCACGCGTAGGAGCAGAGAGTTGGGGCTATGATCTAGAAGGTATAATGACTGCAAGGATCAATTGAAATACCAAGCCACCCACAAAGCATCTAGCCAACTAGAAATTGAAAAATGGAGGGAGATAGAGGATGAACAAGTGCAAGTGCCAACAAATCCACTGTAAAGATTATATGCAAGATACCCTTATAAATATATTTTCCTATGTGACATTTGTTGTCCTATTTGACTACATTTATAGTGACTTAAGGTTTCATGCCTATGAGTGTGGGTGATATTGAACATGTTTCCAGAGGAATCAAATGGAAATCTATGGTGAAGTAACCATGATTATTCTCTCTTAAACAAAAGTGACCTTTCATTAACCTAATAGGACTGAGAAACACTATTGAAGACCACCTTGCCTTTACCTCATGCATTCTTTCATTTCCTTACATTGTATTTCACATTCTCTTCTTGAAAGCTACCACTGTCATCAGGGAGGACTGCCATATGATGAGTTACCTTAAACACTTCATCTTTATATCCAACCCAAAAATAAAATGGTGAAAGATCATGTGAAAGAAAAGAAAACTCAGTGTTCCATGGGGTTTTGGGGACAAGGATAGGGGGATAGTAGGGGACACATTTTGGGGACATAGGGATGGGTGGTCTAAGTTTGGGGGTGGTGGGGGGACAATGGGGGAACAATAGCAGGGGGCGGTAGGGTGTTGAAATATATATAGCACTTTAAAAAATAGTTATAAATAGATGTACAAGCTTCATAGGAATATATTTATGACAACAATCATGGTTCTTTAAAATGAACATGTTAGTGATCCAAATCTACACCCTAATGCCAAGTTGTGAACAAACTTAGTAGGTTTGGATGTAACATGGGACTTCTTTTAGGTTGTGGGTGTCCTATTCAAAAGAAGACCTTCAGATTATGGGTCAGATTCCCCTTTTGATGTCACGTAACTATTAATATTTGAGTTAAAGGGTAAGGATTTGCATGAAAATAAACCTAATACTAAAAATATCTAAGGTGATGCACCAAAAAAACTATGGACCTAATAACAACCTATCATATTCAAATCATCATAATACTTGATTTACACAACTCACTTTCCAATGTAGATTACATAAGTAATTTATAAGGAGGTCTATAAACAAGGCTTTTAGAAGGAAAAAAAAGGTTTCACAACTAACAACACTACTAAAAAATACAACTTATAACCTGTTAACATACATTTTCTGCTAAATAGATGCCTAAAAATGAGACAAGTTTGCAAGGAAAGATAAAATTTCTCAGGACAAACTAATCAATCATTAACAACATACCATGAAACATGAAATGAGAAGGTAAAATTCTTTATTTTATTGATTCAAAGTGCTTATTGTATTACAATTCCATCTGATTTACAATGCTACTCCACAAAAATAAGCTCCAAGAAACAAAGCTATCCTCAGTTGGAAATAAAGAACTCACTCTAAAATGCTAAAATGAAGATACATAAGAAAAACCCAAAAAATCACCTCACACATGTCCAACTAGAAGGTTTTGGTCGGATGCAGCAATGAGGCCAAAAAGGAACCTTCTAAAATCACTCCAAAGAGTCCTCCAAAAATTCCAAGGTCAAGCCAAGACGATAGCCATCCAAAAATTATGACCAAAGAGCCTCCAAAATAGCACACGTTTCTCCAAAATAGTCAAAATCTCCACTCACACATTCTCTTCATGTCTACAAGTCATCATTTTGTCTCCCATCCTTGACCCATGCAATATGTGTGTTTTGAAAACACAAGACTCCAAAAAATAATTAAAGATAATAACTTGATTAAGTGATTCATAATATGCCACTTAATCAAGTTACTTTACATTTTAAAGCAAAATACAAAGAGGCCCCCACCACCTCTTTGAATTACATTGTAACATTTGTAATAAAAAGACATGATAAAAGTGATTTGAAAATCACTTAAATGATATCTTTATACTTTGAAATAAAATGCAACATAAAATGCTATATCAAAATGCTTTCAAAAGCATTAAACAAGGTCAAAATCTCCAAGGAACTTGATCATTTTTTCTTACCTCATTTTTCTCTCCAAGGCCACACACTAGTCAATATTCTTTGATTTTCAAAGGAAAAATAAAAGGTTCAAATTTGGACCATATGATCATGAAGGACCTCCACACTTCATGGAAGGCATATTTTGAAATTCTCAAAATCATCTCACGTGATGACCAAAGGTCAAAGGAATATATCACATGTTTCACATGGAAACACTTACAAATTTGTGACAAGGCATCAAGTTTACAAGGAAATAATTTTTCTAAGTCTTTAAACCCCCATTCGGCCCCATAACATGTTAATATGTGTTGCATTGTTTTTAAAATGGGACAAAAATCTCATTGGCATCTAGAAGGGTCAAACCCTAATCATCAAAAGATTAAAAAAATGTGAAATATATCATCATTCTTTTCATCGAGCACTTTGGCAGAGGCATGCTGCTTCCATGGGGTTTGGAGTTGACATTGGAAATGGTGTTTTGACACTGGTTTTTGGTTGATTCTTTGATGGAAAGTGTATGAACACACAAGTAAATGCTTTTTTTCATATCAAAACTATGTTTTTAGTCTCCATTGAAGGCCATTTGATGCATTTTGGTTGTGACTTGTAGTATATCCTAACAAATTTGTTCCAATTTAATTTTAAGTGGTTACTTCATCTGTTGTTACAGTCGCCATGAGATGGTATGAATCTTGAATGGAAGCTTGAAAAAATTTGAATATGCAAACAAAATGAGCAAAAATCTCAGGTATGCCTTGAATCGACTCCATTCTTCTGATTTCTAGGCAAATAGAGAAAGAATAGCTCATTTCGAGCTTTTATCTTGATTAACAAAGCATAAAACTGCTCATTTCCTTCTGCATTTCCTTTGAAAGAAGAAAAACCCCAATCTATTGCATTGTTGTTTTGAAAAAAACATAGCCATTGAGGCCACGACTTTAGATAGAACAATGTCTCTTTTTTTGTCATCTTGAATTTACATTCATAGAATCATACTTTGATTTACTTTTAAAAACACTTCAAATGCCTTCTTTGTTCAAACCATGCCTTTTTTTGTGTAGAATGGCCATGCATGTGTATTTTAGATTCATGGCCATTCTACTATGTTCTCATGCCTTATGTATATGAGGGATTTTTCATTTCAATACACTGTAAAGGATGCATGAAGGCTTTATTTCCTTGAATCTAGGTCTACACTTTCATCATTACAGCTGACAAAACTTGAACCATAATTCCCCCTAAGATGAAAACACTACCCTTCAAAGCTTTTTAAGTTTTGTTCCATTGACATTATTGGAAGATTGTCACTCATTGCTATCTATATGAAATATTATGTTGTCATGCTTACACTCTTATGACATTTTTCCAAATATTAATTATCTCTAGAACAACCATTGCCATACAGGGCCTTAACTTACCCTCAAGATGCCATCTTTCCCTTTCAACACATAAGTCTTTAAGAAATTCATCATCTACATTTTCAAAACTAACAGCCTCCATACTCACAACACTGTCAAAACTAATAGCCTCAAGTGAAAACATTACTGATATTATTGACAATATGGAGTGTTTAAAACAACATTGACAACATAAGAAAATATGATCTTCCATTATCCAAAAAGGTAACTTCTTGTCAATCTGCCCCTTTCTATCTTATTCCACTGACTTTGTTTAACATGCAAAAATTACCATTAAGCATGATTTGTGACCAATCACTTAAGGCAGGTCTACTAGTTTTTCATAAACATTGGACTATGATACTATTCATGTCCTCCTTTTTGCCTACCTTTGCAACTTGAATTGTTAATGTGTGAGGTTTCCCCCCATGATTCTTTCATGGTGATAATTGCTCTAATTTTGTCTCATCACTGTAATTTCTCTTTTGTTGTCATGGATTTTGAGATTGAGCATGTTGTCATAATGATGAAAGCCACTTCAACCTTCTACCATCTTATGACCTTCCCTGTTGACTATCTCTAAACCCCTGATATGACCATAATTTGTAGATTTTTTCTATCTTTAGGCACTTTATTCTCTTTAACACCTTGGTGTGCACTCTTTGTGGTTGACCTACCACCGACATGAATGCAATTCTCATTGTGAAATTCTTGGAAGATTGATCTGCTTCTTTAGGATCTCAAGACCAATGCTCTTTGCCTTACTCTTCCTCCTCACTAGAGGTCTGTGACTGGGTGGATGATGTCTTACAAGGATCTTTGTCACTACTCTTGATTCTCTACATTTGTGTAAAGAGAAAAAATCTTTAATTCCAAAAAATCTACAATTACTTAATTAAATTCATTTATATTCCATAAAATATCGTAACTTCATTCAAATAAATTTGTTTAATCCAAAAGATTCCAAACATCAACTTAAATTCTACAATAAGATTCATAATACTTTCAATTAAATTCATAAATGTGTCATCTTACACGACATTTATAATACAAAAACATTGTAAAATAAATTTACAATTCAAGACTTAGGTATTCTTTTGCCTTAAGCTCTACAATAAACATACAAGAATGAAATATAATAGATATATCAAGAAATATTCATTTTATATTCAATCCAATTTCTTATCTTCAATCATGAAGACAAGAGAAAGGTTCCGGCACTTTTTTCGCCCAACCTCAAAGCTTACACTTCCTCAGAATTACTTAATCATTCAAATAATACCTGACCCTGCACGAATTGCTTAGAAAAATTAAGTCGACAAGAAAGATGGAATCTAATGCATGCCTAGTATAAGTAGTAAATCTGCAAGAATTTTCATTTTTTCTAATTCATTTAAGAAAAAAGGAAGTTTGATACTAGGTTATGGTAGAGAGTTATATATATATCCCATCTATTTCAATGGCTCTTAAGTTACTTAACCAAGTAAAATGCCATGCATGACAAATAATAGTAGTTTTGGAAAAGGAAAACTATGCTCTCTAAAAACCCATATTTGACACCCGTCTCGGAAGGTAACTTTACAAACACATGTCATGCACATTCAATTATCAAACATGCATGGTTCCATTTAAAATTAAAATTATCTTTCCCAACCACATGACCTGCACTTTTATTTTCAAGCAAACATGGTTTTACTACAATAATCTTTCAGATTCAAAATCGTAAATAGCATTATGTTCATATTCGAAATACATAAAAGAAGGTGTATCACACGTATGTAACTAAGTACATATAAAAACAGAATAAATGTGCACACATTCTTTCGGGTCATTTACTCATAAAATTGAACTACACTTCAATATAACCCTTGTCTAATTTATTTCATTTTGAAATAATTTTATTTAATTTCTTTGTTTTTCTATTTATCATATTTCCCTAAAAATATTATCTTTTCCAAAACATAAATACCTCACATTTACTTTTGTTTCGTAGGAAATTTAGTATCATTCCTAGAGAATTATCAAATTTCACTTTTATTTTTCCAGCATATTTAAATACACAAAATTATTTTTTCTTATCATTCTCAAAAACATTCAACAATTTTATTCTATGATATTTTAATGACTTCATGTTCTTTTCTTGTAATTTCCAATTCTCTTTCTGTATAGTTAATGCATATAGTTTTCTTTTGGAGGTTTTCTGAGCCTAAAAACATATAGTTTTCTGTGTGAATCCTCTCTATATATATTAAAGAAAAAAATTTAAACAATGAAGTATGTTGTCTCTAATTCTATAATATGTGTTAGATAATTTTCTATTCAAATTTGTTCTTTATCTACATGAAAATACAATCTGGTATATGCACTTAAGAATTCATTAATTCCTACGTTACGTTCTCATTTTTACTATATCTACATAAGAAAGAAATCAATAACTCAAGCATTCATTGTTTCTAAGACTGGTAAATGTTTTATATCAATGATCTTACTTGTTAACTGGCAATAGTTGTGAATCTCCTCAATCTTTCATGTATATACTTTTATATTTGAGACTCTTTTGTGTGTGTATTTCCTATAGGTTGCTCTCTATGCTATGGCTATCTTTCTCTTTCTCTCTGCAGCGTAGATTCTCTCCTTCTATCTACTTTCCTCCTATTGTTCTTGTGGTCTTTTATTTCTTTTTGTGCTTGTGCTTGAGCGCCCTTCCTCTGGTCTCCTGTTGTTCCTTCCTGGCCATGTGTATCACAATTATCCTCCTCCCCTTTCTGTCGCGCCTTCCTCTCTTCTCCTCCTTCCCACGCGTATGATGGAGAGAGAATATCTTGTCCTCTCTTCCTCTTTTCTAGCTGCGTCCTTCTCCTACTTCCACACACACATGAGGGATAGCAATTTTCCTATCCTCTCTTCACTCGTTTCTTCTCTGGATGACTTCTCCTTCCATTTGCGCATGAGATAAGCTGAATTCAAACAAACAACTCTCTTTCTATTTTGTAAAATGGATTTTCTTCCTGTTTTCTTTATCATGTGAATGGTGAAGTTATTTAGAAAATTTGATCCACTTTTCATGCCAAATTCCTAGTGGTGGTGACCATAACTCCAAGTTCTATCCTTGATTGCATGTGAAATTAATTTAGAGGTAATTGTTTACCAATTGTTTACTAATGTTCTCATTTCAATTCATTTTAAAACATATTTCATTTATTTCTTATAATTTCCATTAAATAACTAGATTTAATAAATATTTTTATTTAAACATTTATTTATACTTTTAGTTAAATCAATTTTTCCACATAACAACATAATATACTCAAATTTAGAAACTCTACATAAGTAATCAATCTTTCCATTTCAAAACAAACATATTCCTTTTCACATATATTTGAACAATCAAATAATTTTAAAAAAAAATTCCAAATAATAATCATCACGAAAATACATTATAATAACTAAGTGGTGTGTGAGTTTCCATCATCCTTATTAACGTCTAATGGATAAAACAACTCTACTTGATCAATTTTCTCGCCTTCATTCTCGTTCACCTATCCTTGCGTTCACTTGCACTCAAATTTTCATCAACAATGACAATCCCCGAATTTCATAATAATGAATTTCAAACATTTCATTTTCATTTTAATTTCAATTTCAATTTCAATTTCAATTTAAATAATCATCTAACATAAACATGCAAATATCATGATTTAATATTTTCAATTAAATAAATGATAAAATCAGTTCATGACATCCTTCCCCTCTTGGAAGAGACATCGTCTCGATGTCTTATTAATCAATCAATAAGCATAGTATCTCAATCAATAAAATATAGTATCTCAATCATATTGAAATAATAACTATCATAGTTATTAAAACATAAGCATGAAAAATTCATAGTAGCATCCACACTATCCAAGTTCACAACATGTGAATCAAAAACCAGAGTATCAAGTATCTCATGCATTAAGAAAATACTATCCTAAGAATGAAAATGAGGAAAATGACGGTCAATCATCTCAGAATCCTCCCATGTAGCACTATCCTTAGTATACTGGTCCCACCAAACCTTGTACTAAGTACTATCCTTGTTACGCAAATTAATGCTACATCTGTCTAGGATTCATATGGGCTCCACTAGCACCACCCCTAGATCCTATACCTGTAATGAATGCCAATCAAGTATATGAGATGCATCAGGATGGTATGGTTTCAATAAAGAAACATGGAATACATTATGGATTCAAGCTAGAGCAAGTGGTAACGCTAGTCTATAAGCAAGTGTATTAATGACTTCTAACACATCAAAGGGTCCCACAAATCTTGGATCCAACTGTGATGATTTCCCAAATGAGATAGAACACTTATGAGGCTGAACCCTCAAAATTTTTTTATCTCCCACAACAAACTATCTGAAAGTCTTGTTTCCATCAACATAGATCTTCTATATATTAGAAACCTCCTTCAACCTACTCTTGATCAACTTCATTTTCTCATCCATTTCCTTGAGCATATCCAAACCAATGATGATCATATCTTCCATCCTATCCCAACTAATGGGTGTGCGACACTTCTATCCATAAATTGCCTCAAAAGGTGGCATACCCAATGATGCATGGAATGAGTTGTAATAAAACTCAACCAATGGAAATATTCCTCCCACTTGTACTGTTGATCCATGCAGTACATCCTAAATAGATCCTTAACAACCTGATTGACCCTTTCTGTTTGGCCATCAGTTTGTGGGTGATATGCAGAACTAAAATTCAATTTAGTTCCTAAAGCTGCATTTAGTGTTGTCCAAGACCTAGATGTCATCCTGGTATCCCTATCTGATATAATGGTCTTTGGTACACCATGCAATTGAAATATCTATTGCACAAAGAGTGTCAAATATTTTTCTTTAAGATTCCCAGGTATGGAATGTGAAACCTTTGTTAGCTTATCAATGACTACTAAGATGGTATCATGCCTATTCCTACTCAAAGTTAATCCTTGGATAAAATCCATACTGATTACTTGCCACATATACTCATCTATATCGTGGGGATAAAAAGTCCTGGTGGATGCACATGCTCAGCCTTGACTTGTTGGAATTCCTGTAATACCCCTCCATTTTGCTTCTCATTTCATGTTGTTTTATGCTTTGATTGGATTGCAGCTACTGTGATACTGGACACATTTTTATTATGATGTTTTGATCGCTACTCTTGAGCGACAACTATTACTATGTGATGTGATTATCTGATTTGATTTTACATGCTTTGATGAATGAATGCTGACAGTAGAATTATCATGTGATTATTTATGAAACTATTGATATGACGTTAGTGTCAGTCTTTGATGAGTGTATTGGTGAAGGAGACGGGTTCGCATCACTCGCTTGCGAGCACCCTGCGAATCCGAGATTTCTTCTTCACAGTGTGAATTATATACTGCATATATCATGTTGTTTATTTGATTACAGGTTGCAGGTACATGACATCGACTCCACTTGGTTCCACAGGTTTAAGCATGTCGATCCAACGGTTAAGTTGAATGGGAGATAGTAGCTTGGTAACATGTGTCAGGTCTACACCCTAGCCTTAGTGTGTCATCCGTTCTGATGATTGAGTCATGTTGTATCTTATTGGATGTTATGTTATGTTTTGAAATGTGTTGAACCTTTAAATAATTCTTTTGAAAATTGCATTGGCTGGAAGAAATGTTTATTTTATATTATTTTAATGTTATGCTCATTGGTTATATTTATAATGATTATTGAAATTAAACTTAAATTATTTATTTAATTAAATTTAAATCTCAAGGGATTAAATTTAATTATTAAATAATTGTAAGTAGGTTTATTAAAGTTGAATTATTTAATTTATTAAATTTAAATCTCAAGAGAGTGAATTTAATTATTAAATAATTGAAAGTGTGTTAGTTTAGTTAAAGTATTTATTTAATTTAAATTTAAATCCCAAGGGATTAAATTTAATTAATAAATAATTGTGAGTAAGTTAATTAAAGTTAAATTGTTTATTTAATTAAATTTAAATCTCAAGTGATTGAATTTAGTTATTAGATAATTTAATAATAATTAAGTTAGTGTGTTTGTTTGTTAAATTAAATTAAATCAAAAAGGGAATTGGAGAAATTGAAATTTTACTTTAAAGTCAAAGTTAGGGCCTTTGAAAATGGGGAAATGAAATTAACATGTAAATTCAACTTTTGCATTTGAAAGTGAATTAGGGTTACATTAGGTTATTTTGGAATTGTTGTTTTATAAGTTTAGGGCAGAAAAATTTGGGGATTCTTCTTGCTTCATTTTTTTTTGACAGGCAGGAAATTTGTTGGAGAAATTTTGATGAAAGTTTAGGAAATTATTTTCTGGTTGAGGAATTAAATTGAAAAGGGAGAGAAATTCTATGAAGAAGGTGGAGCTAGTAGATTGAAGCTTGCTGGAAATTTCTTGGCATTGTGGGAAAAGAATTGTGAAGAGCTCAAAGGAAAGTCTGCATCAATAAACTTGGTGACTGCAAATAACCAAGTTTTCTTTTATTTTCTTGTTTTATTGCTCTTAGTTTAACCTATTTTGTTTAAATGAGAAGAAATTTGTAAATAGGGAATTTTCTGGAAACCCTAGGTTAAACTCCAATAGTTGATATTCAGATTTATTTGTTTTTAAAATGCAAACCTTTTTAGAAAATGGGGGAAGAGAAAACCAGGTCATTGTTTCAATCTTCTTATGTTTAGAATTTTTGAAAACACAAAGGAAAGGGAACGGTTTCATTTGTTATTCTGAATTTAATCTTTGTTTGGAAAGATTCCAATGGTTGCAAAAAATTATTTTCTGGTTGTTTATATATTATTTCTTTGATTTCTCTAGCAAAGAAAATTCTGGAAAAAAAATTACATATATAATAATATACATTGCATATACTATTTTCTGGAAATAATATATGCAATCTATATTATTAGATATATAAAATTTTATATTTTTTTAAAACTAAGTTATGTTGTGTTCGGCCGCCGTACGGACCTGCGTGCATCCGTACCGGCGAATGTTGTTTTTTGGAAATTTTTGTTTTATAAAAAAAAAATTTCGAAGTTGTGGGGGGATTCGGCCCCCCACCGGTTGTATTGACTGTGCAGTGGGTACGTAGTACCCACTGGACAGTGTGCCACCCGTACGGGGGACGCACTGTCCAATGAGGACTGCGGCCCCCGTCACTGTACCCACCACATATGGTAGCCGGCCGTTGTACGAAGCGTACAGTCAGCGCAGGCGGACGTAATGGTCTGCGGACGGTGACAGTACCTGTCACGCCCGCATAAACCTTTATTTTAATTTTTGTTTTTTTTTAATTTTGTTTATTGAATTATTTAAAAATTTCATTTTTTTTTTATGAAATTTTCCATTATGTTATTTTTAATTTAATTTCGTTTTTTAATTTTAATTTTAATTTTATTGAATTTAATTTTCAATGTCAATTTTAATTCGGTTTAATTTATTTTTTTATGTATGATATTTAATTAATTTTGTATAATTATATATGTATTATTTGTATATTATATATTTAATTATATATAATATTTAATAGTTATATATATATATATATATATATATATATATATATATTTTATGAATTTAATTAATATTATATATAAAATTAGTTAACCTTATTAGAATGAACTTTTTATATGGTTGATTTACTGAATCATGAAGAGGGGAGATAATGCTTTTATCGAGTAGTAGGATTATGCATGATGCTTTGTTGTGAAGTTCATAATTAAATGTTTTGTAGAACATGGAAACATCTCCGGTTAAACAAATAAATTATAGTGAAATTATTATTCTCACAATTTGATCCAGTTGGGAAGTTTAAGCTTTTGATGAAGAATTTTATTGTTCAATGTATAGTATAGAAAGGAATAATTCGTCTATTGTGTGAAACATCAGATTTGGAATATGGTTTTAGAATAACCAAATGTAGTATTTTCTTTTCCAATGCATGAGTTCATTGATGTATCCTTAAATGAATATTTTGTGATTGATTATTGTGTAGTTGGGTTGTAAAGTCTTCCAGTTACACGTGGGTCATTCCCTTGTTATAATATTTTTTTGATTTCCCTTGGGTAGTGTTACATTTATCTTGTCCTCCTAGTATTGGAGTGGAATTCTTTGTGTTGCCTCCTAGGATTGGAGAGAGTTTATTGTTTCAAATTCCGTAGCACTTGAGTAACCCTTGGAGTTAGTTTTGTAGTGTGTTATCCAATTAGAAGAGTGGCTTTTGTTAGGGGCCGGAGCCCAAAGAGGTAAACCGGGAAACCTTCAAAAGTGATTGTAACAACTGAAAACTAAAGTAAATATACTTAGCATATTAGGATGTAGTTCACATTAACCAAGATAAGTTAACCTCACTCACAGGCACAAGGGTTTGTTTAGACTTGGGGTGGGTGAGAAGGCCTGGAATGGCAAGATCACTATCTCGTCCCTATGAGAGGTAGATGATTCTACTTGAGTTAGTATGAGTGTCGGGATTCGGTTGAGGCCACCAGGATTTCTGGAGCCTATGAAGAATGCCCAAAGGATATCTCATGACAAACCTTGCGATGACACTCTGTCTAGGATAACATCGTGTTTATGTTGTGCGTATATTTTTTTTAGCACACTTGATTATATTATGTCTGGAAGCAATGTAACCATGATTAGAGTTTTGACTTTATTGTGCATATGTGTGGTTGAGTCAGTTTGTATCAGTATGAGTCTGCCTTTGGTTTGAGGTGGTAGGTTTCTCATCCATGTTACTTGGTTACTATCTCCTAGCATGGGGGGTGGTCCTTCGGGTACCACATGGTTGGGTGGAACATGCACCATAACCGTTGGGTCCCCTGGATCTTCAATACTTGGTGGTGAGACTTCTTGATGGACATCTCACTTGTCTTACTTTTGGATTCTTGTATTTTGTATCTCATAATGTAATGATATTGTTTTACCCATCTTGTGTATGAGGTGGACCTTGTAATAATTGCACTTATGTATTTGTACTCATTCCGAGAATGAGGATTGTAATAGATCCTTTGTAATTGATTTATGTAAATGAATGCTTTATCATATCTCGTTTCTTTCTATGATGAAGAATGTTATTACTTGTGTTATTTACTTTCTATGTATTTTAAATGATGTATGTTAATGGGGTTTAAGTAATCTTAGTTATGTAACCCTAGGGGAGGTTGTCAGTTTAGTTGAACATGTGGGTTAATTCACTTCCTTTAAAAAAAAAAAATTAGTACGCTTGTTTAGTGAATTGAAACTTCCTCTAGGGTTGCGTGGCGGGGCATTACAATTCCAAACATCTTTCCACATACTCCATAACATCTTTCTTGAGCTTAGGCCAAAAATACAAAGTCTTCAACTCTGCTACCATCTTCATAACTCTCGGATGCCCTGAGTAAGGTGCATCATGTACTTCCTCTAGAATCAACCTCCTCAAGTCTGCACCCTTAGGGATATACATCCTTCCTTGATATCTCAAAATACCATCATCCTCCATCACATATCCATAAAATCTATGATCTAAAGGATCTTCCTCTAAGGCTTGCTTGACCCTCTCATAATTCTCATCTGCTGGAAGATGATGGAACACTTGCTGTCTAAAATTTGACCTTGTGGTTAGCATAGCAAAGAGATGTCTTCTCTTGCTAAGAGCATCTGAAACTCTATTTTCCTTTCCCTTGATATACTCAATACCAAAATCATACTCACTTAGGAACTCAAGCCGCCTTCTCTATCTCACATTGAGATTAGGCTGAGTAAAGATGCACTTAAGTCCTAAATGATCTATCTTTAGTTCAAATAGTTTCCCTAGGAGGTAATGTCTCCACATCTGTAATGCATAAATAATAGCTTCAAGCTCAAGATCATGTGGCACATAATTCAATTCATATTGTTTCAATTTTCTGGACTCATATGCAACCACTTTCCCTTCTTGCATCAACACATCTCCTAAACCTTCACTTGAAGCATTTGTAATCACTATGAAGTACCCATTAGGATCTGGTATAGTCAGAATTGGTGCTGATGTCAACTTCTATTTTAGAAATTGAAATGCCTCCTCGCACTTCTCAATCCATTCAAATTTTCTTCCCTTCTTCTGAAGAGATGTAATAGGTGCTGCTATCTTGGAGAATCCTTCCACATATTTCCTATAATACCTTGCAAGCCCCATGAAACTATGAACCTCAATAACACTCTACAGTGTTGGCCAATCCATAATTTCTTCTATCTTTGCAACATCAATTGAGATTCCCTCAGCAAATATGACATGACCCAAGTAGTGAACCTTCTTATGAAAGAAATTACACTTTGAAAACTTACCAAAAATATTTCAATCTCTTAGTCATTGTAAGACTATCCTCAAGTGCTTCTCATGCTCCTCTTTTGTTTTGGAGTAAATCAAAATATCATCTATGAATATAAGCACAAAATAATATAAACAATCTCTAAAGATGTTATTCATAAGATTCATGAATTTTCGCTGGGGCATTCGTTATAGAAAAAGGTACAACTATGAAATTGTAATGTCCATACCGAGTTCGGAAGGTTGTCTTTGGAATATCCTCCTCCTTAATCCTTACCTGGTGGTAACTTGATCTAAGATCAATCTTAGAAAACATGGTGGCCCCTTTCATTTGATCAAATAACTCATCTATCCTTGGTAAAGGATACCTGTTCTTAATGGTAACCTTCTTTAACATTTTGTAATCAATACACAATCTCAAGGTCCCATTCTTCTTCTTCATGAAGATTACCAGTGCACTCCATGGAGATACACTTGGTCTAATAAATCCCTACTTCAGTAAATCTTGCAATTGAACCTTCAGCTCAAGTAACTCTATAGTAGTCATTATGTATGGAGCCTTGGATTCAAACTCAGTTCCAGGTAAAATTTCAATTGAGAAATCAAATTCTCTCTTCGGTGGTAACTCAATAAGTTCTTCAGGAAAGATATCCAAGAACTCCTTGAGAACTATATAGTCGTCTAGACCTTCCTAGACATTATCCAAGTCACTCACCAATATAGAAAATATGGAACATCCTTTCTGATGTGCTCTCTTTAGCTAGATGACTGAGATATGTCTCAGCTCAAGAGGCTCTTTAGATCCAAAAATCTGAACTAGATGTCCAAAATCATCAAGACAACTTACAATCTTATCCTCACAGTTCACTATAGCTTTATGCTCAGTTAACCAATTGATCCCTAGGATCACATCATATGACCCCAATGGTGCTACATATAGGTTAACTTGTGTTTGGAAATCAGGTAGCTCTAAATCACTACAAGATAGACATGAATGTACCCTCTTCTCTACTCGGTTTCCATATTGAACCATCCATGCATGTGACATATAACCAGGTATAATAGGCAACTTAGCAACTAATTTAGGATCAATAAAGCATTTAGTATCTCCTATATGTATCAAGATGGAAACTAATTGACCAAAAATCTTACTCGTCATCTGAATAGGTGAAGCATGAAAATCTACTTGACGGTTATCAACCGTTGCATGAATCTGGTGGTGCGGTGCTCGCCGATCATTCCCTCCTCGCTGACCTCCTACACACTATGTGAAATTGGAGGCATAGTGATCTCCTCCACAATTGTAACATCCACCTCATGGCTCTGGGTGACCACCTATCCTATTCCTAGTATTAGAGAAGTTGGTGTTATTATTATTCACTTTCTTATTCCCACCATAGTTTCCTTCTCCTTTTTCCTGAGAGTTTATTCCTCTCTTTAGGTTCCTTATCTGCTGATTGTTGTTACCCTTCTGGTTATTACTATTTTGGAACTTCCTATTTCCAAATCTAGATTTAGAATTCACATTCTTTATGTAGTTTGCTACCTGTTGCAACTTTTGTTCCTACTTTATGGCCTTCTCAAAGACCTCATCCATATTTAGTGGATTATGAATATCCACATCAGCTCCTATCTATGGCCTCAATCCTAGGATGAATTTACAAATACGAAACCACTCATCCATTTGATATTGTGGTACATACTTTAGGAGATTAGTTAATCTCTCCCAGTACTAAGTAACTGTCAAACCACCCTATCTCAAATTCTGAAAATATATGACTTTTCTATCAAATAACAACTGTGGGAGCCATCTCTTCCTGAAAATTTTAAAAAATACTTCCCATGTAGTCCCACCTGGTTGTAGCTTCTTCTTAGTTTTATCATTATCCCACCAAGTAGAAGCTTCTCCAATAAGCTAATATGCAGCCCAAACTACCTTGGTCTCATTAGATATATTCTTGAGCTCAAAATACTTTTCCATTTCAAATACCCACATTTCAGCTCCATCACCGATGGTCTTACCATCAAACTTGGGTGGGGCTACCCTTTTTAAGTCTTTTTCCAACTCCCCTTCAATCCTATCTTGAGGATTTAGTGGTTCTTCAACCCTTGGATTTTCATTGGTGGGTTGCTCTTGATTTTGGGGAACTTTGTTTTGAGGGTTTTGTCCTTCTCTCACTCCTCAAACTTCTTGTTTGAGATTATCCATTCTGGTACCTTATTGATTCAAAATATTGAGAAAATGATCCAACCTATCATTCTCATTACTTGCAACAACTCCTTTTCCTCTTGAACCCATTACGTATCAAAATTTCTTGCATCAAGGAATGTTTCTTTAGTGTAATGGACAAAGGCCCTAGTGTTTAGAGTGGCACAACGGAAGCATGGTGGGCCCATAAACCACAGGTGCCAGGATCCAAACCTGGCTCTGATACCTAATGTAAAGAGAAACTCTTTTATTCCAAACAATCTACAATTCCTTAATTAAATTCATTTATATTCCTTTAAATATCGTAACTCCATTCAAATAAATTTGTTTAATCCAAAATATTCCAAACATCAAATTAAAGTCTACAATAAGATTCATAAATGTTTCATATTACATGACATTTATAATACAAAAAAATTGTAAAAGAAATTTACAATTCAAGACTTAGGCATTTTGTCGCCTTAAGTTCTACAATAATCATACAAGAATGAAATATAATAGATATATCAAGAAATATTCATTTGATCTTCAATCCAATTGCTTATCTTCAATCATGAAGATGAGAACAAGGTTCAAGCACTTTTTCTGCCCAACCTCGAAGCTTACGTTTCCCTAGAATTCCTTAATCATTCAAAGAATACCCAACCCTGCATGAATCGCTTAGCAAAAAGAAGTCAAAAAGCAAGATGGAATCTGATGCTTGCCTAGTATAACTAGTAAATCCACAAGCATTTTCATTTTTCTAGTTCATTTAAGAAACAAGAAATTTTAATACTAGGATATGGTAAAGAGTTATATATATATCCGATCTATTTCAATGGTCCTTAAGTTACTTGGCCAAGTAAAATTTCATGCACGACAAATAATATTAGTTTTGGAAAAGAAAAACTACGCTCTCTAAAAACCCATATTCGGCACTCGTCCCAGAAGGTAACTTTCCAAACACATGTCATACACATTCAATTATCAAGCATGCATGGTTCCATTCAAAATTAAAATTATCTTTCCTAACCACATGAACTACACTTTTATTTTCAAGCAAACATGGTTTTAATACAATAATCTCGTAGATTTAAAATCGTAAATAGCATTATGTTCATATTTGAAATACGTAAAAGAAGGTGTATCACACATATGTAACTAAGTACATATAAAAAAAGAATAAATGTGCACACATTCTTTCGGTTCATTTACTAGTAAAATTTAACTACACTTCAATATAACCCTCTTCTAATTCATTTCATTTTGAAGTAATTTTATTTTACTTTCTTTGTTTTTTTGTTTATCATATTTCCCTAAAAAATATTATCTTTTCAAAAACATAAACACCTCACATTTACTTTTATTTTGTAGGAAATTTAGTATCATTCCTAGAGAATTATATAATTTCACTTTTATTTTTCAATCATATTTAAATACACAAAATTATTTTATCTTATCATTCTAGAAAACATTCAACAATTTTATTCTATGATATTTTAATGACTTCATGTTTTTTTCTTGTAATTTTCAATTCTCTGTCTATATATTTAACACATATACTTTTCATTTGGAGATTTTTTGAGCCTAAAAACATACAATTTTCTATGCGAATCCTCTCTATATATATTAAAGAAGAATTTTCTAACCAATGAAGTCTGTCGTCTCTAATTCTGTAATATGTGTTTGATAATTTTATGTTCAAAATTTTTCTTTATCTACATGAAATATAGTTTGGTATATGCACTTAAGAATTCATTAATTCCTATGATACGTTCTCATTTTTACTGTATCTATGTAAGAAAGAAATCAATAACTCAAGCTTTCATTGTTTCTAAGACTGATAAATCTCCTCAATCTTGCATGTATACACTTTTATATTTGTTACTTTCTGTGTGTGTATTTCCTATAGGTTGGTTTATGTGCTCTAACTTTATTTCTCTTTCTCTCTGTAGCGTAGAATCTCTCCCTCTGTCTACTTTTCTTTTATTTCTTTTTGAGTTTGTGTTTGAGCACCCTTCCTCTAGTTTCCTATTGTTCCTTCCTGCCCGCATGCACCACAATTATCCTCCTTCTCTTTTTGTTGTGCCTTCCTCTCTTCTCCTCCTTCCCACGTGTATGATGGAGAGAGAAGATTATGTCCTCTCTTCCTCCTTTATGGTTGTGTCCCTCTCTTACTTCCACACGCGCATGAGGGATAGCAATTTCCTATCCTCTCTTCACTCGTTTCTTCTCAGGCTGACTCCTCCTTCCATCTGTGCATGAGATAAGCCAAATTCAAACAAACAACTCTCTTTCTGTTTTCCAAATTGAATTTTCTTCTTGTTTTCTTTATCATGGGAATGGTGAATTTATTTAGAAAATTCGATCCACTTTTCATGCCAAATTCCTAGCAGTGGTGGCAATATCTCTAAGTTCTATCCTTGATTGCATGCGAAATTAATTTAGAGGTAATCGTTTACCAATTTTTTACTACTGTTTTCATTTCAATTCATTTTAAAACATATTCCATTTATTTCTTATAATTTCCATTAAATAACTAAATTTAATATATATTTTTGTTTAAACATTTATTTCTACTTTCAGTTAAATCATTTTTTCCACATAAAAACATAATATACTCAAATTTAGAAACTCTACGTAAGTAATCAATCTTACCATTTCAAAACTAATATATTCCTTTTCAAATATATTTGAACAATCAAATAAATTTTTTAAAAATTTCCAAATAATAATCATCATGAAAATACATTATAATAACTAAGTGGTGTGTGAGATTTCATCATCCTTATTAATGTCTAATGGCTAAAACAAATCTACCTGATCAATGTTCTTGCCTTCATTCTCATTCACCTGTTCCGACGTTCACTTGCACTCAAATTTTCATCAGCAATGACAATCCCCGAATTTTATAATAATGAATTTCAAATCATTTGCATTTGCATTTTCATTTCAATTTCAATTTAAATAATCATCTAACATAAACATGCAAATCTCATGATTTAATATTTGCAATTAAATAAATGATAAAATCAGTTCGTGATAATTTGTCATTGCTTAATGCCTTTCTTCCAAGTTTCATGATTCCTATCAACATGTGATTTCATTAAGGCATGTGAGGTTTCTCCTTTCATTGCATGGATATCCATGAGGCATCATTTATTTCATTAGTTGTAGATAACTCTTCCCGTAACTGAATGTGATTATCATGTTGCTCTTGTGTTCTGACTTCCATAATCACATTTTTCCTTTGAGGGAATATAGTCATCTTCTTCATCAGATGAGATATTCAATAGATTATACTATCTTAAAATTCTCATACTTTGATTGGACTGTGTTTTGTGCCTCAAAATCTTAGAGATTAGAACTTCATCATGTCATATGATGATGGCATTGTCTTTTACCTTTTCAAGGGCTTCTCACCTTAGGTTTCTATACGACTGTATCATTGTCTTCTTGAGGTGGATTTTCCAATTTCATATGCTCATCATTGTCCCCTAGGGTTGTGCATTGTCACCATGAAGAGCTCAAACTACTGCCCCTTCATGACCATTCTCATGACTAGAATTCTCGAGGCTGCCCATTAGACTCTATAAGCTCTTTCTGCCCATTATCCTACTATGAACATCACAAAAGGCTAAAAGATAGAAAGGTATTGAATCAATGCATAGATCTAATGGAAGAAGAATAATGAGTAAAGTACAAATCAATGGCATACAAAGCACTCTTCCCCAATGAAGGATTAAAGCTGCAATTTCTTAGCAAGCTTCTTATTAACCACCTTTTTCTTGTGATGATTCCACATTGACAGTCCTCCTATAATGACATCTTCATAAATTATGACTATCTACTCTTTATTATTTTCTTCCTACTAAGTTCTCTCCTTCATTCACTATACCCACCAAATGGTATCCTTCTTCTCCATACAATTTGTAGCATTGTAAAAGGAAGGCTAAGCAAAACATGTAACAAGATGGGTACCTATATCAAGACTCTGTCATGCATCCCATAAACATTAATTTGCATTTGTACATAGCAATATTGAGTCTCTTATAATGGCCATGAGAAGTGAAACTAGCAGTATCAAGTGACTCATCCTTCTTTTCCTTGTACATTTTTTACAAGGTTCAAGCACAAAAAATTCCACCATTGACTGCCCCTAGAATGTACACTCCAATCTCTGACCGTTAATTTCATGAGACTACCTCCATAACATCCACCATTTGATGTACCCCATCTACTTCTTGGATTATATGAACACCTATGGTTGTCCCTCCATGATCTTTTTCTATCAACATGAATTTACATAACCTTTCCTATTTAATACCTCGCTCTAATCCTAGTGGGTAGACACATGTCACCTATGTCGATGACCTGAAATATCATCATCCTATGTGATGTGTGGATATCCAATAGGGTTAAGGTGAGAGGGACGTGTCAATACTTTGGATTTCTCCCCCATTATTTAATAGATGCATAATTGAAATTGATGCATCTATTATTGGACTTGATGCATCTCCAAAATCACTTACTTCTTTTCATAAAATGGATCATGGATCCACTTAAGAAGATTGAAAGACATCCAAAAAAATGTGTTGCATCTTTTGAATATGATAATGAAATTTGATCAGCTGGTGTGATTCCATATTAATTTAATGCATTAATAACATGTATATCTTTGATCAAGTTTCTCAATTTCTTATTTCTCTCAAAGCTTGCTAAGCTCTACCCTCATGGGAGCCACATTTACCCCACATGATGCATTTAACTAAATCAAAATAATAACATGACTTGTCCTAAATCTGCACATGAAGCAAACAAGTTAGAAGAATAGATGCATATTTTGGATGTGTTTGATGACTTCATTGTTTTCTAGGACATCCAAGGTTTGCATGCTTATTTAATGCATTTAGGGATTAGTTTATACATGCATAGGTAGGTGTTCATGTAAGGTTTGAGATCTTTCATTTCTTAGAGAATTTCTCTAATATCATTGTTTTTCCAGATGCAAGAGCTAGGAGCACTACATAGCTAGGAAGGACAAAAATAGCTTGGGGTAGCACCAGTAGGGCAAGAGGGAAAATTCTCAACCAGTCATTCTCAGGCAATGACTGGTCTCCACTCTTATATGCAAATTATGTTTTACTTATTCATTTATAAATTTATTCTTTATTTTCATTGAATAAGTAAATTTAGTCCCTTGGCTTGTGAGGGAGATGTACACTTCATGATTATCAATAAAGATTACATTTGTACACATATAGTTCTCTTTTCTCATTTTCTATAATTGCAACATTGGAATGAAAATGTAATCTATTTCATTTGACAATCTTTCTCCATGCATATTAAACCTAGAAAATTTATGGTTTATCTTTTAAATGTTTAAACGAACAACACAAAGAATAAACATTAAATGTGATTTAAAATAAAAGATAATAATCAAGTAAAAAAACATAGCCATGAGGCTCCAATCAGCAAACTCACCCACACCAATAATAAAATTCATTCAAATGTATGTCATAGCATACATTCGAACAAATAATTTTTTTTTTTAAAGCTGATAAAACAATAAAACCTCTAATGAAGTTGCTATACATGCGATGATATTTTCATCACAATTTCGACGCACCTAAATTGACGAACCACTAAAACCTCTCACGAAGTTGCTATACATGCGAGGAACATTTGGTGATTGTTCATCAAAATTGTGACAAAGTTTATGTCAATTTTTTGACAAACATTAGTTCCATTTCCATGACGATGACTGACAATGCTGGGTTATGGTTTCGACATTTAAAATTTCATTGGAAAAGCGATGAAAAACTAGCGACAAAATTTATATGAGTGTTTTGTCGGTATTTTGACAATAGTTTGTTGGTATTTCGACAAATATTTGTTAGAATTTGGAGTCAAATATAGTAGTGTGGTAACATTGTGACAGGGGTCTTAGTTGATCCTGCGAGTAGAGTGAATGTCATAATGGAGGAGACTTTATTCTTAAACTCCCTACAAAGGGAGGAATATTGAAAAACAAATTCCATCATCCATATAGATGATGGTCTTGCCCTTAAATCCTATGGATCAATAACACTATATGTCCTAGTTGGACCTAGGAACATTGACATGGTTTTTGATGTCATTCTTGAGTTAGACCTATTCAGAGTGAAGCTAGGTATACCTTCGCTAGCTTCCATAAATGGGATTTCCTTTGTGATTCATAAGTGCCTTAATTTTTCCCATGAAGGTGTTGTGAACATGGTTCATGATATTGGATAATAGGCTATGGTGTCCTATGGAGGATATTCGTTGGATCACTTTTCACCTGCTCCATTCAATCTACTTCCACCAAGAATGGACCTTCTCTATAAAAAATATGTGAAGTATAAGACTAGAGGAAAGGGACAACCAAAGAGGAAAGCAATGAACCACTAAAACTTGTGACGAAGTTGCTATACATGTGATGAATATTTGGTGATTGTTCGTCGAAATTGTGATGAATTTTACGTCAATTTTTCGATGAACACTAGTTCCATTTTCCATGGTAATGACCGATGATGATGGGTCATGGTTTTAATATTTAAAATTTCATCGAAAAAGGGACGAAATTTATATGAGTGTTTCGTTGGTATTTCAACAATAGTTTGTTGGTATTTCAAAAAACATTCATCAAAATTTGGAGTCAAATATAGTAGTGTGGCAACATTGTGACAGGGGTCTTAGTTGATCCTACAAGTAGAGTGAATGTCATAATGGAGGAGACTTTATTCTTAAACTCCCTGCAAAGGGAGGAATATGAAAAAACAAAGTCCATCATCCATACACATGATGGTCTTTCCCTTAAACCCAATGGATCGATAGTGTTGTCTATCCTAGTTGGACCTAGGAATGTAGACAAGGTTTTCGACATCATTCCCAAGTCAAACCTATTCAGAGTGAAGCTAGGTATACCTTGGCTAGCTTCCATAAATGGGATCACCTCTGTGATTCATAAGTGCCTTAAGTTTTCCCATGAAGGTGTTTTGCACGTGGTGCATGATATTGGATAATAGCCTATGGTGTCCTATGGAGGATATTCATTGGATCACTTTTGGCCCACTCTAGTTAGTCTGCTTCCACCAAAAATGGACCTGATCTATAAAAACAATGTGAAGTATAAGACTAGAGGAAAGGGACAACTGAAGTTGACCCTTCTTGTAGTAGAGAATCCTGCTACCTCCTCTTCCTGAAAGGAAAAGGAGAAGCTTTCTCCTTCTTAGTTTGCCTTGTCTACTCCCTTTTCTTAGGAGGAGTATTGGATGAGTAAGGTTGGTTCCAACCCATTGAGTCTGATGGTGCTTTCTTGGCATAGAACCAAGATCAAGATATCAAATCTCCCTAATGGGTCTCATAGACCTTGGTACTATTTATATGGAAGAAAGAAAGGTTCATGAAGAGAATTTTCCCCATGATCTCTTATCATTTTCACAAACAAGAAGAGGCTCACTACCAAGATGCTAGAATAGATTCCTCCTATTGATTATAAACTTGTTCCTCCTTCTCCCATCCAAGAGCATGTCCCTCCATTGGAAAAATTTGTGGAGGACACTCCCATGGCTGATTAGGAGCCTTCTGTCCCTTTGCAAAATTTGGCTTCTAGTTCAAAGAGTTGTAGAAACTACCTTGCACACAATCGCAAGCATTGACAAAAGGCTATTTTGGATGAACAATCCACCTTACAGAAGAAATAAGAGGAGATGACCACTCTTGCATCAGGACCTCCTATTTTTCCTCCTCTCTCTTCCATTTTTATTCTATCCAAACTAGTTGTGTATCACTTCCGACTTCCACTGCAAATGTACATGCACCTAGAAAGGTGAACTTGTTCATTGCTCCTTTAGTGGAGCCACCTCTGCTAACATCCATTATAGAAGTCCAAAATTTCTCAAAGCCCATAGATATGATTAATAATTTAGTTGTATCTCCTACAGTTCTTTCCTCCTATCCCTCTTCCCTTAATTTGTCTATGGGGAGTTCGCCTCCTCCGATGAAGAAAAAGGTGGAGAGTGGTCCCTCCAAGACTGGAGGACATAAGAGTATCCCAAATTCTCTAAAAGGTGGCCTTGCACTAACTTGTTCTATCCTAGTGATGGAACCAATCCCAGCCTCTCCCAAGTTTGTCATTGCTACCAAATTTCTTGAGAAGCTTAGTGGTGAACCAAGCTTGGGTGCAATCTCCTTCATCTACCAAAGTCAAACATGACACTCCTATTAAGTGCGTGTTTAACTCGGTGGATGAATTTTTGACCTTGTCAGTGATCGTCACAAGTTTTTTGACCTTAGACCAACAAAAGATAAGTGACAAAGACATCATAGGTCCTTCCTCCTTGGCCCTTGTTGTGAGAGGATCATAAGCACCTCCCCTTAACATTACACCATTGCAGGCTCATTATGCTTCCCCTTACGATGATCTCGAGTGGGAAACTAATGACCTCTTTGTTTACCAGTGTTAGGGGGAGACCCTCTTCTTGATCTTTAGATTAGATTTGTGTGTTTTGTGATGTGCTTCCCCCATGATCATGTTATACGTGCTTGGATGACCCTCGTCACCCCTATTGGTGCTTGGATACAAGTGCGGTGTTTGTGTTGTAAACCTTCTTCTATTCGTATCATCTTTCTTCTATGTTTGTGATTGAATTTTGACAAACTAGGGACGATGCAAAGTGTTGGGGGTATTTAGGCTTTCCTTCCATGTTGACCCAATTTTTTATTTTTACTTTGTATTTTGTGCATTCTTCCTTGTCTAGTTGGGGATTGATGATTTTTCACCTTGCACCGTGATTACCTATTATATATAAATAAAGGCAGATCTGACCCCACGAAACCAGATCCCCTTGTTCCCTTTGCGTGTGTTCTCTTTTCTTTTTCCTTTTCTTGAGTTTTCCCTTTCATGTGTGACAACACCATTTCTACATTGTGTGATCTTTAGAAAATGCATTTGTTGCCAATGAATATTTTCTCAAATTCCCTCCACACACTTCTTTGCTAAAATTGCATTCTTGACTTGAAACCCTAAATGAAACATGTTTCCTTCATCACAAGTTCATAAAGAAAGGACTTGGAAACCTTCCTATGAAGTGAGAACACCTTTGATCTTCCCCTCATGTGGGGGCATATCCTTCCTTTTGAATTCCTTGATGAAGTGAACATATTTTGAAAGGATTCCTTGATGATGAATCAATTCAAGAAAGAAGGCATTGGCTTTTGAATAGTGCATCCCTTGAGTGGACCCTTTCCTTTCACATTAGGTTCCTAATGGACCCCCTTGACATGCCTTTTACATCTTGGCATCTAGTTTGGTGACAACCCGACTAGACCGGTTTCGCATCTTAGCATCTAGCCTAGAAAAAATCCGACTAGACCTGGTTCTTATCTTTGCATCTAGCCTAGGGGTAGCCCAGCTAGACCTACTTCACATCCTAGCATCTAGCTTGGGGGATCCCAACTAGACTTCACTTTTCAAACAATGTGTCCCTTTAGTGGACCCCTCTTCCTTTTGAAGGGTTCTCGAGGGACCCCTTTGAAAGTCTTCCAACTTGGCGATGGTCTGCATGACTATTCATTCACTAGCCTATGTGACCACTTCATGATGTATTCTATATGCCGGTAAACATGTCATTATTGACTCCACAGAGTCTCATTTTATTGGTCTCCCTCATGTGAGATTTTGTGGGGGACACCTTTCAGGTTTGTGGGTCTATAAGGCACTTTTCTAGTTTCCTTCATGTGAGATTTCTTGGAGGATACCCCCTTGCAATTTCGTGAGCTTGTAAGGCATTTTCATTCTTCAACTTCATAGTTTTGTAGAGCTATGATGTCCTTTTATGATCCTACACTTTCAAGTTTTCCAGACCATGATCTGCTTCCTCGATGGTTTAGGTATACATCTCTAACCCTTAATACTTCTTTGATCTAATTTAATGAATCACTGATAAGTATTCGTGCTCACTAAAGTGGGGGAAAAATGTATAGGAGTGAATTTTCACCCCTAACACAAATTCCCCCTTTACCCTTTCCCAATTTAGAAAACCAAAGTTGGGGGAATAACTCCACATAAGCCCATTGTTCCCATCACACTCGGTGCTTATTTTGAGTGTCAGTGGAGGTTTTTCTATCGAGGATGCATGTACAGTGTGCAAACGTCCGCATGGTGCACTTATGTCCCTAGCAGATTCACGTGACTAAAGCATCAAAGACGTTACACTTACTATTGGAAGTTGAAGTGTACTGCCTTCCTTCAATTGGCCAACACGAATATGGTCATTTTCTTCCATTCTTTCTTCATATTCTAATTTCATTCATCCATTTTCACATGGAAAAAATCTTTGGAGCATATCTTAGCATTCTAGCATTCATCCACAAGATTTGTAGCAGCATGTCACACTTCATAGAAGAAATCTATCACTTCACCACTTCGATAGAGAAAGTGTAGGAGAAATCCATTACAATAGAGGCTTGATTTCATTTCATCTTTCTCCTCCACTAGCCTTGAGTGCTTTGGACAGAGGTGGTAAGCTCCTCATCTTCTCTATTGTTTGGTTCAGTAAACACATTACTATTTTCTAGTGTTTTTGGTGTACTTTTATTGTATTCCTTCTTTATCACTTTATTTATATATTGTTGCAAACTTGGTTGTCTATGGAGGTGGAAACACAAAAACAGGGGTCTGACTAAGGCAGACCCCTAAACAAACCCCCAACGTTTTCCCTCTTTTTTATGTGTAGGTGGAGAAATCTGGGAGCAAGCTAGTGAAAGGATTATTATATGAGATCATCTTCATCACCCTTGCAGTAATCTACTTTCTTTATCACATTAATATTTACATTTCATATTTCATTGTCTTATTTTGCACCTTTATAAACTCTTAAAATAAGCTATTTGTCCACTTTTTAGAGGTTATACCTTGTCTCCTTGGTTTTCTATCCATACAGACACCAACACACCTAAGAGACACCAACACATCATGCTATCATCCCAAAGCCGTGCTTTTGTCCTCTGAGAAAGATCTATCTAAGACATAGAGTTGGCCCTAAAAAATAACTCGCCTAGTCTCCTTTAAACTTTCAGGTTTGCAAAGTATCGGAGGACCTTATAGTCCTCATCATTCTCATATTGCTCATCCTAACATTCTCTTTAACTGAGGTAATTTAGGGAAGCCATACTTCTCTCAACCTTTCATGACTTGGGGCCTTGCAGTGGTTGGTCCCTCTCTCTTACAGAGGCATCATTTCTTCTAATGCTCCAGCTTTGGTACTCACTTACTCCATTAAATATGGAATGCATTTTGAACTAGCAAATATTTCTTATTTACTTCATGAATATTCTTGTACACATCCTATACATTATAAAATTTGTTTACTATCTTCATAACCTTATTCTTTAAAAAATCATTAAAGATGTCATCTACCACCTTGGAAATATCCTCTTTAGCTTTCTTTGTGTTAGCCTTCTCTACTTGCACTTCTTGTTTCAAGCTCTAAATTATTAGTGACAAGGTCTCTCTATCTTGGTTAGACAAATAAAAAGTTGTGAGAGATAATAGACCCATTTGTAATGTAACAAGCACCCTGTTATGCTCACCCATCAACTTATTATACTTATCCATCAACTTTTCATAATTTTCCTATGTGATTTGGGTTGTTTCAACACTCAAAATAGTAGCATCCATAGTCAATTGTGTAGTTGTAGTGGAAATTATTTCAATAGCCCTTTTTATCACAACACCAATTTCACGCTCTACAAATTTTATCACTTTAGGTTTCCTAGTTTTTGGTGCCATGGACCAAATTTATAAGGAGATGGGAATATCTGATCCACCTCCTCCTCCATTGGAATGTATGCCTTATATTCCTTAGGCACATAATCCTCACCTCCTTCCTTAGTTTATGAATAAGTCACAAATAGGGTGACTGCAGGTTTCTTCCTATCTCTCTTCCTTACAATTGACCACCTTGAGTAGAGGACTAAGACTATTGGCTCCTCACCTATGCATCATGATGTTGTTTGGAAACCTTGGCCTTTATTTTACCTTGTTTCACCTTGTCAAAGAAACTCTTATCTTTGAAATCTCCTAGCATCATTTTAGCCTACACAAATTTATCCAATATCTTAGAATAAGGGATGACATAGAAAGGGTTCTCCTTTATCATCTTTTCTTCAATAGCATAAATATTTCTCCATGCATTCATCCTTTCTACAAATTCATCATCAGAAGATAAATTTCTAATTACATCTTGATATAAAAATTGATGCTTTGTTCCTAACAAGCCCCTTGCTCTTCTCTCAACATCTATGAATCCCTCAAGATCACAATATCTTATGATTTTTGCTTCATTCTGTATTTTTTAAAGAGGGAACCAAACCTCTCAATACCTTTCTTTGACAAGAATTTAAAATAAGAAAACCCACACTTAGGATTTTTTAGTGATTCTTTCCTTGATTTTATGAATTTTTATTTGTCTATGGCATCAATATGCCACATTATTTCCATGAAATATTTTCTATCAGATACATATACTAGAAACTTGTGGGGTGGCACTAGGGATCCATAAATCCTTATTGTAGTATAACCAGTATGAAGATACTAGTCCCCCCAATTAAAATTTTGTGTAGTATCTTTCTCATATTCCAAAGGCCTCATAATTTCTTGCTCACATCTTCATATTCTATAAATGGTCTTCAAGCCGAACTACTCCAGCACACTAAACTTAAACCCATTGCAAAATGCAGTATAGTTGGAATTAGGAAAGTGCATGTCCCAAATATGTGTCCATATTATCCCTTTCCCTCAACTTCATGAAATTCTTCATAACCTTTATACCTTTCCACAATAGCATATGCATTAACAAAGAGTAGTGTCTGTAGGACATTGGAGGTGTTGTATCTTTGAAATTTTCCAAATCTTCATGCAAGTGATCAAGAGTATAAGAAGCATAATAAAAAACCCTATTTTGATACTTTTTTGTATATAAATTGCTAAAACCATTAGAGAAACATTCATCTTAATGTCAAACTTATTGTGCAAGACCTGCCACAAAGTATAGTATGTATTCTTGAAATAATCTTTAAAGTCATCACAGTCAAATGGATCGAAGTCCTTAGGCCCAAATGGTACACCATTCATGTTCAATACATGCCTTTTATGCCTTGGCAACACATTTTTCCTATATGAAATTCATTTTTCTCATATTCATTGTACAATGCACGAACATTGATTGACTAAATAACAGATGGGTTCAAATTGAAAAATTCAACTATTTGGCTTCTTGAAATTTCCAACACAGGAATAATGTCCAAAAATCTCTTGATTTTTCTATTAGTAGTATCATAGCACCTTTCCAATTCAAGCATCAAGTGTACCTCCACAAATACATTATCGAAAACCAATTTTCCAATATCACAAGTCCATAAGTGATAGGTGGGGTGAATGGAAAACCTCCTTTTGAAAGCATATAAAAATAGATCCAAACCACTTCATGGCTGTACCACATCACCTACTCTAGAATTTGAATCCTAAAAATGACCTTGTAACACTCCTTCAACAATTTTCCTCTTTCCAAATGGTTTAGATTTTGTGGTTGGGTCTTTAGAAGCTTCTTCCATGAACCGAGAGTAATATCTCTTCACAATTCTCTTTTTTTGTAGATGCTTCAGGCACCTTTGGTTTTGGCTTATCATCCTGAGGTTTAGGTCTTTTGACTCTTTTCTATTTAGGTTTCCTCTTCGTTTTAATAGTATATTCTAGGGCTCACTCATTTTTATAGTATGATGAAACTAGGATTTTTTATAATGGGGAGTTATAGCCTAAACTCTTCAAATTCATAGGTTTCAAATAAATTACAAAAAAAATTATTCTCCTTCCCAAACCCTACGTGAATTTTTTTAATTCCCCTTTTAAAATAGAAAATAACAACCCCAACCTTAAACCCTAGAAATATACTCAATTTATAGACTGCCCAATGCTACAAATTTACTCACAAAGGCATGAAATTTAACTTACTCAAGAAAAACCAATAGTTTTTCTTCAAATTCACTTCACCTAGAGCTCACCTTCCTCTTATTTTAAACTTGACCAATTCTTCTACTTTGAGATGGTTGCAATTGTGAAAGAAAATGATAAAAAAACCTCTTTATGGTTTAGAAATGGAGCATCTTCTCCATTAATGTCTAAAATATAGCTCATGTGAGCGAACTGACAAGTAGCCATTGAAGTTTAAATTCTTGCCATCGATCCTTTTGATTTATAACACCATCTACAACTCTCCTTGACTATCGCTTCTTACTTTTATAGATGTTCTTTAAAATAGTGATGACACCTTAGGAAGTTTCCACATAGCCACCCATGTGTTCACTAACCCTTTCAAAATTCATCTCTCATCACTATAATGCTTCAAGTTTAGACCCATACTTTGGCGATGAGGAGAGAACCTTTGATGGAAGGAATAATTACTAGCATATTCTCCATCACTTGTAACTGAAGTGTTTCAAAGATATGCTTATACTTCAACAAAGAGAAGTTCCCAATGATACAAAGAGCATGCCTTAGTCTATCGCTCATCATCGTAGTTGATTTAGAGCTAAGAATGATTTTGGTGATGAGCGAAATGGGCGATGGCACAAAATGTTGATAGGTGGAATAATAATAGCCCACAACTCCTTACCTTCCTATCAATCATTGCTAAAGATGAACTAAGTCATATAAACTCTTCTATAATGTAAAGGATTTACGTGATACAAAGGAAATTTGAAATCCATCATGTGTCACTGAAGTGGAACCAAAGAACCAAAAATCTCCAGTGATAAGCGTAGCGAAGGAACTATAGCTCATCGCTCTTCACGGAAGTAAAAAATGAAGGCAAAGATATTTCCACGATGCATGATACAAAGGAAAATCAAAGGTTCATCTCTCATCATCGTAATTATTTTGATGAGTAATAAGACTTTTTTGATGAGTGATACAAGGAGTTAAGTTGTAGAGATTTACACATGCATAAAAGTTATTTTAAAGAGGGGACCGCCTATGGAGAACAATGGACAAGGGACATAAAAAGACTTAAAACCATTATAGAAAAGGATGTGAAGGCCAAATATTTTAAACCCTCAAATTCATAAAATATTAAATCCCTAGACAAAAGTAATAAGGGAAATATTATGCAATGGGTAAATGGGGAATCCCAACCATAAGGGGCCAGTTAACCAAATCAACTCAAAGACTTAAGATATAACTAAGGAAACCTAGAACTGGAAACAAAAATTCAACGAAGGATTAGATCAAAGAACAAGGACTTAGATAAGGGAGAAATGTGCTAAGTAAAAACCCAAACCTAGCATAAAACCCTAAACCCTTACAAAATTTTGAAACTAGAAGCCACACAAGTAAAATCATTTAGATTAGTGGAACACAAAATTTTGAGAGTTCCATTAAGTTGAAGATATAATGCAACTAATCAAAGAAAAAACTACTCAAATTCTTGCAACTATCTCAATAGACAGCAATGACAACATAGACTTGTTGACATCAATTAAAACACCAACTTCTCATACTTGCAATAGAGTATTGTCTAGGCTATGTCAATATAGGGTTTCATTGATGATAGCATATTTATAAGCTTGGTGAATAAAGGTTTTGGTTAGTTGGGCGATAAGTATGGGGGAGGGATTTGGTCATGAAATTAATTATAAATATCTTTGTACCTGAGAAAATCAAGATCGACAATCACACATGAGCTCAAACTCTGAAACATTGAAAGAAGGGATCAAAAGTTATTCTACCAAGAACTCATATTGATGAAAATTATTAGGTATGTTAAGAGAGATCATATGGTATCCATCGTGCCAAATTATTTGTTTTGTATCTATGGAATCTACTCAAGCATGATGACATCAAAATAGTATTTAAAATTGTCGACCATCCATTTGTATGGTAAAATATTTTCATCTTTATCCTCATAGTCATCATTAACCTATCAGATAACCAATTGGGAATATTCATAGACATGAAGGTGCTTGATATTCTATTTAATAGTTTTCCTAAGTCTTCTAGGAAAATCTTCATATTCTGTAATGTTGTTCATACAAGGGAATTCTATTTTGTAGGATTTAGGGATTGTGTCTCCTTTTGGTTTAATATAAAGAACTCAAAATCTAGAACCATGGTGGGTATAGGATCCATCAAAGTATAATTTCTGAAAATGTATTCATTAGGGAAACCTAATACAAGAGGATGATGTGTTGTGGTCAAAGTGTCTACTAATTGATCATATAATACTTGTCCTTTTATTGCTTTTCAATTAACATATTTGACATCAAAATCACTCAAAATCATTACCTATTTTTCCAATCTACTCATGAGAGCTACTTTATTGAGAAGATATTTTAAATGATCTATCTTTGATATGAGGCTAGTCTAATGACTTAACATGTAGTGTTAGATATTTTTTATGGAAAATAAAATAGCAAGACATATTTTCTTGATAGGATTATAGTTAATTTCATACCCCATAAGTGTATAGTTGATGTAGTACATAGCTTTCTCTTTTCCTTCTTTGTCATTTTGTGCATGTAAAGAGATCCCAATGCTAACGATGTAGCTAATATGTATATGATTAGTATTTTTTGGTTAATAGGTGGCATTAAGACTAGTGGTGATAATAAATAATCCTTGAGTTGTTGAAATATCTATTGACAATGATTAGTCCATTTGAATGAAACACCCTTATAAATAAAGTGTTGAAAAGGATGGAATTTGTTTGCTAATTGGGAAATGAATCTACAAATGGACTATAGTTTCCCTTATATACTACACAACTGAGTATAACTAGACATAGAAGGCACATGTATGATAGCTTTTACCTTTGCAGGATCAAATTTTATACATTTATGAGAAATGATATATCCAAGGATTTTTCTAGAGATCACTCCAAAGACATTTTTTTGGATTCAATCTGAATTTTTATTGTGCAAACTTGGTGAAATTTATATCAAGAACATCTAGATTTTTCTAATTAAGTCATCAATGTAATCTTCCATAAGGGTATGCATCATATCATGAAATATTGTATTAATGATTCTCTATTAAGTTTCTCCAACATTCTTAAGGCCAAAGGGAATTATCTTCAAGCAATAGGAACCCCAAGGACAAGTAAAAGTTATTATTTGTTGATCCTCAAGAGAAATTTTGATTTTATTATAGTAAAAAAATCCATCCATGAGTGAAATATTATATCCAGCTATTAGATCTACTATGATACCAACATTTGGCAAGGGGAAATCATATTTAGGATAATATTTGTTTGAGTCCCTTAAGTGTGTACAAATTTAGATTCCTATATTTTTCTTGGTAGCTAGTATTATATCTTATATCCATTTGGCACAATCTATAGTTCTAATAAATCCAACATCTAACAACTTCTTCAACTCAATTTTAACCAATAAAGAAATTTTGGGGATGTATTTTTCTTAGTTTCTGCTTGACAAGTTTTGCATTTGGAAAAAGAGGCAAATGATGGAGGACTAATTCATGGTCCAATTTGGGCATGTTGGTATAAGATGAGGAAATTTTTTTTTGTCTCATGGAGAAGAATCTAATAAAATTTGGTCTTTCTGTCTTTCCTAAAGAAGTTGCAAAGTGTATAATCTTGGTAATTTTAGTTGAACTGAATTTGACTTCCTCTGATTTCTCTACTAGAATTGGGGATATCTCTTGAATGGTATGGATTTCATCCAACCTTCCATCCTTGGGTACCTTGATAAGGTTTTCACCCTTAGATGCATCCTTTATTTTTACTTTCTCTTGGTCTAAAGGCACCTTTTATTTTTCATCCAAAGACCTATTCTTTTTTTCACATATTTATTACTAGAAGGTGGTGTAGACTCATCAAAGTAGGAAATAGTGTCAAGTTATATAGTAAATCCAGCTTTATTATCACCTTGAGGTATACCCTCTTGAAGTCCCATAAACTTAGCTATAGCTTCACTGTTTTCACAAATTTCCAAGCTAGGTGGTCCTTATTGATCCCAATCTATTAGCTATGGGTGAAGTTAGGGAAAGTTATCATTAGTATCTGCAAATCTCAAGGATGAGATGGATATGGTAAGGATCAAGGAATTGTTGGGTACCAAATTTTTTTGATCTAGGCTTGGCCATCAGTATGTTGGTTCTTAGGAGAATTGGTATCAATACTATCCATAGAAGCCTCAACATCATTAGAAATGTTAAATTATTTACTTGAAAGAAACTTAGTATTAGGAGCCTTCAATTTTAATGCTCGATAACCCATCCCTTTATTCTTAGGAAATATTTTTAAGCTAAATCAATTATGTAACTCCTTGTTTCTATGATCCTAGACCACTGTGTGCATCATAACCTTTCTATTTCATGATAGAAAATCCTTTTCCATTCTATTTAACTGGTAACTATGTAGGTTTTACACCTTCTTTATCTGTGTAAACCCAAGTAGATATGTCCTCATTTATAGATTCCTTGCCTAGCTCACCCCACTTGGTGAAAGTAGTGTGAGGTTGTTATTGGATGATGAACTTAGGATCATTTTAGATAGGGTGAAACTTACCATAACATTTTGATGAGGCATAAAACTTACCAATATAAAATAAACTCTCAATGTTGTATTAGCCACATCCTTTGTCTTAGACTTGGACCCCTTGGGAAATGATATGGGTGGATTGGGAGATGTAGATAATGATATAGGATCAATGTAGTGATATGAGGTATATGGCGAGGCTTCTGTATTAATAGGCACTTGATGTTTAGGATTCCCTTTCAAATTACTACAATATCAAAAAGGATTAGGGTCACCTGATATATTGATTTTAGTTCCATTATAAGGTAATTTAAAGAATTTATGATATGTGGAAGGAACAACCTTCATGGTGTGGATCCATGGGAAATCAAGGAGAAGGTTGTAAGGGACGTAAAGGTCTGAAAATTGGCACACTATATCTTGTATAGTGGGACCAAGTTTGATAGGAAGGGTGGTGATGACTTTAGAGGAGCACTATGCATCATCATAAGCTCTTATGATTATCCTTTTTGATGTACTGATACTTTCCTCAAATAATCCCAATGTAGTGACATGTTTTACTGTATAAATGTTAAGGCCTACTCTATCATCTACCAAAACTCGTTTGATTTTTTTTAATTGATGAAGACTTAAAGGTGGAGGGAATAATTGTGATGAGGTTTGTGTGAAGGGATATCATGTTTTGTAAATGTAATATGATTACGACAAATCCCATCATGGCCTAAAACTAGTTGACATTTAGGTTAGTGTAAATTGAGGATTCATATAGGGCCTTATCTAAGCTAACCTTATGTTTAAGGGATATACATAGCAGCTCCAAAATAGATATATAGGTGGGTGTCTTCCCTAAATGATCCAAAAGGTTATATTGATTTGTTGGGTGAGGTTTGGAAGTGGCTTCATGCAAAGTCACTTTGGATCTATGTGTTGTAACTGCACACTCAAGATTCTTATTATTGATGATTATAGTCAAAACATTATTATCAGTATGTTAGATATCGTTAACCATGTATTCATAGGAAGAATGAGTGTAATTGGTTTGGTCTTTGGTACTTGTCCCTAAATTGGAGGATTTTTCCTATCCATGATTTTGTAAAGGATATTTATGTTGGTGTAAATGAAGTCTTGTACCTAGTTAATTCATTACTAGAGGATTTATTTACATGTTAAGTTTACTTAGGTCCTAGGAAGGAATATTTCTAGAAGGTGTTAGTTATCATTAGTTTTTATATTATATTTTGAATTATTTCACATGTGACCTAGGTAGTTGTGATAAGTTGTCTCATGCCATATGATTAAGACACTTGTCATAATATTATGATATCTTATGTCTCACCTTGGCTATATAACCAAGGTGTCTCTCATATATTATATAACATAAAATTGAATCATAATTGATAAGAATAAAGTTTATTCTTGTCATATTCATATTCTCTCTTTGTGTTTTCCATTTGGCCTCTAGTTCTTATGTGGCTATCTCCATAGCCAATTCTAACATTGTATTAGAGCGGGTTGGGTGCCATTGGATAGTTTTTTTCTAAAGAGAGATGGTAAATATTGAATAGTTGAGTATGCTCTTCTCTTGCATCGTATGATGACCTAGAGAATCTAAAAAAATTGATAGACATGCCAGATTTTTGGGGGTTCCTCTTTGTGGCTCTTTATTGTAGGTTCAAATCAGAGCTTGTTGGTGCAAATTTGAGCTCACCATTGAGTTCAGAAGGTTCGAGATAGTCATTTTTTCCTTTGGTTTCATCCAAATCGGACATGTGAGGCCAAATCTATAAGGGTTTGAAGTTGAAGTGTGGTTGACAGATCTAGAAGGTAGCTGCAATTTTGGAGTATTTTGGGTCAAATCTGACCCTTCCATTGCATCTAAAAGGGCTGGAACCCTAAAATTGATTGTCAAATCATTGAATTTGGAGCAGCTGTCCATTGAGGGAATTTTTTTTTTGCAAGGAGCCATATGACCCCTAGGTCATCATAAATATGCACCATACAATTTTTCAAAAAAATAAAATTTATTCAGCCTTTTTTATATTTCTAAAAATTTATATTAGGTCCATTAAATTTTTTAGGATATATTTATTTGAAAAAGGTTTTAAATCAAAATCAAAAATCAGAATCTATAGTAGGTACTACTACACATTACCTGTGTAGACTTTTCATACTTGTAAAGGGTACAAGTATTCTACCAGCTCGCCATGTGGCGAGAAGCCACTCATTTGTTGTGGCTGCCACATTTCATATAAAAATTGGTGGTCAATATTTGAACTGGTTGGTCAAATAAAAAAAAATTGGGCAAGTGAAATAAAAAAACTGATCACCATTCTAGCAGACATTTTTCAAATATCATATTCCATCCTTTGACAGAATATTCCATGATAAAATATTTTGTTGCTATCTATATAGAATATTTTGAGCATCTTGCTAAGATTTTGTCGAGTCAGGCTCATGTCAACCGGTGATGGCCAATTAGCCATGAAATTTAATCAAGCATTTAATTGACACCATCATTGCATTAGCGATGACATCAGTGCTCTTTGGAAAAAATTCCCCCCTCTCCAATGAAGTTTTTCATTTTGCAATTTGACTTTGAAGGCTCATAACTTGCTCATTTTGACTCCTTTTTTCAAGCAATTTTATTTATTTGGACTAGTTTTTTGTACTCTACATGGTGGTGAAATTCGATTTTGGTTTTGTGATGCAGATCATAGGATTCATGATTCTACTCATAGGGAACATATTTCACAACAATGGGTTTCAACTTATTCATCCATCCTCAAGGCAACTTTCTAGATAATTTCCCTAATTTCAAGATAGCAAAATAGAGATAAGGCACAAAATCTCTTGTAGAATCAACAAAATTCTATTAACATCACCAATATGACTGGTTCAATCCCAAATACCAACCAATAGAACTCAAACATCAAAACTTTTACAAGTTGTCTATCCAAAGCAAAAATTAGGCCTATTAAATTCACAATATTCACCCAATATTAACACAAAAAAAAAAAGGAATCTCCATTTTCTCTAACCAAATTCATAGGCATACAATAAATTTCAAAAGAACTCCTTCCAATAAGTTAAAATTGTCATTCAAGGTAGAGAACTTCAAGTATGCAAAAAATTGTCCTGAATAACAAATAGTTCTAACTAGACCACAACAAAGAGAAACCTTACATTCCAAGTTCATACCTCCTTCCTAAATCCTTATCCATGTGGAAGTATACCTTCAGAACCAAATTATACCTCCTCCCATTCTTCATTCAAGTAATTTCACCGAGCACGTAGTCTAAACCTTCAGTTTTGACTCCAATATGGACTGCAATAACATAGTCAAGAAAAATCAATAAAAAAAATTGAGCAGAAAACCTTTTAGGCCCTAAAATCCTTTCATGGATCCCCTAAAATATTACCAAGCACGATTAGGAGCAATATCACCTTTTAAAAACTCCAAGCACACAAATAAAATTCTTAAAATCACCCTAAATACTAGTTTTACCAGTCTATAGCACTTTTTCCAGACTTAGGGCCTTACAAAACCCATTCAAAACCTTAAAATTATTCTTTGAAACTTTTAATTCATGAAAATTCCATAGCATAGTTCCTTCTCATGAATTTTAGGAAGATTTCATTGACTAAAATGAGAGAAACTTCATTTTGAATGCTTTCGGGTACCCTACATCAGGGTTTCTACCCATTTTCACTAAATTTACAATATATCACTAAAATCTACATGAAATTGAATGAAATAAAAGATAAAATGAAATAGATTCATATTAATAACAAATCAGATGATCGCCCCTCAAAAATATTGAGGTTTCAATTAAAACACATAGTTTTCACATAAAAAGACATAGGTTTATCTCATTTATATCCATATTCTTACATTACTCCTCTTGCCTCGAGACCTATGAGGAATATTTATGCTCTTAAAAACCATAATCAACTTCAACTAATTGATTCCAACCACCTTATAACTTACATGACTCTTAAAATTCCCAATTATGACACTTTTACAACTTTACTTAACATTACTTGTGCATATTTGGAACTTAAAACAAAATGACTTGGACACACACACTAATCACTTAGACACCTTTAATATGACCATATAAGACCAATTATACTCAAAAAAATTCAACCCATTACATCTTTTCCGAAAATGCCACCAAGGGCTACAATTCCTACTTTTGACAAGAAATGATAATCTTGACACCAAACACCCCTTAACCTATGAAAACACCTAATAAATGATCTAAACACATTTAAATGGTCTTGAGGGACCTTATTGAATGACCTCTAAACCTTCCTAAAACATTTATTTACAAATGGTCCTCATCGAGGCTTGGAAGCAAACAGGTGCTCCTACACCATTTTGGTGTCTGAATTTTTTAGAAATTGTAGATTATCATAGGTTTTTTTTCTTCATCCTCATTTTGGGAACTTCAAAAGCTCATATCTTTCTCCTATGGTAACATTTTTGGGTGAATTTTTTTGAAAGAGAATAATTTTTTGTGTACTTTTTAGTGGTATGATCAAACTGATCTCATTTTGTACCAAAAATTGTACTTGATTCTATGGCCTTTTTTTGACATTTGCATGTACCAAGATCAAATTCTACTTCACTATTTTTGGCAAGTGGCAACTATAATCACACTAAGTATAAAGTGCCACAAATTAGATATTGCTTTGGGGGTTCTTTGATTGAGTGAATTTGGGGGGTAATCTTGTGGCTGATTCATTTGTGTTGATCATTTGAGGAGGTATCGTGGCATTTTCTATTCATCCTTCTTGGTAATGATGAAGAATGATAATTATGAGTCTTGGAAGAAAGGTATCCTGACACATCTCAAGTGGGTTAAGATTTTTCCATACCTTTATGGGCTCATACTTGAACCAGAAACACCTTGGAAGCAATCATTTTAGGGTAATAATAATGATCACATTGTAGGATTAATTGGTACATATATTGGTGTTGATGTTCCTATGGATATCTTAGATATCGAGTGCCCACACACACTTTGGACCAAGATTTGGGAGATTGTTGGAGACCATCATATCTCTCCATTCCCAAATGATCCTACTATAGATTGTTTACTTCCCATTAATGATGTTGATAATATAACCTATGATGATTATACTTTAGAGGAGCTTTAGTATAATAAATGTCTTGAATGTCTAGTTGAAAAAGAGACTTGTCTTCTTTCTTATCCTCCTCCTATTGAGATCACATCCTCATCTATTTTTACATTTGATGATGCTTGTATTGCTACATATATGGATTCTTGTGATATAGTGTAGCAAGATGTTCATCATCTTTCAGATTTGACTACTTTGGATGACTTCTTGATAGGTATTTCAATTTTTTTTGTGGAGTCTCATATTGCAGATTTGGGAGACACAATTTATGACATTCATCTTCTCTTTGATGGAGAAGATTCTTCTTCGGTTGTTACAAAGGAACACTTTGAACATCTTGTTCATTCTCTACATGATCATTCTTTGCAGTTTGATGTGACTATGGATCCTTTTCGACAACATTTGGAGGAGGATTCTTTGTCTTCAGAGGGGATATCTTTCTCTTTGGATCATGTTCTACATTCATATCTAGTAGATTTTGGATTGTCCTCTTTAGCAGTGTGGCCTAGAATGCCTATTTGGGGTTGTGTAAGGGAGAAATTTGTAAGTATAAATAAGATAAAAAAAAGAACATAAACTAATCTAATCCAAAACAATGATATATATCTATGCCCATTACTCATGAAATGAAACTAAAAATTAAAGAAATCAAGAATGAAATTTCAAGAATACAATAACAATGAATTCAATAAAACAATAGCTTTACCATCCCGTGTTGAAGTGTATCCATATTGACGTATGTTGGAATGTTCAATTCAATATGAAGCCTTCATTTTACATGTAAGAGCTTGAAGAACATGCATTCTTTGATCGAAGATGTGGTTTGAAGTTGTCAATTTCAATTAGGATCTTGGCATTACTTTGTTGCATAAACTGTATTGATTCTTTGATCCTTTTTGTGAGGAAAGAGGTTTGTTATATAATTTTTTTTATTTCAAATGAATGCTTAGGATCACATAGTAGAATATCTTCATCAACGGTCAAAATATGTTGAGAGGATATAGATGGGCATAATCTGTGCAAATCGATTACGTAATTAGTGTGATTGAAGAATAGATTGATCTGTCAAGAATATAGATTGATCACTAAGGAAATATATTGATCAATCAGGAAATAGATTGAGCAATCGGTGGTTCGTAATTTACTGAATCAAGAAAGTGGGTGAGGATAATTAATTAGTTCTTTTTAGAGTTGAACATGCAAATCAAGTTTGACTTTTACAAACAAAGTTGTATTAGTTTGATTTAATTTTTGATGATGTTTTGAATAGTTTTATTCAAATTTGGAGGCAAAGTGTCATAATTAAATTATTATATTTTAATAATTTAATCGACTTGAGGGAATAAACTTAATTAGTGACATAATTAAATAATTGGTGTTATTTAATTAATCAAGAGGAATAAAGTTAGATTAGGACTTTATTAAATAAACAAAATTTATTTAATTGGTCAAATTCGATGAAAAAGTGAATTAATTAAATAATGTCATATTATTCAATTAATATAAGAAATTAGGGTTTTTAGGACTTTATTAAATAAATGAAATTTATTTAATTTGTCAAAAATGGTGAAAAAGTGAATTAAGTTAATAATATATAATTATTCAATTAATAGGTGAAAATAGAGTTTTTTATGCTTTTAATGTGAAATGCAATGATATTCGATGATAATGATGTTGATGATGTAAAATTTTCATTTAAGGTGTGTGATAAGTCTTAGGTCAATTTTACATGTCTATATTTTTCCCCTCTTTGAGACAAAGTATTGGTTTCTTTATTTCAAATATTTCGATGTTAAGATCAAGTTTTGAAAAAAATTATATGCCCACTGTGCCCTAGTGATCAACAAAATGATGGTAGGACTCTAGGTTTCCCCCTTGAGAGGTTGGCCAAAAATTTCCATTTTGAGGTTAGGATCATGACACTATTCTATTTTAGTTTCAATGTGTAGAGGGTGAAAAATTAAGTCTATAGGGTTTTTGCTACTTGTTCAAATGTTCTTGAGAGATCATAATTTTATCCAAGGAAGGTTTCCTAAGTAAAAATTAGGGTTTTTGGTGGTTTAAATAGGTAATTAGGGTTATAATTACCTCATTTGCACTTTGAGACTATAGAGAATTCTTGTCTCTAATTTTCTCATTTTTTTAGTTGTTGAGGTGCTATGTTGAGGATTCGGGGAGCCCCACATTGTATGAAATTGGTTTGAGAGTTTCAATGACCTATAGGCATTAGTGCCCCCCTTTCAATTTTTTTTTTGTCATTTCAATTTTTTTTAATTAATGCATGAAGTTCAACTAGTCATTAGTGCTAGATTTAGGATTTCTACACTTTTGGTGCTTTTGATCCTATGAAATGGTCACTTTTGACATTTTCCTGTACACTTGCTCTCATTTTTCCCTTTTGACCTAATTTTGCACATTTGATTTTCACACTTGCTCATTTTTATGCTTTTGATTTCTTGTCATCATTTTGGTCACTCTTGTGATCAATTTTCGCCTTTGAAAAAATTCTTCACTTTTTATTTTTACACTCTTGAAATTTGTCATTGCTTTTTCCCATAAATCCACCACTTTTTCCTATGTTCATTTCTTTTGATAAAAAAATTCTTGCTTTTGATAGAAAACTTTCACTTTTGACTTTTGTAACCTTAAGTCAACTTGTTTATTGTTTTTAGGTTCATTTTGTGTTTTCTTATTGAATCCTTAACATTGTGGGTTGAATGTTTGTAGGAGGTCCTTAATCCACTCCATTCGAGGGAGTGATGACCATAGGATATATTTTATTTGATCGTGAGTTTCAATGTTTTAGAGTGATATTTTATAGATGCTATTGAGCTATGGCACATTTTTTACATGCCCACCATTAAATGTCATAGCGTGATGATGACTATATTCACAGAGAGGTGGCACTAAAAGACCTCTTCATTTCATTTACCTATAGGGGAGGCCAACATCAATCTTAAGGATGTGTGGAGGATCCTCTATATACCCATTCATGGAGATCTCGTTACATATTATGTTTGATTAGTCACCCATGATATGTGTCATGTTCTTGGTGTGATACATCTAGAGGTTCAATAGTTAGAGATAGATTTATCATATTTTGTTAGTAGAGTGAATCCCATTTCTCTTTTTCTCTGTGGTTTGGTTTTAGGGATTTTTTTTCTTGATAGGAGAGGTTGATAACATCCTATGGGATTGGGTATATGAATCAAGAAAATGTTAAATCATGGTACTAGATACACATGGGGTATGTGTCTCCTTTCCCACCTATATAAAGATATGCATGAGGTTTCACATCATGGTGGGAAATCCATTTCTACTAATATTTCTCTTCAGTATATTGGATCATACTACTAAGGATTTGTACTCTTATCGCTATGGATATTTTTTGAATTACACATTTCCTGGATAAATTCCCTACTAGCGACATGTATTCAATGATATGATAGGATTTTTATGGAGACCATATATGGAATATGAGGCATGGCCTAATGATTAGGATTAGTTGGTATACTGTAGATAGACTAGATGGTTGATTAGTCACACACACTCTCTTTTGGGGAGATACCTTCCTAACAAGGTTTTCAATAATTTTGTAGAGAGATAGGTTTGAGTTGTAGATACCTATGAGGCTTGGTTTGGTTGGACCAGCAGAGAGGTCTATGTTTAGGGTTTGTAGGTTGATCGAGATGCTATTGTTGCTACGTTCAGAACTCTTTCCCTAATTGGATGGGGTTGGCTAGTTGGCTTAGGGGATTTGGTTACTAATCTTGATTTTGATCAATGGTGGGAATGACATCTTCCTTTAAGATTCATAGATGCAAGTGGTGATTCCATAGTGTGTAGGGTAGCCATCATAGGTCGACGAGGAGAGAGAAAACACCTCAAGATCTTAGTAGAGAAGCTTGGTAGGGATTAAAATGATGGTGCCTAGGGTGATCCAATGTAGGCAGATCAGGGACAAGTTCCAGGTCCCTCTCCACCACCTAGGGATGGAAGTGCATAGTTAGCTGTAGAGATAGGGTGATGATAGGCCACAAAGGCACACATTATTACATTGATAGTGGAGAGAGACATTGCTTGATAGGAGTGAGATGGTTTTAGGGTGGAGTGAGACATGGAGATTAGGTGTCATCTCAATGTCATGAAATAGTTGTAGGTTGTTACTACTGAGAGGGATAGTCTAAGAATAGATTGTGTCAGTCTCTATGCTAAGTGAGATTAGTTGCTATAGAGGGCTACCTATTACAAGACTTTTTATGATTCCTTTGTTCCTCAAGCACAATGATGACTGTGGTTGGGAGAGTCAGATATCGCTAATGCTACTGCATCAAGTGATTAGTCTATTAGAGAGATGGATCCTGATGCACCACTTGACTTTAGAGTCCTCCCCCTCTAGTTGAGCAGTGGTATATCTTTACTTGATCTTACTACTGAGAGACTTATATTGTAGACATGATTTTGTATATATATTCATTGACCCAGGTGAGGCCTTGTATATATGTATATTATTTTACTATCCTACCATACATATTTCCATGATGATAATGTACTATGACATCATTATCCTTTTTTATGATGATATATATGAGATATACATTCTTTGATTTGGTGCATTATATTATTATGTGATGATGTATGTTGATGTATGTTTATATATGTTTTTTAACTTTTTTGATCTATGCATATGATGTGGATGGATGGATTGATCATATTTTATATCACATGATGTCTTATTATTTTTATGATGAATGGTGATATATGATGGATGTATGCCTTTATACATGACACATGATGTTTTTATTGATTTATTATCATCATGATAGTATTGATGACATTGTGGATATATGATGGATATGGTACTAATGATATTGTCACACAGGATGGATGTTAGTTTAGAAGAAATATTTGATGATGGATAGAAATATGAGGTTGTTAGTACTAATTAGTTTCTTTCGATTTTCTTGGAGGCTTCACATTTTTACCAATCCCTTTTGATGTAGCAAAAATATACGATGCACCAAGGTATTATTGACCAAGGTGACTTTGAATCCATTTCGTGGAATTTGAATCACCATACAAAGAATACTTTTTCTTATACTAGACATACAAAAGCTTTGTTTAAAATATATGGTTGAGTTATGTTAAAAAACTTTCGGACTAGTTACATAGAGAGGTATAGAATACCTAACATGTACTTGCTACACGAGCTATTTCAAAGAAACTTCCACACACTCAATAAAGAAAGTATTCACTATGGTAGTATTATAAAAACATATTACAAATAGAAAACTGAATTGATGTTCAATTTCCCTCATTCCTTCTTCTCTAAATCCTTATGGACATCCTCGAGAGAAACTAGGAATGAGTCAATAAAATAAATCATAAAAATAAGACTATAAAAAGATAAAAATAAAGTTGCAGTATCACTTTCCATATCTATTTTCAGGTTTTAGGCTATTATTTGTTGTTGATCATGTCTATCATAGGAACGGATTAAGGTATATCTCAGGATGTTGTTGGTGAATTGTCAAAAAGATAGGTAGTTAATACTTTCGCATTGTTTTCATCTATTTTTAATCAACACTTTGTGATTGTTAGCTTGAAAGTTCTATCTTTTGATGTTTTCTTTGTTTGTTTGTTTTTTTTGTTAAAGGGTGAAGATGAGGAATTGTTTATTATGGGTGAAAATTTTAATGTGTATTGTGATGATGGAGTAGGTCTTTTTGATTTTTTGAGTTTTATGATATTTTTTTTGTTTTCAAGGGACTAATATAGGGCCTCAGGGGCTCATCAAAGATAAGCCTTGGCTATGTTGTACATGCAGAGACTCATAGTTTGCTTGGTTTGATGAAGAACTTGTTTTTGATCTTTTTCTTTTTTGTGAATGTTTTTGGATTTTAAATTTTTTGACTTTTTTGGGATTTTGTATTTTTTGACCTAGTTGAAAGAAAGCATGATAGAAACCTAATGGGACTGACCTAAGGCATCAGGGGTTGATCAAAGATAAGCCTTTCCTATGCTATACACAAAGAGACCACGTAGTTTAACTAGTTGAATCAAAGCATAAACTATTTTTGGGACTCAAACAACATTGATAAATTGGATTGATATTCCACTTATATTTCTAGAGGATATGTTATGGAAAATATAGTTGAACTAGCCACGAGGTTCAAGAAAATGTTGATATCTTAGAATTTTTTGAGTGAAGGAATAATCCAAAGTTGTTGTTTTTGATTTTTTTTGTTTTTTGGATGTTTTTTATTTTTTATTTTTTTACCATGATAGGATGCATAAATATCTAATCCATGACCAGATTTGGGAAGTTTCCCCTAGTTGGAGACAAGAAAACTAGTAACAAGCCATGGTTGGACACATGATATATTTATGAAATGAATAGGTGGATGCTTCAAATAATGTTGCTAGATAATGATGAAAGTATTATTCAAACATAGCACATTTTTTCCAGGTCTATGGTACCTATTCTAGAAGTGCCACAAAGTGGTTCTTGCTTAAAGAACAATTTATTTCTCTTTACTATTTTATTTCTTTTTCATTTTTTTCCTTTTTTGTATTTTAGATTTTTACCCTTTTGCCTGAGGTATTCTAATGTGCTTCATGTATAGAACTTCTTGAGGTGGTTATTTTTCAATGGTTCGGCTAAGGGTTATCCTTAAAGAGTGTCCAATTGATAATCTCCAGAACCATAGTTTGCTATGATGATAAATGGGCCTAACCAATTGGGTTCAAATTTTCCTTTGCCATCTTGATTTAATTATACTTTTTGATTCTCTTTGAGGACCAAGTCACCAACTTAAAATTTTATGTCCTTGATTTTCTTATCATAGCTTTGTTTGAGTTGATTTTGATAAAAATAAAGATGGCTTAATGCATTCAAACACCTTTCATCTAGGAGCTCCAACTCATTTAATCGAGATACCATATACTCTTCATTGTTGACCATGCATTTTTGTGAGATTCACAATGAGGGGATTTGAACCTCAACAGGTATGATGGATTTTGATCCTTAGACCAAGGAAAATGATGTGGCACATTTAGGTGTTTGCATTTTGGTTTAATAAGCCCATAGAGTTGGGTTAAACTACAAATGATAATCACAATCAACTTCATTAACAATTTTCTTTAGTATTTTCAATATGGTTTTGTTAGATGCTTCAGCCCGACTATTTCCTTGAGGGTAGTATGCTGTAGATAATTTGTGCTCGATAGAGAATTTGGAACAAATCTCTTGGATGTGTTACTTCTTGAATGGGGTTCCATTATCTGTTAAAATTGTTTGAGGAATTCTATACCTACAAATCAGATAATTTAGAATGAATTTTGATATCTATTTTCTAGTGATGTAGGTAAATGGAATTGCTTCTATCCATTTGGTGAAGTATTCCATTGTATGAATAATAAAATTATGACCATTAGAGGAAGCAGGAGAAATCTTACCTACTAGGTCTAATCCCCATTATGAAAAAGGAAATGGTGTTGTGATAGGTTTGAACTCCTATGTTGGTGCATGAACATGGTATCTATGCTACTAAAATTGATGACATTTTTCAAGAATATTGAATATAATATTGTTCCATGGAGGGATATTAGTACCCTATTCTCAACAACTTTTGGACTAGGTTAGGTAAACTAGAGTGGGACCCATCAATAAATTTTTGTACCTCATGTAAGGTTGCTTGTTCTTTTTCTACATTAAGACATTGGAATAATATACCATCTAGACTGTGGTGATACAAATTATTTCCTAGGATAATAAATCAAGATGTCTTACAGGTAAACATTTTCTTTTGGGTTTTTGTTAAGTCAGGTGGAATGATACCATGATGGATTTAATCAAATGTGTCTTGGTACCATTTGGAATTAGGATCAACAAAACATACTAGTTCTAATTCGGGGATGTTGAATGCTAGTACGAGAAACTTCTCCATAAGGAACTCATACTTGGGAATATTTTGCAAAATATGTAGAAGCAAGCCTATTGTTGCTATGGCATCAGCTACTCTATTTTTTATTCAAGGAATTTGTTCAAAGGTTATTGTGACAAAATATTCCTTGAAGCTATCCACCATTATTTTATACAGAATCAGCTTGTCATCCTTTTTTTGGTATTCATCATTCACCTACCTGATCACTATTTGAGATTCTTTGAAGATCTGTATTTCCTTTATCCTCCATTCAATAGCCATATTTAGCCCTATGATTAGAGCTTCATATTCTGAGATAGTTTTTTTGCAAGGGAAATAAATTATATATTCCTTGGGTATACTATATCCCTATGGTGTGAGAAATAGGATACCTACTCCAGAGCCATGTTGAGTGTGGAACCTATCAAAATATAAGGTCCAAGGGCCTATCTATTTTGTCAAGAAATAATCATCTAGGAAGACTGAATGTGAGAGTCTTACGATCCTCCATTGGTGCCTCCTATATGGTTTGCTATTATTTGTCCCTTAATGGCTCTTCTATGCATATAATCTATTTCAAATTCACTCAGAATAATTACCCATTTAGCAATTCTACTTGTTAAGGTTGCTTTTGCTAGTAGGTGTTTTAGTGGGTCCACCTTTGAAATCAAATTTACTTCTCTATTTAAGATATATTGTCTCAATTTTTTTGTCTAAAATATGATTGAGATACACACTCTTTCTAAGAGTGAGTAGTTCAACTCATAGCCCACTAGTGTTTGACTAATGTAGTAGACTAGTCTTTCTTTGTTATTATCATCTAGGTGGGCTAGGAGAACTACCAACACTACTTGTGTGGAGACATAAAGTATCATCTCTTTTTATGGAATAGGAGGAATAAGCATAGGAGTGAGTAGGTACTCCTTGAATTGTTGGAATTCTTGGTTGCATATCCCATTCCACTTCAAGGTGATGTCCTTGTGTAGGAGATGAGTGAAACGGTGACATTTTTTTCTAGTTGTGTGATAAATCACCTGATGGATTACAAGTTCTATTGTAAAATTCTCAGTTGTTTTAATATATTTGGTGGAGGAATCTCTAATATGTATTTCATTTTTTTAGGATATAATTCAATGCTCCTTCTTGACACTAGATACCCTAGTAGCTTTCTAGATGTTACTCCGAAGACACAATTTTTTTGGGGTGAGTCTCAAGTTATATTGTTCCAGCCTATCAAACACCCTTGGAAGATTTGATAAGTGATCTTCCCTTTTGTCAAATTTTTCTAAAATATAATCCATATAGTCTTCCATGATTATATGTAGCATATCATGGAATATGGTTGTCATTATTCTTTGATATATTTCTCCTACATTATTTAATCCAAAGGGAATTGCATTCCAACAAAAGGTACCCTACGAAAAGGTAAATGTAATTTTGTGTTGATCATTAGGGGATATTTTTAGCTGGTTATACCCAAAGAAACCATCCATTAAATATAGAATCGTATGCTCTATTATTAGATCTATTATCATGTCAATAGTTGGCAATGGAAATTCATCCTTTGGAAAAGCTTTATTTAGGTCTCGAAAGTCTATGCAAATCCTTATGCCCCTTGTCGGCTTTAACACTATTACTAGATTTGATATCCATTTCAAATAATCAATGGGTCTTATTAAACCCACATCTAGTAATTTCATTAGTTCTACCTTTACCATAATGCTATTTGAGGATTCATTTTTCTTAACTTCTAATTGATAGGTTTTTCTTCAGGGATGATAACTAAATGATGCACCACTAATGTTAGATCTAGTCCAGGCATGTCAACATAGGTCTAGGAAAAGTTTACCTTTCTACCATTGATGAATGTTGTGAATTTTTCTTTCTCTTTAGGATCAAGCGATGCTGCATGGTATGTTATCTTTGGGTTCTCTATTGTTCCAACATTTATGGATTCGACTTCTTCTACTAGGAGTGTTGATATTTATTGATAGTTAGATATGGGGAGATTGAACCCTCCATCTTTGAGTGCCTTGGTGAGGTTTTCACCGTCAGATTTATCCTTTATTTTCTTCTTTTCAGGATCTGATAGGGCCACATTATGGTTTTCTCTAGGGGATCTCATTTTTATCTTTATATTGTCTTTTTCATTTTTGCAACTAGAAGATTCAATTTTCACATCAAAGTATGAATCCTATTTGAGTTCTATGATGTACACCACTTTGTGATATCATGTTGGTATGGCAGTTTGAAGTCCCATAAAATCTATGATTGCTTCATAGTTTTGGAATTAATCCAGAATAGGTGTATGTTATTGTTGATCTCAATCTATCAATTGTGGGTATTAGAGGGTTAGGCTATCGTCATTATCTATAAATCTTATAGATCTTGTTGATAGTTAATATGGAGCTGGCCTATTTTTCACATTAGGTGTCTAGGTCATCATCACTTGAGATAGGGGAATTACATTTAGTGACAAAGGAAGGCGAATCCCATTCATACACATTGGAGTCCATTCCAAAATAGTAATAGATGTTTGGAATAGTTTAGATAGGTTGAGTAAGGATTGTACTAATGCAAAATATTTCAAATAATTCCTCGATGGGTAAATTATTGTCAATATGATGGAATATATCTAATGTATTAACACTAATCAAAGCCACTTGTTTCCTAAAAGAGGTACATCTAGTTTCTAGAGTAATCACATCTTTTGAATCATAACCTAGTCCCATATTTTCTTTCTTTGTTCCACTAGGATAGGCTCCCACCTACCTTATTTTTGTAGCCCAAGGCCACCTATTCCACTATATCCCATCTATTTAGCTAACTAACAACCCTTACTACAAGGGCCTATTAGAAGGGTTTGTGGTAGATCTAGTTCCTTTTAATCCTCTTTGTATATCATATATGAAAAGTCTTCTTTCAACATCTCTTCATCCTTCATGTCTCCCCATTTGATGAAAATGGTGGGTTTAGCTACCATTGTCAATTCTTGGACATGTTTAATCTCCTTCAGTCCTCCATAAACCTTGGGTGTTGGTGGGAGCATACCAATAGAAAATGCTTGGTTAAAGTGATAATTCCCATTACCCATGTCAAGTACTTGAACCTTGGTTTCTATTTTTGGTTGCTCACTTGATGTTAGTTTGATTGAGGTTGATGGCAATGTGGAAGGGTCAACATATGAGAATGAGTGGAAAGATATATCATTGTTGGGTATACACTGAATTTTATTGTACTTTTCCTCCAAATTGAAAAAAAGTGGAAGGTTTGAGGATTGACATACAATTTCACCTCCTTTCCTTCATGAGGGAACTTTAGGAATTGGTGGAAGGTTGAAGGAATTGCTTGTAATGCATGAATCCAGGGGTGTCCTAGGAGTAGGTTATATGGTAATTCTAGGTCAAGTACTTGACATGTGATTTCCATGGTGATTGGTCCTATCTACACTGGTAGCTTGACTATTCTTTCTATTTCAAGTTCATCATAGGCCCTTATAGTAATTCTCCTTTCTTTATCTATCACATCGTCAAAATACCCCAACTATTTCATGAATTTCAGGGTACAAATGTTTAGACCTTCACCATTATCTATCAACACTCTCTTTACCATGTTCTTGTGGACACCAACCTATATGTAAAGGTCTTGGTTAAGAAATGAATTTTGTGGAAGGTCTTTCTTGAAAAAGACTAAATGGTGATTGGTCGTGATTTTTCCAATCATTGCTTGGAGCTAATTAGGATCGAGGTAATTAGGGACCAATGATTCTAATTCTTTTTATAGTATCCCCTATGTGTGGGTGATATTTTTAGCAATTCTAGGATTGAGATTAAGGCAAGAGTCTTCTCTAGATGCTCCACAATGTTGTAGTCATTTGATGACTTAGTCGTGGGCTTACGAGGGGCTCCCTATATTGTAACTCTCCCTCAATGGGTAGTTATGTTACAATCATTATATCCACCTCTTATAGTCATGACATCTACCCTAGTTTCATCTACCTAAGAGAGGGTACCTAGAACTGTATCACCATGAGTTTAGCTTGCATTGTGATAGTCTCATTCTTTTCCTTTGTCATTACTTTTAGCATGATATGGAATTGGGTTTGTGTATATTTGAAGGTCTTTGTTCCTAGGATTATTTTCAAGAGGTGCTTGAGTCTCATGTAGTTGTTTGTTGTGTGTCCTTTGATTTTTTGAAATTTGCAGAAGTCCTTCTCATTGTACCATGGTGTTTTGAATCTTGGTTCCTCATAGTTTGGTCAATCATTAACCTTGATGAGGTTTTTTTGCACTAAATTATGCATGAATGTCTCAAGTGATTCTCCTAATACAATGAAATTACTTATTGGTTTATCATATTGCCTCTATTTCCCTCTTTGATTTGTCTATTGGTTAACTACTTGATTGTTTTGGGGATAGGTAAGCTGGTTGTTTTGTGCATTATTAGGAGCATAGTTTGTTTGTGCCACTTGAATTTTGTTTTGAGGTATATTAGGATTTTTTATATTCCTTACTAATCTAGCATCCACTATCCCATCATTTGTAATGTTTTTTTTCTTGACCCAAATTTTAGGTTTCTCATTTGAATTGGAAGAAATGTCTCTTGGGTTGTTCAGTTTGATCACTCCTCTTGATATGAGGGCCCTTTCTATATGCAATAATTTCTCAATGTACTCTTCAAATTTTGTAGGAAATGTCATGGTAAGTTGATAATTAATTTTATATTGGACATTTGAAACAAGTATCTCGATAATTCCTTACTAGGAATAGGTGATTTACATCCACTAGCCTTATGTCACCATAGGTGATTTACTAGGTGCAAGAACTTCATCCAATTACTTCACCATGGCCCTTCGCCTAATGGGGACTCAACCTCATAGGTAAGATACACCCTCCATCCTCCAATGGCCATAAATTCATCATCACCACCACCGAATACTTCACCAAATGGATTGAAGCTATTCCCATGACATACATAATCGACACACAAATATCTAAGTTTATCCTAAACTATATCATTTGTTGGTATGGTGTACCTCAATCCATAATCACAGACAATGGCCACCCATTCAAGAACCAAGAAGTACGCCATTTATGTGAATAATTCCACATCAAACACCATTTCTCCACCCCATATTACCCGCAAGGTAATGGCCAAGCTGAGGCATCTAATAAGACAATTGTTAGAATCCTTAAGAAGACTGTCAATGACACTGGTTGTGACTAGCACCTACAGCTTAATCCTACCTTATGGGCTTACCGTACAAGCATCTGTACTCCCACTAGTGCCACTCCATATTCCCTCGTATTCGGGTCCGAAGCTATCTTACCTATTGAGGTTGAAATACCTTCTCTACAGGTATCCTTGAAGGGTCATGTCGATGATGAAGAATACGGTGTCTCTAGGTTACAAGAGCTAGAACTACTGGATGAAAGAAGACAGAAAGCATTAGATCATTTGCAAGCATATCAAAATCATCTTCGTCGTAGCTACAATAGAAAGGTCCTCAATAGAAATTTTGACATTGGTGACTTGGTATTAATGGAGAATCCTAAGAACCAAGCTGAAAGAGAGAAACCAGGTAAGTTTGAGCCTAACTAGTTGGGGCCATACATTGTCACAGAAGCCTTTGGATCAGGAGCATACCAACTCTCTACTTCTGAAGGAGAGCCACTTTTGTCCCCTATCAACAGTCTGCATCTAAAGAGGTTTTATGCTTAAGTCTCTGAGAATCAGTGTCTTAATCTAGAAAAATACAAAAAAAATCAAAAAAACAAAAAAAATGGTTACCTTGATGAAAACCTGGCAAACAGGCGTCTTTGTAACACCAAAAAAATTTGAGAAAATCAAAAAAAAAAAAGTAAAGAGAAATAAATCCATCCACTAGCGAAAATTGCTTCGGTGGTGCTATGGATAAGTACCATGGCAAAAACCTGGCAAACAAGCACCATGTGTAGTCAAGCTCGCTCTTTCATCTACCAACATTCTAATCATACTTTTTCACCATCACTCATAATAAATGGTTGTCCTATCCATCATTTGGAATGATTGACATCAAAGTCCATTCCGTCATATTATCCATTCCATCTTCCAAATCATATTCCCGACTGGGGGAAAATCCTTGTTCTGTGCCCTAACACCTTGTACATAATGTCACCCCATCAGAAATGTCCTGAAAAATCCCAAAAAAATTAGAAAACATCGAAAATCCAAAAAAAATCAAAACAGTCTAAAAATCCCAAAAACAGAGTCAATCATGTCAAGTCCATCATGTCTAGTCCATCATGTCAAGTCAATCATGTCAAGTCAGTCATGTTAAGTCAGTCGTAGACATAGTCGAACTATGTTGCCTCTGCGACTGGGATGTAGGCAAGGCCATCAATCGATGTGCCCCTGAGGCATTAGGTCCGTCAGTCTAGGTTTGTCATATATCACACACTTTAAATCATGAATCTTTGTATATTCAAAGTCATTAGTCATGTTGAACTACAAGGTCTCTGTGTGTACAACATAGGCAAGGCTAATCAATTGATGAGCTCTCGAGACCACACTAGGTCAATCCAATAGGGTTCATTCACAATCACTATCACACAAGTTGCATATCATAGTTTAAGGTAACATCTCATGTCAAAAAATGTCTACACACACAGATTTTATCAGTCAAGGAATCAAAAAAAGTCATGCATCAACAAGGAAAAACATCTCAAATAGTCATCAAGTCAATATCAAACACATTTTCAAAGCAATCAGCTATGTCTTATCCAAGATATGTCTTTCTTGTCAACATACGTCATCAAATTGTCATAGTCTCATGTGGCTTGTCACTTCAACATCATTAGACTCCAATGTCTTATATGACATGTGTCTTACTGAAACCAAGCTTTGTCATGCCTTATACAGAAGTCACCAAGTCAAAACCAGACTCAACATCTTATGCGGTATGTGTCATTCTCTCACATTACGCTATGTCAAACATCAACATCAAACAATCCCACAAGATCAAGTTTTGGTGAATAAATTTATTTGGCTTTATGACTTTATATCTTATTTTATCTTATCTTTTTTATCGATTTGTGCAAGATCCTATTGCTAGCTTTCTCAAGGATGTCCCTTGAAGGATTTAGAGAAGCAACGACGTCTCAGGATTCTTTTTCTTTGGCTGTTGTCTATAAACTATCTTTTTAACATTGGTTTTTGAGTCATGTTACTAGTTTCCTTAAGGATGTCCTATCAAGGATTTAGAGGAGCAAGGATGTCTCATGACCCATCTTGTATTTGTCTGTTGTCTGTGGTTTGCCATGACCAAACGACTGGGGCATCTTGTCCTTAGTCTGAGTTAAGACACTCCTTGTCTATGACTGTTTGTTTTTCATGGGTGGATAACCTTGTACACTATGGTCTATCTCATATCATAGTGTGTACTATCCATCTGTGTCATGTCCTGCCTAATGATGATAACAAGCAAGTATAGCGTATTTGGCAATATATCAAAGATTATATGTTTTTCTCAATCAATTAGTTTTCATTCTATCATTTTCTCTATCAATCACACTTTAATTATTTCTTATTAACATTCATAATTAATTTCATCCTAACATTTCTCTTCTTTGACATAAAGATAAGGTCCTGTGACACAATAATAACATTAGATCATTTGCATTATCATACATTTCACATAGTTGCATTGCATTTCACATCATTACATAATAAGCATTGCATCATCATATAAGGTAAACATTGCATGTACATATTTCAATCACATATAAATGAACATCATATAGAACATTGCATCCATTATCATAAGTAAATAGAATCATCCATAACATCATTGTAAATTCATAACTCATAAACATGTAGAAACATTTCATTCATAACACATGTATATACATCATCTAGGAAACATAATCATGTAGAAATGAAGCATCATCCATCACATAGAATTGCATATCATGTAGAAGCCACTAAAATCATATATATATATATATATCGCTCAAAAGGTGTGTCACAGTACAATGTCTGAATGTATCAATAAATAAAACATGAGCTCGCAGGCTCTCTGATCAAAATACAACTATCTACATAAGTCCCTATCATCATGTCCTGCTACCCCTACTATCACAAGGTGATGGTTGTGGGAAAATAGTCGAAGGTAGCCTCTGTGAGGTGGAAGGCCTATCATATGGACCTACCCTCAGTGGTCCTACTACCCCCTCTGTACTCTGTGTCCTCTGACTCTGAGTATGACCTCTAATCTGACTATGCACCTCTGAAAATGTAGGATCCCATCTCTCTGCTAGCACCACGGCCTCATACAAATCCCTATATAAGTGGCTCTCTCCACCGATCTGACTAACTCTCATACCATGCTGTCAGATGAGGATCCACTACAAAGGCATCTGATCTCTGAAAACTGCTGCTCTACCTCCTACCATCGAGCTATCACCTGGTCTCTCTCCATGAGAGCACTGTCCCTCTCTGTACACCCACTGTTCCTCTCTACATAGGCACTGTCTCTCTTTGAGAAGGCACTGTCTCTCTCTAGTCTCATCACCTCAAAATCTAAGGTCATAAGTCTGAGTCTCTCCTCTAAAGCCTCCCTGTCACTATCTCTAGGAGCATCCTCATCCTATCTCCCCTCCACTATCCGATCTCTGAGCTCTCTCTCCTACTCCTCCATAGGTGCCTCCTCGTCAACATCCTCCTCAACATCATCGTCTACATCATCCTCTCCATATCCTGCTAACACACCCAAAGGATCTAAGGCCATGTCTGCATCAAAATCCTCTACAACATCCACTACTCTGACATCTACCTCTACACGCTCCTCAACCACTACCTCCACTACAACATGCTCACCCCCAGCCGGTGCATCCACTCTCCCTCTGATATCTATCATCGGTACATCAACTGCAACTACCTCCTGCATAGGTACATCTCCACCTGCCTGACCCCCTCTCCGTCCTCTCCGTCCTCGTCTCTCGCCTCTACCATCATCTCCATCACCTCTACCACCAACTCTACCAACTCTAGCACCTCCACCTCTCTGACATCCTCTAGGCCTTGTACCTCGTCTCTCGACTAGTGCTGGCTGATCAGGATCTCTATAAGGAATCGGGCGATGCACTACCCACCATGCCTCATAAGCAGCCGTGGTCCCTAGATCTGCTAATCCATCTCTCCATCCCCACTATACTGGCTGAAGAGCTTGTATGTCTGCCTCTGCCGTACCCACTGGGATCATGGGTCCCCACCATGGAACCTCTCTCGATGACCGAGCAAACTCTGCTCTACTCCGAGGCACATCCTGAACCTCCCCGAACTGTCTTAGCACTCTGTTTGGTAGATGACGCTCGATAATGTGCACACTAGAAATAGTCCTCCCAATAAGGTACTATGTCTATCTGCATAATTGCTAATGTATATCATCATCCGCCCACTCCTCACAATCCATGTAAGGTCTCCATATGAACTGATCTAGAGTATCCAAGGTGTGTTGCCAGTATCCTATGTCACCCACATGAGTCTGTGTGATCTGCCCTTTATATCAAAACACATATGGATGTCTCTCCTCTCTCTCTACTGTCACTAGAGGATGAAATACAACTATCCTCTCAAAACCCCATATCATCAGCAATGTCATCCCACAACTCAATGACTATGCATCTCTATAAGCAATATCATGTAAATGAAAATACAGCATCCCGAGTAGACATGGACCCCATGCATATCTTGTCTCACTCTCCAACATCCCAACCAACATAGCTCCCCATCCCACTGGAAAGCCATGACCTCTTCTGTCTGGAAGCACAATACCCCCAATCAATGTACATAGGATACAATCAATCCTATCGTATATGTCTGCTAACAATGGCCATCTGATCTCACAATGCTCGATGCCGAGCCTACTGATGTCATCAACCTGATAGAACTGTGCCAACTCAGTCAGTCATCGCTGGGTATCATATGTAACCCGCTCTCCTCTAATGGGTAGCCTCAAAATCCTGTACACATCCTCTAATGTGATAATGGCCTCCCCAGTCAGCAAATGAAATATCAATTTCTCAGAATGCCATTGCTCGCAAAGTGTCATCAGCATCCCCCTGTTTGCCCGAATGGTAGGCATTGACAAACAATGTCGTAGACCTAGAACCCATAGCAATCGAATCTCTGTAGAGCTCAGACTATCTCTCAAGGAAAATGTATCTGGCTGACTCTCGTGTGTATAGATAGGATCTATCACCACCTACAAGTTACCCATGATGTCAGTATTTTTTCAAATTTTCCTTCAAAAATTTTTCAAAAATTTTACTAGCCAAATGTGGCTCACTTTCACAGATGCGTTGCATTTTCCAAATGCGTTGCACCAAGCCTCATATGTGGTGCACATTGCATATGCATCACACATTCTCCACACCCCTTTCAAACTACTGCACATGAGGTGCATGTTGCACTTGCGGTTCATTCACCACTTTCTAATGCCCAACTACATATGTGTTTCATGAAAAACATATGCAATTTATGCATATAGTTGCATCTATCTCAAATGCATTTGTGTTGCATAAATACACATGTGGTCATTCCCTAATCAGCCAAAACTAGCCTTGGCGAGTTTCCACAGATGTGTCGTTTCCTAGTCAGATGCGGCGAATACAACAGCATATGCGTCGTTTACGACGCACCGCATTTGATTATTCATTTTCTATGCCTAGAAAAACATGCCAAAAATAACATTAAAAGATCTCATTTTTTAGTACATACCGGTGGTCCTACGTCGGTTGACCTCCTGAAGGTTCGGATGCGATATCCTTGATGTCTGGTGTACGGAATAGGCGCCATTTCCTCAGTTAGTCAGAGCAACATCTCTAGTTTTTCTATCTCCTCCGGGTGCAAATGAATTCATTTTAGCCCTAATTCCTATTTATAGGTGGGTTAAAATTGGCATTTCTTTAGCCCTTCTATATTGGCCGCTTAGCCTTTCAACTTCCAATGACCCGTATTCATCTGAAACATCTCTGATTTCAATTCTGTCAACTCCATAGCATTTATGCCTATCATTTTGACTTATCGGGAATTTTTCGTGATTTTTTTGAAACATTTCAAAAATTGTCAATTTTCCCAAGGGGGCATACCTTACCCTATTTCATGCTAGGGCATGACCAGGGCATATTTTCTTTGACACAACGTCGTACCAACATTGTATCAAAGAGGGGCAAACTGTAGATACCTAAAATTGGTCTAGGCCTGTAAGTACATATTCGACATAATATTCTATAGTCCATGGTCATGATTAAATAATGTCAATTATTTAATTAACCTTTCTAACACATATTTCCTCTATTAATTAAATACCCCTTTTTAATTAATTCATTAAGTCATTATTAATCTTTATTCAACTTAATTAATTAAATAAATCATATTTATTTAATTATGTCGCTAACTTATTAAATCCTCCTTCATAATTAAATAATTTATTATTTAATTACCCCCTTGGTCATATTTCAACTATAATTAAATATCTTTATTTAATTATTCATTTAATCCTTTTCAAAAGTCAAATTAAATAAATGATCTTTATTTATTTAATTAAATCTTCTATTTTCGAATGTTGAATTAAATTAAGATTTAATTCATATTTAATTATTTCTATCACATTCTTCTGTCAACCAGTTATCTAATCATCCACTCGCCTTCTGACTCGAGATCTATTTTTAGTTCTCCAGTTATCTCTGAATTCAACACTAGTTTATCTCTACAGGAAGACTCTCTGTCACAACTAGTCGATTAACTAGTTCTAAATCATATGCATGTATGCGTTTATTGATTAAATATCTTTATTTAATTAATTAACTCAAGTTGGCATTCAAATGCATTATTCTTCAACTTCTGACTTTGACTTTTGCATACAAAGTCTATTTTTGGAGATTAAGGTGTTGAACTTGTGTTCTAACTCACGTTCTAACTTAGTCTCTATCTTCAGTCTTTCCTAAACTCATGTTCTAACTCACATTCTATTTGAGACATAACTCATCGCATGGCATTCATCAATCTCATCCGTCGATCTCTCTTTCAATCTGAGCCGATCGTTCAAAAACACAAAATCTATAAAATGGTCTGTCATTATCATTATTCTCTCTCCCGAAATCATTATACACTTTTGAGAAGAAAAAATCTTTGATATTTTGCTGAGACACTCGACGAAGTTATGCTTGCATTCAAACACACAAATATCTGAGTGCAATAATAACAATACAGCAAAATGGAGAAGGGCAATTGAGATAAATCGAGGAAGTATTTGCATATTCGGTGAGATCATTCTAGTTTTATTAGTTTAGATTAATCATGCTTACTTATCGTTCTTTGTTGTTTTATTTAGATTAGAATTGATGTTTAATCTTGTGCAGCTTTAGCATCCATCCACAATTCTGAAAAATCTGAGTTACAGAGAGATAGGGTTTAACATTTTGTTTTGTTTAGCTCTTAGACCACCATGTTTTGGAATTACAGTCTTGTAGTAATCTTGAATAAAATAGCCAGTGCCTCATCCATTGGGCAAGATTCATACAAAGCGTAATCTAGATATTGTTGACATATCACCATAATATCTTACATCATGCTAATTTTAACTTTTAAAACAATACTCCTTAGCAATCTTGAATGTATAACCATAAATCTGTAACTCATTTTCATGCAATTTCATTAACTCATTGAGCTAAATTAGGGAAATGAAGAACACATTAAAATATACCATTGAAAGTGAATGAAGATATCATTGATAGGCTCATTCACAAATTATGACACACAATTAGAAGAGAAATTGTTTTAAAATAATTATCATGTTTTGATTGAATATCCATAATTACATTAGCAAGGCTTGCTTGCTTCATAGAAAACTGGCCAGAAAAAGACATTAACTAAAACCTTTTAGAGAACTATAGTAAAAGGAACTAAATGTACATATATTCAGAACTTTTTATGATCCAAAATCCAACCCTAAAAATGAGCCACGAAATCTCCTTTATAGGATAGGAGAGCAAAAAATCATTAGGCTACATTGTTAATTTCAAAAGTGAATTTCATCTAGAATGAAATTTGAATTCACATTCCTCATCATTGGATATCACAATGCATGATCTGAGGAATCAAAAAATAGTTACACAGTAACCAGTCGAAGAAAAAAAAATGTGTCAGGCATGTGCATGTCCACAACAACCAGATGAAACACCAAGAAAATCACCGCACAACAAACCCAACACAAGCAACCACTAAAAAAATACATGGCCCCGATACAAGCGAATGCTCTAATTTCTCACCTCAATTAAAATCGAGACCACCTTCTTTCCTCTAGCCACATGAGTGCAACACCCACAAACCTAGGATAGTCTCATTGCAATTACTGGTTCAACTGGAAGGGCATCCTCATTCACTCCGATGATCTCACTCAAGGTTGCAAGGCTACTTCGGGTGTTTTGGGAGCAGGTTGCTCCTTCTCAACTAGCGACCTCCTAGGTCCTACCCTAGCACTCTTATGCTCTATAGATTTATTTGTAGCTTCACTGAATATAGGAGAATAACCACCACCTACAAATAAAACAACACAAAAATGTAATGATAACACTGGGTCACTTTAGAAATAATTTATAGAGTGAATTGGTGTGAGGGATATTGATTGATTGAATGCAAAACAAGCATTTGAGCCATAAGTGGCTGATGTAGCCACCATAATTACTTCTACCAGGAGGGCATCATTTGCATGCTAGAGAACATCAAGAGAAGATCCTCTGAAAATATCAAGCGATTAATAAAATAGGTTTCAGAGTATGAAAGCTCATCACATAGATGATCAATAATTTCTCTAAAAATGCATTGTTGATGTAGAATGGACCTGGCAAGGTGGATGACTCAGATTGAGTCAAACAAGCACTGAAAATCCACATCAGCACCTCAAAAAACCACATCCAATCATTACCCATGAAAAGGAGGTCACAATCAGATAGTGGGTCCGACCTAGCCCCCTTGCTTCAAGAAAGAGGCCACGTGTCGCCCATTCGTAGACCTCGTGATACTTTAGAGACATTTACCATGCTCATGCAAGGTCTGTGAGGGAAAATTATTATTAACCTTGTAATTAAATCCCTTCATTGGTGAAAAGACAACCATTTTTCATCGCTAGTGCCTCAAGAAAAAACCCCGCCCCTCCATATATGCCAGATGGCGGCATCTCATAGACCTCACACTACTTTGTGACATCAACAGGAAAACCTGCGAGGTTTGCGAGAAATGGTCTAGATCAAAACCCGTGATCGAACGGTTAGCCAAACAACATGTATGGACACGTAGAATATTTAGGTGGGACCGAACGGTACAACCCTCAGTGGTACAAATGCTTAATCCTAGGTAGTAAAAGAGACCGAAAAGATGGGTGAAAGGGGTCGGTAAGAACATGAATTAAAGGGCTCAACCAGATCACTTAAGTGACTAGTTACCTTCTGTAGCAATTCATCATTGAAACATAACATGAGGGTTTCAAAATTTGATAACTCATATCACCATGAGTAACTTTAAACCCTGAAACCCTAGCCTTCCCCCCTTTGAAATTGAAAAGTCCCATCAGTGGCTCTGACTGGGGATGTATGTCCCCTGTGGGCATAGCAAGAACCCAAAATCTTTGGTTTCATAGACTAGATTACTGAATTACACAAGTGCCTTGACAGATATTTCACCTTGCTTTGTTAGCTAGACTTGTGCAATACCAACTTGGTGGCATGACTATAGATAGTTCCGTGGGAATGAACCTCATCCGGAAGAACTATTGTGAACTAGGTGAGAAAGCCCTTCTCCATCGAAGTCTTCCATCTACTATAGATGTAACATGAGTGGCCCGATGATATACTCTTTCTCCATCCCCCGGGTAGCTTTCCCTACTACTTTCGAACAACTATAATGATGGAGGGGAATTCCATCCAGTGGGTGGGAGGCCCCTACTATTCTAAGCGGCCTTCCGGTTGAGTTAACACCGGCATCCCCAGGCCACCTGCCAAGAGAAATAAAAATTTTCCCTTAACAAAAATAAAATTCTCTATCACTTGGAGTAAACAAGGTCTATAGCATTTACACTTTGATGCTTCAGAAATAATAGGATAATCAATATGCCTAGAATTATCATAATATTTATTTATACTCCCCTACACCAATTCAGTCAATGTCTTGTTCTAAAACTTTAAAAGAAACATATGACCATGATAATATTTCACCTTACTCTACCCCTGGTCATAACTCATAGAATTCTGGCCTAATTGAGTTGAGAAGTGGAAACATTCATAACTTATCCGATCTGCAGTATTACACATTCTGGCACCATCGTCAATTTACACATCAAACTGAAAATTTTCATATAAAACTATGTGCATATTATCCATACTTCTATTTCTCAACATAGATGATACATAGCTTGGGGAATCCCCACCTTGGAATTTCCCACATGAGTTTGGTTTTGACACTTGAAATTTGTCAATTTGGAATATATCCTAGCATTAGAAATGTCTGCAGTACTAGTTATATCATTCTGCAGGGAGTGTGTAAACACATTCATTTTAGGGCCCTCAATATACACCTCCTCTTGTATTTTTTCATTTATCCTCAAAGAAAAACCCTCAAAAAAAAAGTCAAATACATCAATTTCATCCTGGTTAAAAAAAAAAGAGCAATATGCACTAGCCTCCTTGTACTCAACATTACCTATTGTATGTGTTAATTTATAAGTGAATATTTTGGCACAAGCAAAAAAAAATTCACCAACAATATCAATGTCAGAAGGTAACAATATATCCATCTCAAATTCACATAAGCAGTCAAGAAAAACAATAGTACCAATTTGTTCATCAATATGTTGGTTGTCTTCAGTACTATTCTTTTGATCACAAACTTCATTTTCCTCAAATTCCTCAACATTTATACAATAGGCTTGTTCCATTGCTAGCGTACCTGAAGTATACTCTAGATGTTTATCATTTGAAAATTGTTCCTTCACTTGGAAACAAGTAAGAACATTAGGTTCTACATTTCCATACAACTCTAGTAAAAAGAAAAGCTTAGTTCCATCCTCAGTACTACAATCACTACCTTTGAAATCACAATCATTGGCTTGTAACAAAATCTTAGCGATATGAGCATTACAATCAGGATTAGGAAACACAATGGGTGTCTCACACAATCCTGCATCATTTTTCCCCCCAGATTCCTCTGCAACTATCCAAATTTCTTCAAAAGAGAAAGCATTGTCTTTATTTTGTGTAGGTACATTCTTGGTTGATTCTGCAATCTCTATCAACGTAATGACTTGGGCCAAATTAGAAGTTTTTAATTCTTCTGGAAAAGCACTTAACCCTGGTTCATAAAATTCAAAAAATAAATCAATGCATTCATAGTCATTAGGTCTATGACTTCTAGGAATTTGTATTAAAACACCTAAGAATCTCAAGAAAAACTCATATGGTGATTCTTTCTCTCGCCTCTTCATTTCATACAATTATTGTACAAGAGAAGTTTGATCAACATCATTCAAACTAGACTAGCTTTCAACTTGGATCTCATTATCATCACATTGCAATGGTGAAGATATAACAGTTTTCACAACACCCTTATCATAATCAATACTCTTAGCAACCAACTCTGACATTTTACTAGTACTAGTTAGGCTAGGGTAATCAATACTTGCAGCCAGATACCCCTTCATCATTGAGTATTTCATATTGTTTTGAATTTCCATAGCCATTTGATATGCTTGGTGCAAACTTTTAGGTTCTTTATCTCTTAGTAGGTAACCCATCCTTTTGTCAAAAGCACCAAGATATACAACTAAGCATTCAGCCTCACTCGGTCTTATTTCTTTAGGGATTTCCCTTAAAGATCTTGAAAACTTGAGATTAAAATATGGGATTAGCTCCTCTTCTTTTATGTGAATTCACATAAAACCTTTTCTTAATATGTTGGGATTGACTTGTTCACCAAATTGTTCCATAAAAATTATGACCAACTAATTCCATGAGTTAACAAAATGGGTAGGTAAATAGGAAAACCAATCCCTGGCATCACCCTTTAAGGATTGCACAAAAATATTCATAATGACATCCTCATGATTGATTTCATAATCCCCCATTATGTCTACAAAATTTTGTAAATGCTTAGAGGTTGATTCTGCACTTTGCCCTATATATTTAGGCAAATACTTCCTAATTTTCTCAGGAGTTGGATTAGGGTAACCAAAGAAATTACTGAAAATGAAAGGCATATGCCTTTGAGTTACAAAACACCTTGAAGGGTTTAATGCATTTTGTTCTTTTTGTATTTTTATGTCTACCTTTACATATGGGAAATCACTTATACCCATTTAAAATTTCATCAACAATATTTATTTATCAAACATATCATTTACCATCTCAACCATGATTCCATTAGTGACTAAAAATAGTATTCCTTGATTTTAGAGATATGATGCAACACAAACATTATTTCATAGGGCCTTTTTGTATATTGCATCATTAAAAGTATGTGAAAACTAATCAGTGTTCCTTTCTTGATGCTAGACATATATTTTGGAACCATATGTATCCCTAATTATAAAAGCCCATCACAAAATTAGAAATAGTGAACTATTTAGTTTTGATGAAATACCTGGTAATATTTGGTAGCATGTATTAAATTCCTCTCCCTGACTGTAAATAACACAGATCTGGGATTTTTCCTTCATTCATCAACTGGTTCTTCAGATAGAGTCACCACCTCTTCAATCAGAGGATTGTATTAAGAGAAATATGAAATTCCTTTTCATAGCTTGTTAGATTATGGGCTTTTACCCACAACAGAGTCACACCATGCCACTACCAATCTCTTTCAAAACCATAATACACTACCATCCAAATTTTACATTCAAATTCACTTAAAAAATGATTCTGGATAGCATCCTTCAACCGATGTGGTTCCTCTTTTCTCTTTTTCTTTTAAATTTCTCAAAAGTTCTCCCCAATAAAACCATCATTCAACTAATGAATCTAGAACTCCTAAATCCTTTGCCAATAGGATACCATAGATCATAGGATTTTCAGGTTCATTTCAACAAACTCTTCCTTCTAAGGTTGAAAAAATTCACTATGTATATTCATAACAACAAATCTTTGATATGACTCTATAACCATCTGCAACTAGTGATTCAGAGTTCCCCAACAGATTTGCCATTCTATTGGTGTTTTTTACCACATAGGATTTGCAATTCTCTAAGAGGTAGCCAACCTCTATATTAAAGAGCCACAAAGGCTAGTGGCCAACTAACAAGATTCAGTCAAAGACTGACATCTCCTACACTTTTGGCTCTGCAGGTCCAAGGTGGGCAAACCTAAATGTGTTCATAAGAATGTTCTATGATTGGTAAGAACACTTCTTCTTACAGATTTCAATACCTACACACTCAATAAGATAGTAATTATTCTTGGTATTAGAAGACCAAAGAATAATAATATGCATCTTAGAGCGATGAGATTGAAAACTTCAATGTAATATTTTCCTCTCGTAGAGAGATAGGGTTTAATATTTTGTTTTGTTCAGATCTTAGACCACCATGTTTTAGAATTACAATCATGTAGTAACCTTGAAGAAAATTTCCAATGCCTCATCCATTGGATGGGACACATACAAAGCACAATCTAGATATTATAGACATATCACCATAATTCCTTACATCATGCTAATTTTAACTTTTAAAACAACACTCCTTAGCAATCCTAAATGTATAATCATAAATCTGTAACTCATTGAGCTAAAGCAGGGAAACGAAGAACACATTCAAATATACCATTGAAATTGAATGAATATGTCATTGATAGGCTCATTCACAACTTATGACACACAATTAGAAGAGAAATTGTTTCAAAATGATTATCATTTATTGATTGAATATTCGTAATTACATTAGCAAGGCTTGCTTGCTTCATAGAAAACTGACCAAAAAAAGACATTAACTAAAACCTTTTAGAGAACTACGGTAAAAGGAACTAACTATACATATATTCAAAACTTTTTATGATCCAAAATTTGACAGTAACAATGAGCCGTGAAATCTCCTTTATAAGATAGGAGAGAAACAAAGCATTAGGCTACATTGTTAATTTCAAAAGTGAATTTCATCTAGAATAAAATTTGAATTCACATTCCTCATCATTGGATAGCACAATGCATGATTTGAGGAATCAAAAAATGGTTACACAGTAGCCAGTCAAAGAAAAAACAAAAATCATGCCAAGCACGCATGCGTCCACATCAACCAGATGAAACATCAACAAAATCACTGCACAATAGACCCAACACCAACAACCACTAAAAAGAAACATGTCCTAGGTACAAGTGACCGCTCTGAGTTCTTGCCTCAGTTAAAAGTGGGACCACCTTCTTTCCTCCAGCCACATCAGTGAAACACCCAACAACCTAACACGGTGCCACTACAGTTATTGGTTCGACTATAAGGGCCTCCTCGTTCACTCCCATGAGCTTAGTCAAGGCTACAAGGTAACACTGATAATCCAAATTAGTTTCAGACCTGTTACCCTCAGAATATGATGAAATCAGAACAAGGGACGTGCAATTCTTTGGCCTTTTTCCAACACTTTTAGTAGAAACTTCGGGTTTTCTAGGAGCATGTTGCTCCTTCTCAACTAGTGACTTCCTAGATCCTACCCTGGAAATCCTGCACCCTATAGATTTATCCATAGCTTCATAGAATACATGAGAATAACCACCACCTACAAATAAAACAACTCAAAAATGTAATGATAACACTTGGTCACTTTAGCAAGCATTTATAGAGTGAATTCGTGCGAGGGATATTGATTTATTGAATGCAAAATAAGAATTTGAGCCATAAGTGGGTGACATAGCCACCATAATTTCTTCTATTAGGAGGGAATCATTCACACGCTAGAGAACATTAGGAGAAGATCCTCTGAAAAGCTCAAGAAATTAATAAAATAAGTTTTAGAGTATGAAAGATCGTCACACAGATGATCAATATTTTCTCTGAAACTGCACCGTTGATGTAGAATGGACCTGGCAAGTTGGACGACTTAGATTGAGTGAAACAAGCACTGACAAATCCACATAAGTGCCTCGAAAAACCACAGCCAGTCATTACCTAGGAAAAGGAGGTTGCAACTAGATAGTGGGTCCCACCTAGCCCCGTCGCTTCAAGAAACAGGCCACATGTCACCCGTTCATAGACCTTGTGGTACTTTAGATACATTTACCATGCTCGTGCAAGGTCTGTGAGGGACAATTATTATTAACCTTGTAATTAAAACCATTCGGCGGTGAAAAGACAACCATTTCTCATCGTTGGCACCTCGAGAAGAAACCTTGCCCCTCCGTATATGCTAGATGGTGGCATCTCGCAGACCTTGCACTACTTTGTGACATCAGCAAGAAAACTTGTGAGGTTTGCGAGAAATGGTCTAGATCAAAACCTGTGATTGGACAGTTAGCCAAACAACATGTACAGACACATAGAATATTCAGGTGAGACCAGTCAGTACAACCCTTGGTCGTAAAAATGCTTAAGCCTATGTAGTAAAAGAGACCAACAAGATGGGTGAAAGGGGCCCATAAGAGCACAAAAGAAAGGGCTCAATCGGATCACTTATGTGACTAGTTACCTTCAGTAGCAACTCACTGTTGAAACATAACAAGAGGGTTTTGAAAATTTGATAATTTATATCACCATGGGTAACTTTAACCCCTGAAACCCTAGCCTTCCCCCCTTTGAAATTGAAAAGTCCCATTAGTCAGATGCAATAAATAAATAAAAAAGGACAACTTTTCCAATGTATTCTCTAGCATGTGGATATCATAATTTTTGCATATCTCATGTGTTTGAGACATCATTATATTGTTAATCCGATCCTTCCAAACCTACAAGGGTTTGACTTTATCCTGACTGTGCAAAATATGTGGCAATGGGGTCAAGTTCTTTCCATTATATACATATTTTAACAATTTAATCTTGGATTCCATAGGGGCAGCAAATCCCTGAAACTTCTACTCAACAATTCCTTTGACCAATTGATATGTTGTTATAACAGTAGGATATTTATCACCATGTTTTTTTTCTCCTACTGCCATGAATTTCAACTTCTCCATTCTAAGGCTCCATTTGTCTAGCAATGGGATGGCCAATTCTTTATCCCTTGGAAAATTTTTAGTGCTTGCAACATTAGGAAATAATTATCATGAACACTGTTTAGCTTACTCTGGACCCTTTTGTATAGATATTTCAAAACAGCGTCCACTATCACTGAATTACTTCTCCCTGTTGCATCCTGGATTTTATTTTCCATCTCCTTATATTCTTCAACCTGATGAATTAGTTTCACCCTAGAAAGTCCCCCTCCAGGGCTAGTAGTCCTTTCAATTGCAATAGGCACTTGTCCCATATTATATGGAACAATAGCCAAAGACTGTGCTTGTGCAAGAGGTTGAGAATACTCTACTGGTGGGTCAGAAACAATGTGGCTAGAACTAGCTTGATTTTGAGACCTCATGGTATTCATTTGTTGCTTCAATAAATCCAATTCAATTTCTAACTCTGCTACCTTTTGTTGACTCTTTTTATATTCAATAATAATATAATTATATTGGCCTCTTAGAGCATCCTAGTCCTTGGTCAAATCTTCAACAGTTTCTCTAGTGGATTTGGCAGCATTCATGACCATATCAGCAACTTCCAATGTTGGGTTGTTAGCAACTCTCCTCACAACCAAGTGACCACTGAAGTCAGATGGTTCTGCAACAATTGGTTTTTTAGAGCCATTGGATAGGGACTAGATTTCCAAAGCATCCCATTCCTCACTAAAAGTTGATCCTTTGAGTGCCAATGTAGCCTCCTCTTCAATAGAAAAGTGTCACTTATTATCCCTTCTTATTGTTTCAAAAACCACAACATCAACAATATCCCATTCAAGAAGTAGCAATACTCCACTTTTTTAAACCAATGCCTAACCGTGCTCTGGTGTTATTTCTTTGAATTTGTCTCTCACTGTTCCTTGACCTTAGCTTGAATTACCTTTTTCTGGGAGCTCTGGATGCAGAATTCTCTCATGTGCCACCTTCTCATCATATAATGCAATATGTGCTCTCCACACCAAATCTTTAAAGTAACTAGTTTGAATAAAAGAGTCATCCATCATGAACTCTATGTAGGCTCAAGTCATCATTTCTTGTTATTCCTTTGATTTCATCTTTTCCTAACCTCAAAGTAACTACACTTGAACTTGTTGCAGTGTCAACTGGGTCAAATGGAATCTCAGGATGCATTTCATTTGGAGTCACAATAATGTCATCATCCTCATCACAATAACAATCAACCATCTTTACTCTTTCAATCTTTTGCCTCTTTGTTGATGGTGGGCAAGCCTATTCCGAAAAACTCAGAGGAGAATCCAAATCAACAACATTTGGCACTCACTGCCCTGAACAAGATGGTGCAATATGTTTAGTGACATCTTCAACCATACTTCCCCTTCTTCTAGAGAAAACCTTTATCTTATTTTTGGGCTGATAAGTAGGTGTCTCCTCCAATCCTACTTCAAGGTACTCATCGATGGTTTGTGATTTTCCCCTTTCTTCCACAACCCTTTCATCTTTTAAAACCCCAACCAAAATCTCAAAATTATCAATGGCATTCATCACCATGCTTAATTCATCTTTGGCATTAGGTATGGGATTGAAACCAAGTATTCTCTATTGCTTCTTCTTTATCATTTTATAGTAGGAAATGTACATTGCCTTTCTCTCCTCTTGTAATTTGAAATCAAAAATATTCCTCAAGATGTCCTCAGGAAAGTAAAAATTGTGGACAAAGGCCCCTATTTGATGCTTTTCCTTCATTTGAGAGATAAACCCTCAGGATCATGATTCCTTGGGTGCACAGTCCTTAGCCTATAAGGCCCAAGTTATGTATGCAACTCCTTCCATCCTCCCTTTTCCATAACAAAATCAGAAAATTTTGTATATTCAGGGAAGAAAGAACCTGTCTTTTGTTCAATTGGAAAGTGTAGTTCTTGAGCACCTCCCAATTGCCTCATGATTTCTAAGAATCCAATTCTAAGGGGCACCTCCCTTGGAAAAACCCTCGGATTGACATTGGTGCCAAAAACCTTAAAAACTGTTGAGTTATGATAGGGGATAATGTCTCCCCAATTATGCATTATGCTCAATTCAGACCTTCTCTCCATCGGCCTCAAGAAGTCATGAATTTATTTTGGAATCCTTGGGGGGTCACAAACTAGAGCCTTCCTTAATTTAGATCTGAAGACATTATGAAAGTTACATAATCAAACTTATGATCATGCATGTCCAGAATCCTAGTCCAATATTGGATAGGAATTTCAATATTTCCTTCCCTCCTCTTTAACTCCATACCTTTTTCAAACACAGCCTAACCCCTATATAGAAACATGTGAATTAACAAGGAAAACCACTTGAATCCAGCCAAATTCTTCCCCTCCTTTAAAGCAACCATACCAATGTGCAATCTCTCCACTAGGTAAGTGGCAAAATCATACACCACATTGAAACCCGAGTGTTGGAGATTTACTGCCATATACATAATATCGGTAGGCAAGGTTGTCTTTAAACTGACTCCAAGGTTGTCCCATCAGTGGAGGAAATGAGGAAATGTGCAAGAAATTTTCAAAAGAGATGCAAAATGAATTTGATATGTAAATGTTCAGGGAGATGAATTTTTTTTTTGGGCTACAAATCAGTTAGCTAGAGAAAGGAACATTTATTTTATAGTCAAATATGTCAAGGAAATGATGAAGAAGTTTAGAATGGAAGACTCTAAACCCATATGTACTCCTATGGCTACTAGTTGCAAGTTGAGAAAGAATGATGAATCTTTGAAGACTGATCAAAGAAAGTACATATCAATGATTAGTGGATTTCTATATCTATCTTGTACTAGACTAGATGTCATACATGTATTTTGTCTTATGGCTAGATTTCAAGAAGATCCTAGAGAATCACATATTGTAGAAGAAAATATGGTTTGAAGACCATAAGGGGAAATAATTTTCAGGAGTAAGAGTGTTGAGACCATGAAGGACTCCCTAGGTAGGGGGACAAGAAGTTTATAAAACACAGGTAAAGGGAGAAGATATGCGCCAACAAGGGGAGTGTTTCTTGTTTCTACTTATTGCAGATTTGATGTTTGATTCTTTTTTTATTGATGGTTTTTTAGAGTGCTAGTGTTGCCATTAGTGACAAAGGGGTATATCATTGCAAGTATAATTTTTGTGTTGTCCTTGATGTCAACTATATGGATATTATGTGTAGAAGTCTAGTGTTCTCATATTTGGGGAGATTTTTGTGAAGAGCTTGTTGTGATTTGTTAAGAAGGTGTTATGGTGCTATTTTTATTGATTTCTTGATGAATAAGAGTTGTAGTTGCAGTAAGTTCACTTGGTTTCTAAGTGATTTTGTGAAAATTTGAATAAAATATATTATAGTGTGACAAAGTGGTTTTTAGTGTTGTGCTCCACATTTCTTCATGGTTGAAGTTATTCATGTGTACTGTGGATATGTGGATTAAATGTGTACAATGGTGTTATTCTAGATTGTATGGTAGTAAAAGTTGTGTTCACTATACTGTGTGTTTATGAAGAAGGTTCTTTGGGAGAAATGAGATTGATTTCTCTGCATTGAGGTTTCTTATCTTGTGGATTTGGGGATGTTCTTATAATGCTTGTATCCACTTTCACTTGAGGTTTTAGGTTTTGTTTTGTTTTGAAAATTTGATTAGTGATTTTGATACCTATGATAGTGTGTCTAGTTGCATAGAATGATGGTGTTCTCACTTTTAGGTGGTTGTGGAAATGTTGCAAAATATTCTGATGATGTTGGAATATTTAGAGATGTTGTATGGATATTTTGGAGTGTTGTTATGTGTTCCATGAAGTTTTATTTGGGCTTGTTTAAGCATGGAATTAATTATTAAGGGTGTTAATACAAGTTTATCCAACCTCGAATGTTAGCACTAATTGTAGAAGTGGTTTGTTGTTTTTGGAAGATTTACAAATCATTTTGGTGTATATTTAGATCCTAGTTAACCCTTGGAGTGGTCCTTCTTCGCTTCATTCCATCATAAAATTGTTTGGTGCTAACCTATTCTATAATTGCATGTTTGAGGTGTAAAGCCAACCTTAGAGAATTTTTTTCAAGGTTGAGGATGATATATAAGCAAGGTAAATAATTGGATATGTTTGTGGATCTATAGAAGGTGGATGAAAGATGCAAATTTGACTAAGTGTGGTGATATAAGTACAATCATAATGCCTATGACTCCAAAGAAGTGAGGAGAAGGGTCTAAATTTGTAGTGTACCTAAAGTTACTTAAGGAAATGGGCTGGAGGTTTCTGATGGTTTAAATTTGTTGTGGTGGATCTTCTTGTTTCTTTAAGATGGATTTATCTTTGTAATAGTTCATTTATTTCTTCTTTCTAATCTAACAGTGAGCCATTGGTAGTGATTCCTTCTTTTTTTTGGATAGTGATCCCTTTGACAGTGTTCCTATTGTATTTAGTGTTGCTACTACTTTATATTGTGATATAATCCTCACTGTGGTTCTCCTTTATTGCTTTTTCCATGTAAATATAGTGTTCTATTATGCATGGTGTTTCGATGTGTTGTTTTTTCACTTGCTTAATTTCATGTTAAATCTAATTAAGGGTTTAAGAGCTAATAAAGATCAAAATGTTAATGAGGGTTTTTATGTTTTAATGTATAACTAATTTACCCCCCCTTAGTTGTCTTGTGCATCTAATAGACACAACTATGCAAGCATATCAAAAATAGAAGATAATGATTCTTATTAAGCCTAAATACAAATGTTATCTAATCCAAAAATTAAAGACACAAAAGTTTAAAAAGTAGATTCTTTGACCAACGAACCCACACCAATCTAGTTAGTAGTCTTAAAATATGTCTTTTTCAATCAAGCTACAAAAAACAAGATTAGTATTTTAAAATGTTTTCTTTTCCAAATGGTCACCATAAAGCTACAAACAAAGATCAGTAACCAAAAAAAACATAATCTACATGAACTAGATTGCATGCAAAATAGAAATTGATTATCTTATACCTTTCTTATTCAATACACAAATGTGTGGTTACTTTTGATGGTTGCGTCACAAAAAAAATTGTGGTACAAGGACCCCCAAATGCATCATCAAAATAGATTGTGGTGCATAATCTAGAAAAATACATTATAGGAAATGACTATGGTGCAAAAACCAGAAAATACATCATAGGAAATGATTGGGGTGCTAAAATAAAATTTTGTTACAAAAGCTACAGACACCAAAATCACTAAAAATGCACAAAAAAGACAACCCAAAAATGATAAATGTAAGGTTAGGGTTCTACATAATGAGTTCTCAATCTAGTGCAATAATTATAATATCAAATTGTTAAGGAAAAATAAAAATATTCTAATCTCATTCAATTGCATCACTGATTTTGATAGATGTATCACAAAAATCTAAACATGCCTTGTACGAAACAAATGTGTCACTGAACTCCACAGATGCATTATAGAGGACATGTGCATTACAAAACTTCACAGATGCATCATTGCACTTCAAAAAATGTGCTGCAAAACCTATAACTTCAAAAATTTCTATTTTTTCACAAAATTTATTAGCAATTCATGTTAGCTTCACCAATTGTATGACCAAAAATCAAGAAAATATCTAGAATCATAAATAGTAACCACAAAACCATTAGATTTCAGAAAACTAATTCCAATATATCAATGAAGAACGAACACATATGATAAATATTTGAGATCAATCAAATGATATACCTTTCTCACATCAAAAATTGAATCAACTCCATTACCATTCTCAATTTTTATTTGTAATATATTGTTGCTCTCATATTTGTATGTGTTCAGAATTTCAATAAGATCAAATGGATGCAATAGAAAAATATCAAAGCTCGTGGCTAGCTTCAAATGAGGATGAAGATTGATTTTATAGGAAATTTAGGTTTGATGGATGGTGAGGATTTGAAGAAGAACTGAAGAGATTGATGATGGATGATTGATGAGAGGAATTGATTGATTTTTTAACTAGCTACATGATTCAATGAATTGGGTGTATAGATTAGTTAATTGATTACATGATGTAGTGAAGTGATATGATTATGGAGATAACTCAAACTGAGTGTTAGTGAACTAAATTAATTTATTAGTGGACTGAGAGGAAGTTTCAGATAGAAGATGAGTTGGAAATGCATGAGAATTTATTAATTAAATTAATTAAATATTAAAATCATGTGCAAGATCAATTAAATTAATAAAATAAATAATTTTATTTATTTATGAATAATGGATATTATTGAAAAATTAAAGAATAATTAAATAATTAAAATATTTATTTAATTTAGAAAAGAGATAAAGGATAATTAAATAAACAATAATAATTTATTTAATTAATTTTGAAATAAAATGATAATTTGTGATGTAATTAAATAAATGAAATTTATTTAATTAATCAAGTGGGAATAATAGTTAGGTGAATTAAATAAATAATATTAAATTATTTAATTAATATTATAATATGAAATTAGTAATAATTAAATAATTAAAAATTATTTAACTATATAGACTAGTTGAAAATTATTGGGAAAACAATGCTTGCAAGCTATAGACAATTTTTATTGTCTATAGTGACCCTTTGATAAATGACCTTGAGATATGGAATATCCTTCAAAAAGGGAATCTCACCTCATACATTGAGGCCTTAAAGGGCCACAACCCTAATCTTTACTTAAAGTTTGAAAATTCTTGGAAGGGAAGCCTTATCAAGGTTTGGGGCCTCTCCATATCTATTTTTAAGGAGCTAATTTAGTAGCTATGAGCCTCCCAATTGAGGGTGCTAATATTCCTAAAAACCTAAAGGTAACTATTAAAGAGATGAAAAAATCTTTAAAACAATTGTGAAAGTCAACAAGTTGTTGAATCATTATAATAGAGAGGATTTTCCTAGAGTGTGGAAGAAGATTTCTAAGGTTTTGATGAGGTATGTTAACCTCGATGGATGTTTTAAAATATTTCATTCTTATTTTTTCTATGTTAAATTATTTTTTCCACAATATAAATGTGTGAGGGGGAGAATGTTAGAATGAAAACAAGATCAAACATGCTAATCTAAGAATCTAAACTAAGATCAACCATATTAATCTAAGATCTAATCCTACACATACAAAATGAAACTAAGCTATTTGAGCATACATAAATGAATCTACAATTACAAAATTGAATGTACAAAATAACACTGTGTTACCATCCCGTAATGGAGTGTATTCACCTAATGTTGGGTTGTTCTTATCATCGAGAAGCCTCCAAAGTTCACGTGAAAAATCTTGATGAGTGACTTATTTTGTTGGTTGATTAAAGAAATGAGGTATGAAGCACTAACAATGGTGGTTTTGAATGTCAGCAGTACTTCGTTGTGCAAATGATATTGATTCTTTGATCCTTATTTGTGAGGAAAGGGATTTGTTATATAGAAAATGAGATTTTAAATGGACGATCAAGATTGTGTTGGAGAATATCTAGATCAACAGTCGAAGTGTGTTTAGAGGATTTAGACATGAGAAGATTGTGCAAAGGGTATTGCACAATTTTGGGTGATTGAGAAATAGATTGGCTAATCAGGGATTAGATTGATCAGTCAAGATTTTAGATTGATCAATCAGGATTTAGAAGGCTTAGTTAGGAAACTGATGGCTTAGTTAATAATTTGATTGATTAGTTAACAACTTAGATTGCTCAGTTAGAAATTTAGATTGATTAGTTAACAAATCAAATTTCTTAGTTAAAAAATTAGCTTGCTCAGTCAACAATAGTAATTTTCTCAATCAAAAAGTGGGTGAGGAATATGAATTAATTGATTTAATTAATTAATTCCTTTTGGGAGTTGAATGGGCAAGTCAAGTTTGACTTTTGTAAACAAAGTTGCATAGGTTTGATTTGATTTTTGATAATTGATTTGAATAGTTTGATTTAATTATTCAAAATTTAGAGGGAAAGTGTCATAATTAAATTATTATGATTTAATAATTCAATTAACTTAGAGGAATAAGGTGATTTAGTGACGTAATTAAATAATTTGTATTATTTAATCAATCAGGATGAAATAAAGTGAGTTTAGGACTTCATTAAATAAATATGATTTATTTAATTGGTCAAAATGATGAAACATGAGTTGATCAAATACTAATATTTTATTTAATCAATAGAAGAATTAGGGTTTTTAGGACTTTATCAAATAAATGTAATTTATTTAATTTGTCAAAAATGATGAAAAAGTGAATTAATTAAATAATTTTGTATTATTTAATTAATAGAGGAATTAGGGTTTTGGATGTCATATGTGTGATGTTTCATGATGATTTGGGATGTTTTTGGTTGATCTGAGATGATTTCGAGTCATTTTGACATGTTATGGGATGTTCCAGGACATTATGAGATGATTTTGAGATGTTCTAGGGTGATTCTAAGATGTTATGGGATGATGCTGAGATGTTTTGGGACATTTTGGGATGGTCCTGAGATGTTACAGGATGTTTCAAGACTATTTTGAGTCATTTCGAGATGTTACGGGATGTTTTGAGATGATTCTGATTTATTTCAAAATGTTACAAGATATTTTGAAATGCTTATGAGTCATTTTGAGATGTTATGGGATGTTTCAAGATAATTCCATAATTTCGAGATGATCTGAGATGTTCCTAAACAAACCCGAGTCATTCCAAGATGTTACAGGATGTTCAGGAGATGATTTTGAGTCATTTTGAGATGTTACAAGATGTTTCAAGACAATTTTGAGTCATTCTGAGACATTATAGGGTGCTCAACATGATGTTCAATGTTGTTTGATGTTGTTTGATTTTGCTCAATGTTTTTCATCGATATTTGATGTTGTTTGGGTGTGTGATAGGTGTTAAGTCAATTTTACATGTCTACAGTTTTCCCCTCTTTGATACAAAGTATTTGGTGCTTTGTTTCAAAGATTATATTTTTAAGATTAATTTTTTGAAAAACATTGATGTCCCACTGTGCCCCGACATCTAGTGGAATGATGATAGGACTCTGTGTTCCCCCCTTGATAGGTTGACCAAAAAATTTCAAGCTTTGAAGTTAGGCCCTTGACACTATTGTATTTGTTGATGGTGTTTTCTGCACAACAACAACTTTGACAGAATATGATATCCTATCTCTATTGAAAGGTAAATCTCTATGGAAAAGAGATAACCCCAAGGTATCTAATGTCAGGTCTTGACTATGAAAATAAAAAAACTCAGAGATAATGTGAAAATTTCTAGTAATCACAAAGGGACCTTACTACAAACAAGCACTGGACTCGATTTATCAGATCTAGCAATAAGTTGATACTTTAAACCCTAAATTTAACTCAGATAATAAAGAAAATAACAAGAGATAAAGGTTTCAAAGATAATTCTAAGACTAATTCTAACCCTAAGATTGACAATGCAAAAGATAAGATGCTCAAAATGGACTATCGCTCATAGAATACTTTATGTTTGACCCAGATAAATTGCAATCTTACAAGAATAGTGCAATCTTCTGAGGTGTTTACAGATTTTCAAATCATGCATATTCATTCAAAAAAAGCGTATTGCAATTGAGATAAAAAAAAAAAATTATAATTGAACTAAGCACAGTTTTAAGTCCAGGGTAACTATGCAAAGCAACTAACAATTAGCTAACTACAAAAAGTATGGACTAGAGATCACTGAAAACATTTCAAACATGAAACCCTAAGCATCACCAAACCATCTAACAATAAACTTTAAAAAAATTTAAGATAGAATAATGAGAACCATGCAAGATGAAACTCAACACAAGAGAGATACCAAAATCACAATATCCTTTCTTATATTAAATCATCCAAAATGGGAGCAATTCTAGTCTTCTGTTACAACACTTGCTTGAAGATAAACCCTAATTTTCCCAAATATGAAATCTTCTAACTTCTCTACTATCTTATTTGATATGCTACTCTATATATCTATCTTCTATTTATTACAAATGAGGCATCATGCCCAATTTATAGAGAACCCCCAAGATAGGTCGGCCTAAATAAGGGTTTTACAATAATAAATTCCATACAATAGGTCAGCCTCAAAAGATATTCGAATACAACATGAAATTTGTAATTGCACAAATTTCATCTAAGTCGGCTTGGGATCTCAAAAACTCACTCCAATGCATGTGAATAATGGGAAGCACAAAATTTGATGTAGCCCTATATAACTACTTCTCATCCTTATCTTTGGGCATGCTCCACTTCACCATGCACTTCTAGCAATACTCTATCCAATTTGACAATATGTGGCATAGGAAAAACCCCAACTTTTCTTTCAAGGGACTTAATTTCACCTATTGCTTTCCTTACTATACCATCCCAATCAACTCTACTTGTTAGATACCTATCAATAACTGCAATATAGGTTGCAACATCATCTAGCTGATGTTCAGTGAATGGAGCTTCACTGATTGGAAAATAGACATCTCTCCACCATTTCCTTAGTTGCTCCAAAATGAGATGCTTTGGGGTGAACTTATTTCTCCCTGTCATAATTTCAAAGAAAGAGATGCACCTATCATAAATCCTATCCAAGGTGTCCTCAATCTACTTCCCTTGTTTATGTATCTTTCTCAAGGCCCTTTGCCTCATCTGCAAGATCTCGAACCATTCCCAAGGCTCAGAAACCCTTGGGAAAGGAAGAATACCACTCTTCACTAGTTGATCATCAATGTATTCCATAATGGTCTTTGTTTTCGGAAATAGGAGATTAATGTCCTCCTTTTCCTAGGCTAGCATGGTCTTTAGCCACTCCACTGACCTCATGGAATCCCCTGCAGTCGACAAGATATCCTTGATAAAACCATCTCCTTTTCTCTAAACTCCCTACAACCAACTGACTGTGGCATGTGTACTTCCTTTCATCTTTTCAAGCTCGAATATTGTATCTTGAGGCAAGAAACTAGTGGCAGAGGAGGAAGAGCTAATGGACTTCAAGGGTTTCATCAACTCCTACAAGTTCCTCTTTAATTTCTCATTATCCTTCTCCAACTCAGGCCTAGCTTGTACCTCCTTCCTCAATCAGCCAAGGATTAAAACATTAGAGGCCTCATACTCCTCGATATCTTGCTCCATGGAGGCATGTCCCAAATTGATAGTCTACACATGATAGTCCTCTTCAATCACCCCATATCTATCTTTGTCAGGAGTAGGAGTAGTAACATGGGCCACTCCATTACCAGATCCATCTCTTTCAATCCTAGAGATGACCCTAGCTTTCTTCTTTGTTTTACCTTTCCCAATGTTAGCCATTATTTCATCCCAATCAGGAGGAGTATCCTCCACTATAATCGACTTACTCTTCAGTTCCCTATCTAGCTAGCCTGGAACAGTGGACTCTTTCTGCACTTTACCCTGTTTATCCTATTCTTTCTAGGAACTAGGTGCATCTTTCTCAATGCTTGGCTTTGTAGGTATCTCTCTAATTGAATCCTCCTTATCCCAAGACTGTTCCTCCCCTTTTTCTTGTGCTAGTGAAGGAATCCTGACCAATATCTCTTCCTTTTAAGGGGATTTTCCCTCATGATCCTTTGCAGGTGAATTTGCATAAGCTACCAAGGGAGACTGAATCACTTTATCAATTTCTACCTCTACATTATAGAGGTCACCTTCCCGGAATTCTTCTTTACCCAAGTCCTTAGGATCTTCATCCTTTCTTGGTTCTTTTAGCACACTACCAATCTCTTGAGGAAGGGAAATGTTCTCTTTTTCAATGATAGGAGTGGTCACAGGAGACCTCCTTTTTCTGCAGCATCCTTTGGGGAAGGATTCCTTGACCTCCTCATGTATACCTATGTTTTCTCCCATGAAATTTCTACCTCTACGATAGGTGGCTCAATTCCTTCTCTACCTTGGAAGTTTCTTTTTATTTTGGTGATAGTTTCAAAAGTCTTCTTATTTTAGTCAAAGGAGAAGTGACATCCATTTCTTCCTTTTATAATTCATCATTCTTGGCCCCTTTTCTCTTTGAAACATGCCTTCTTTTCTTGGTAATGGGCTTCCTTTGTTTACTTGCATCTGCCACCCCTTCAGTTTGAACATCCCTAACCTTGATCTTGAAAAGAGAACCCACCTTGGTCTTACCTTTAGGATCCTACTCATGTGACTCCTTAGAAGCAGAATGAGACTCCATGTCTCCCATTAAATCATAGGTGCATTGCACACCTTTGCTTTCCAAACTTCAACATTTTGTGCTTAAGCCACATTTTGGTGTATTTGATTACTAGAGTCATAATCTACTCCAACTCTATCCTTTCTTCTTCCAACTAGTTAATCTCTCCAACTGGCTTATCCTTCACAACCTCAAAGATGTGACCCTGAATCAGATTCCCATCTTCCTCAACCTAATTAGGAATTTACTTTATATTATATAACCTCACTAGGTCCACTGGTAGCCTGGAGAATTTCTTCTTGTGGACATCAAACTCATCACCAAGGTTAGCCCAATAGTCCTCAATGTTATCCTTGTGACTTTATTCTCTACTTGCCTTCTTTTGTGCCTCACCAGTGATATCAAATCTTGCCCTCTTGGAATGGAAGGAGAAACCAAAATTACTCAACTTCTCCTTAGAAGCACAGGTTGACTGGATGGAAGGGCATACCTCATTAGTGCCTATCTTCAATGAGAAGTCATTCCCAAACCCTGTTTTATGCTTGTCTCCCTTCACAATCACATCAAAGTCACAAATCTTCCTTGTGACTTCAAACAATATGATATGGTCCATGGGGTACCTAGGAAGCCTATAGGGAGCCCTCTGATAGCCATCAATTCTTATGTAAGAGAAGGTGGGGAACTGAATGAACCAGGCCCCAAACCTCCTGATCAACTCCTTCGCCTTGTCTAAGATTCTAACATGCTCAACACCCTGCAACAACTTGGTAATATACATGGTGAATGCATCATTCACCCTTTCATAGCTTCCTCCTCCTAGGTGAAGTTGTGGATACACCTCATAGATTGCATCCTGCCCAAATATACCTCTAGTGCTCAACCCCTTATATGGGTGAAATCTTGCCAGTGCATACACCAAGTAAGAATTCATATTGAAGGTCTTGGTTTGCAAGATATTGCACATATTCTCATGGATCACTACACTTATAAAACCTTCCCAATTGTAGTCTATACCTTCTCCATCCGAGCAATGAAATTGAACATCTAGCTTTCGAATACCCTTGTATTATTCAGTCTTAGCAACCTGCTGAGGAGAGTGATGGCATTGTAGTACTCCCTCCTAAATTTGATTCTAACTAGTTGCTTAGGAAGCTTGGAGAAGTGAGACTTAGGATTCTTCGACCAAGATTTGATTACCTACTAGGACTTAACTGCATTCTCTTTGTAGTATTTCTTAGATGCATCCATATCAAAAGCCACCACATGTGACCTATCGGGCATATCAAAAGTTAGAGAAATAGATATAGGGTCAAAGTTTGCAACAACCCTTCCTTGAGGACCAATTATTATTTGTGTTCCTCTATCATAATTCCTGGCACATTCAAGCACCAACTCATAACATTACGATGTAGACAGAAATCCAACCACATGTGCCAACCCTAACTCTAATGTTCTTCTGGCCAACAAAGGGAGGCTATGTGCTTCCATTCCAGCCTTGAAATCCTCATAGTCCCACATGCCCACATTGGTATCAATAATCTTTGACCAGACAGAAGTCAATCTGCTCTCAGGAATCTTACTCTTTATTTCCATCTTTACCTTCTTTGCCTTGGAGATAGCAGAACCTTCAGCACTTGGATCCATTGCCTTTCACTTGCCATGCCCAGCAACATCTTGTCTTGATCCTACCTATAAACAAGTAAAAACAAAAAAATAAGATCCAAGATAAACAATAAGTGCCAAAACCAATTATCCCAAGGTTCAAATAATTAGCCCTCTTTGTGGAATCCACACTAGAGAGGAATTCTGAGGAAATCCAAGCCAGGTGGAATCCAGTGAAATAGGCATACAAACATCCATACAATCATTCCAATCAATCAATATAACCAAGAAATAACCAAACAAAAATTAACATAAGTTCATTTGATCATCTAAATACATCATTGTCAAGAAAATTCTTCATATAGTCATCAAACTATTCATCCCCACAAAACTTCAAAAAAAATCTTCCTTAGATGGAAATCTCCCAAAATAACAATAGTTTAGGCAAACCAAGAAAATTAAGGAGGTTTAGAACATTCGGGAAAATCCCAAGGATGTGGATTTTGGAAAAGTTAATACAATTTTACCATAAAAGCCCAAATTTGGTAGAACGACCAGGCAACAGAACTCGGGGAAATCCAAAGGAAGTGGAATTCCATGAGACAAGCAAGAGCCCGAATAAAAGAAAATTATGAAGAACAAAGAGGAAAATGGAAAACTCAAGGAAATCCGTCAGAGATGGAATTATATGACACCAAAAATCCAAACACCTACACTTCTCTTGCCTTCACCCAAATAAATTGAATGACCATGGACCTAAGAGCCTGGAGCTCAACAATGACCTAACTTTAACCCCCAACGGATCAAACTTTAATTGAAAAACTCATATCTCAATGAATTGATGGGATTGGCAATGCCCTAGGTCAAGAACCCTAAACCTTCCACCATGAAAGCACAAAACAAATCAGGCACAACTTGTTTGTAGGATGATATAATTCAAGGAAAATGCAAGCAAGAAATCTAAGACAACAACGAAAGATAAGCCCAAAATAAACACCCAAAAATGGCACCTGATAAGAATGGGCAATTTCCCAACATAACAAATGTAAAATGCCAAACTGGAAAAGCATGAAACCCCAAAACACCTTGGAAGCAAGCACATTCAAGCAAGAATGCGAAAATGAATAGCATGAAAGTGCATAAAGAAAAGCAATCAAAACCAAAAGAGAAAGAGTGCATCCACATACCATGAGAATAGAGGGAATCGAAACCAAGGATGTTGGCAATAAACTTCAAACATGAGAAAAACGTGAATGGGGCTCTAGAAATCCAAACACAACACTTAAAGTCACTTCCAAACACATAATCCAGAAACACACCTCAAGCTTAAGCACTCCAAACTCAAATGGAAAGAAAATAATCAAACTCAAATGGAAAATCACTTCCCATAACTCAATATAACATCGCCCCAAAAGTTGTACAATTCACCATTAATGCAATTGACAAGACATCCCAAACCAAATTCAAGAATCTGATAGAGCAATTGACTTCAGAAAAATATGGACATGAAGGATTTCCCTGGAATCAAACAAAAGGCAATTGTTACTAAGCACTGAAAGGGAACCGGGAAAGTTCGGCCAGGGCGGATTTTCTCGAAAACAGTGAAAAACCCAGATAGAGACCAAAACTTAAGGTTTTCAATATGAATCACAAATGGACCATTCGAACAGGCAAGATGAATCATTAAAGCACATGTCTAAGCAAGAAAAACTCCAAAAATGAAGAGCCAAGACACCAAAAGTGAAAGCTAAAAGAACGAAAAAGAGGTTCCCTACTTTCAGTGGGGCGTGTGTGCAATAACTGCACAACAATATTGTCATTTTGATATTTTTAGATGAAATATTATATCAATGGGTAAGTGCATGAATCTATGACATAATTTTTGCTCTTAAGATGCCACTTTTTTTCTGAAATCAGCAAAATATGATTTGCACGAGAAAATGAAGATAATTAAGCTCAAAGTTTCAACATGCGAAAAGAAAACAAAAGTTGAAGTTCTCTGAGTCTAGCTTCTAAGCTACTATTTTATTTGGAATTAATGAATATTAAGGGTCTCAAAAGGGGCAAAAAAGTTCTTGTTTTCATCAAAAAAAATAGTATAGCGCCTGAGGGCTCCCCCCGTTTTGATTAAATTTTTTATAAAATTTCAAAAAACCCAACAGTGAGAAATTAGCTAACACCATGTAGTTTATCCTCCTTCTTTTGGATAATTTTTTTAATGAATATATAGTATTTTATGAATTTTCAAAGTGGACACATCCTGAAAAACTGAAATTTGAGTGTGGTCCCCCCTAATGTTTTGCAAACTAATCGAAAATTGATTTATTTTTTCATCATGTGTAGAATGGAGTCTAGTTTCAAAAAATGTAATTTGTTTCACATTCCGATGAAGATGTAAAAATCTATCCTAAACCTAGCAAATGTTGGTTTTTGACCAAAAATAAAGTTATTTATAATAGAAGCCATGGATCAAAACCTTAACTAAATCAAAATGATTTTCTTTTTATATATTTAGGTAGCTACGAGAGGTTAACGTTATCACAATTTTTTTATAAACTTGCATTGAAAGACATGCAAATGAGAGGTGGAGCATAGAGGAAAATATGAGAAAATTTGGCAAATCTTGTTAAATAACACACCCAAATTAGGCCATTTGGTGAGCACCAAATTTGGCATTTGCCAAATGGACTTGTTTGCATAGAACTAGAATTTCCCCTCTTTGGTGAACAACTTTGATAATGCTTAGAGTGCATAGTTTATGATCGTAGATGGATAGTTGAGGTTTTACCTTTCATACCTTATGTAACTCGCTACCCCAACTGGATAACTCTTTATCCCTCTGAATTCTCTATCTCTCAGGTCTCACTCCCTCCCACGTAACCTAGACTACTCTCTCAGTCCAATCCCCTATGTCAGGTCTCTTTCCCTCCCACATAGGTATCTAAATAAATCTATCTCACTCCAACCTCCTTTCTCTCTCTCCCTCTTTGGTATTTTTATCTCTCTTACTCCATCTCCCTCTCTTAGGTTGTTATCTTTCTCTCTTTGTCTCTCTCTCTCTCTCTCAAGTCTCTCTCTCAAGTCTCTCCCTCCTACCCCCTCTCCCTCTCTTAGGTTTGTCACTCACTCACTCCCTCTATCTCTCTCCCATTCCCTCTCTCTCTCACTCTCTCTCGAGTATCTCCATCCCCCCTCTCTCTCTCCCACTCCCTCTCTCTCTCACTCTCTCCCACTCTATATCTCTCCCTCTCTCTCAGGTCTCTCCCTCCCATCCCCTCTCCCTCTCTCTCTCTCAATTATATATTTCCTTCCCCCTCTCCCTCTCTCTCTTTTTCAATTCTCCCCCCTCCTACCCCGTCTCCCTCTCACAATCACTTGCTCTATCTATATTCCACTCCCTCCTTGTCTCACTCCCTCTATCTGTCTCTATGTACCTCTCCATATCTCCCTCCAACCACCTCTCCCTCTCTCTCAATTCCCTCTATCTCTCTCCCACTCTCTCCCCCTCTCTCTCTCTGAATTCTCTCCCTCCCATCCACTCTCCCTCCCTCTTTGTCTATCAAATCTCTCCCTTCTACCCCCTCTCCCTCTTTCAGGCCTCTATTTGTCTCTCTCACTCACTCCCTCTATCTCTCTCCCACATCCTCTCTCTCTCACTCCCTCTCTCTCTCTCCCTCTCTCTCAAATATCTCCCTCCCAACCCCTCCCACTCTCTCTCCCTCTATCTCATGTATCTCCCCCCACCTCCTCCATCTCTCTCAAATCCCTCTATCCCGAGTACTCCCTCTCCCTCACACCCCCTCTCCATATCTCCAGTCTCTCTCTCTCACTCCTTGTATACTCCCTCTCTCTCCTAGTCTCTTAGGTATCTCCTTCCCACCCCCTATCTCCCACTTTTCCTCCCTCTCCTTCTATCTCAAAATTTTTCTCCCTCTCCTTCTCTCTCGGGTGTCTCCCTCCCAACCTCTCTCCCTCTCCCCCTCTCTTAGGTTTCTCCCTCCCACCCCCTCTCCCTCCCTCTCTCTCACTCTCTCTCTCCATCTCTATGTCTCTCCCTCTCTCTCTCCCACTTTGTCTCTTTCCCTCTCTCTCTCACTCCCTCTATCTCTCTCCCACTTTTTCTCTCTCCCTCTCTCTAATGTCTCTCCTTCCCACCCTATCTCCCTCTTTCTCTCTCTCAAGTATCTCCATCCTACCCCATCTTCCTCTCTCTCTTTGTCAATTCTCCCCCTCCTACACCCTCTCCCTCTCATAAGAACTCCCTCCCTCTCTCACTCTCTCTCTCTCTCTCCCTCTCCCTCTCCCTCTCTCTCAAGAATGTCCCTCCCACCACCTCTCCCTCTCTCTCTCTCTCTCAAGTAGATGGTTTAGGGATTAAGGGTTAAGGGTAGAGGGTTGAGGGATTAAGATTGTAGAGGGGTTGAGGGATTAGGGTTTGAGGGTTGATGGATTAAGACGTTATAGGGGTTGAGGGATTAGGGTTAAGGGTTGAGGGTTGAGGGATTAAGAGGGTATGGGGTTTGATGGATTAGTGTTTAAGGCTTGAGAGTTGAGGGTTGGGGGATTAAGAGGGTATGGGGGTTGAGGGATTAGGGTTTAAGGGTTGAGGGTTGAGGGTTGAGGGGATTAAGAGGGTATGGGGGTTGATGGATTAGGGTTTAAGGGTTAAGGGTTGAGGGTTGATGGATTAAGAGGGTATGGGGGTTGATGGATTAGGGTTTAAGGGTTGAGGGATTAAGAGGGTATAGGGGTTGATGGATTAGGGCTTAAGGGTTGACGTTTGATGCATTAAGAGGGTATCGAGGTTGAGGGATCAGAGTTTAAAGGTTTAAGAGGGTATCAGGGTTGAGGGATTAGGGGTTAAGGGTTGAGGGTTGAGGGATTAAGAGGGTATGGGGGTTGAGGGAATAGGGTTTAAGGGTTGAGGGGTTGAGGATTGAGGGATTAAGAGGGTATGGGGGTTGAGGGATTAGGGTTTAAGGGTTGAGGGTTGAGAGTTAAGGGTTGAGGGATTAAGATTGTAGAGGTGTTGAGGGATTAGGGTTTAAGGGTTGAGGGTTGAGGGTTGAGGGTTTAGGGTTTAGGGTTGAGGGTTGAGGGTTGAGGGATTAAGAGGGTATAGGGGTTGAGGGATTAGGGTTTAAGGGTTGAGGGTTGAGGGTTGAGGGTTAAGGGATGAGGGATTAAGATTGTAGAGTGGTTGAGGGTTAGGGTTTAAGGGTTTAAGGGTTTAGGGTTGAGGGTTGAGGGATTAAGAGGGTATTGGGGTTGAGGGATTATGGATTAAGGGTTGAGGCTTGAGGGATTAAGAGGGTATGGAGGTTGATGGATTAGGGTTTAAGGGTTTAGGGTTCAGGGTTCAGGGATTAAGAGGGTATGGGGGTTGATGGATTAGGTTTTAAGGGTTTAGGGTTGAGGGGTTGAGGGATTAAGAGGGTTTGGGGGTTGAGGGATTAGGGTTTAAGGGTTAATGGTTGAGGGTTAAGTGGTTAGGGTTGAGGGATATAGAGGGTATAGGGGTTAAGGGATTAGGGTTTAAAGTTTGAGGGTTAAGGGTTGAGGGATTAGGCCTCACTTATCTCACAATCCCTCTCTATTAGGCCTCACTTACCTCCCACCCTACTTTCTTAGGTCTCTCCTTCCCACCCCCTCTCTCCCACTTTGACTCCCTCTCCTTCTCTTAGGTGTCTCCCTCCCAGCCTCTCTCCCTCTCTCTCGCTTAGGTTTCTCCCTCCCACCCCCCTCTCTCTCTCTCCCACTCCCTCTCTCTCTCACTCCCTCTATCTCTCTCCCACTTTATGTCTCTCCCTCTCTCTCAAGTCTCTCCTTTTTAGAGGAACATATTTGGCGCTCGTCGAATTTGGAGAGCACCTAATGGGTTTTATGTTGAAACAGTAAAAATAAGGCTTGACCCCATGATTCAGGCCCACATTCTCCTGTATTTATCTAGTTTAATGCTTTATCCAAGTCATAAACGTATTTTTTTATGCAGTTGACTTCATAATGTACCAATATATGCTTGATCCATCACCTTTTTACCACCAATCTGCATGGTAGACAATGTAGAAGAAGACATTTTTAAGTTTGTACATCATTTTACATTATCTGATGTAATATATTCATTTTGGTAAACTGAAATGTTTGTATTTAGTATATTTGTTTTTTTTATGACAATATAAACTAAATTTCCTTAATGATTTTATTAATCATAAAAATTGGACTTAGAATTCAACATTGAATTAGATTGGATTTGCATAAAATAGTTCATTTTTTAGGAGTTTGAAGAAAGAAAAAAAACATCACATTTACTTAACATAAATTTACTTATGAATTCTATTTGCATTGCTTATAGTAGTCCATTTCTGACATGGCTAGTGGAATTCACTGTATTTCATTCTTTTCTCAACTAATTTGGAAAACTTAATAGCTTTCATCAATGTTAATGCAAGTGTCCATTAATTTTGTTGTTCCATATAAAAATCAGCTTCATCACATGTGCTTAGATAAATTCAAGTGATTTGACATAGTTGAGAATTATTATTGTCTTTCTAAGTTGCCTAATTGCCAAAGAAATAGAGAATAATTATAAGATATAGCATCACAAACCCTTCTTTGAATCCATATTCTTCATGACTTTTTTGACAATCAAAAATTTGGTTTTGAGAAAAATAAACACAAGCATTTCTATTTTTCATTTAGGTGGCAAAAATTTATACCCTAGGTTTGTGATGCAGAGTAGGGAGACAAAACCTTCAAGAGTCATAATTAGATCAGTTTCAAACAATCTTCAATCTCAAAAACCTCAATTCAATGTTGAACTGACCAATTCATATCTAAAAAAAAACAAAGATCATCCATAAATAACAAGCTATGCTTTTCAAGAAGACTACCATTCTAAACCTCTGGAAGATTTTAACAAAACCCACCATATGTAAGTCTATTTCTCAAAATATTGTATTCATACAATAGTCACTCCTAACAGAATGAAATAAACTCAGTATTACTAGAAAATCTAATCCGTGAATTGTTCATCATAACCTTTATAAATTTCAAGTTCAATAATTCTAGTCAAAAGACACAACTTCAAAATCAACGTTCTAGGCCTCTCATGCAGGAGCACCTTGTAAGCTCAATTTTTTCAAAAAAGTCATCTTTAGTGAGCATGGTCAAAGGATGGTATTTTAGTTAATGTTGAGTATATTTTGTTTAGTAAGGTCAATTAGACCATTTTATAATGTATTTGTAGGTAAGGGAGTTCAGTTGTGTCATAGCTTGCAATTTGGCTAAACGTGGTCAGAAAAGTTGCTAAAAGATGCAAAAGTTGCAAAGTTAAAGGGAGTTGGAATGAAATAAAAATATGTTTAATAAACTTTAATGCCTCAAAGGAGAGGTTGTTGGTTGATTTGTACCCCATTTTTTTATCAAGAAGAACGCTATTAAATTCTAGAAATTTACTGGTTTCTCTCACTTTTCGTGTTGTTGTATGGATTGTACGAACTCTAAGATGATATGAAACCATTTGGATGTTGTATATTAATGAATTATCTTTCATTTTGATCTATTTAGAGGTTCTAACTCTTTGTATAGTGAAAGTTATATTGTTTTTACTGTTGCTAACTACTTTCACAGTGTTCTTGGATTGAGGGGTTTCATTATGTTATTCAACCCATTAAACTTTTTCTACCTATTGTAACTTGTGGAATGGATCCTATAACTTTTAAAATACATGTATAACCTATTTGTAATGTTGTGGGGTCAAGGTTGGGTGTTTGGGATGATGTTCTAGGACTATAGCAAGGTCTTTTATGGTGAAAATTAGGGCTTCAAGTGGTGTTTTGACAAAATGTGGGAATAAATGTCCACATAATGTATTATTCACCATGTGCAGGGTCTTGTAAGTGTGTTTGGTTATTTGTATGGGTTTGGTAGGTCTGAGAGATAGGATTTTCATTAAAACCCCAAGTATTTTAATTGAAATTGAAGGTTTGGTGTATTAGGGATCTAGAGGTCTTGGACCTGGAAACAAATCAAGAAATTGGAGGTTTTGACACATAAAATACTTCTATTTGAGTATTTTGAGTGAATATGTAGTGTTTAAAAGGTACTCTCTTTGTAAATTAGGCCAATTGAATAGCCTTTTCCAAGGTGGGTCTATTGGAAGTCAATGTTGGTCCAAAGGAGTTGATGCTGGGGTTTACCTATTTTTTATAACTTGCAAATGGGTATCTTAATCATCCCTGATTTTGTCAAGTGTTTTGCAAAATATTGGTGAAAAGGCCCTTGAACCGGGTTACCTACGCTACAAGGGAAAGCTTAGTAGAAGTTGGGATTTTCAGTTGAACATCTAGTTTTTCTTTGGAATTTGATTGATTCTCATTGATTTTCTATATTCAATGGTTTCCACCCCTCTTTGCATCAAAAATGGTGTTTCTCAGTAAGTTAAGTGATCAAGTTGTGTGTAAGTCTATGAAGATCCTTCTTCTAAATCTTTGAAAAAGTTCATTGTGGATCCCTACATGTACCGCATCAACCTCTAGGTACTTTTCCAACTCTTCAAACACACTCAAAATCCTGAATCTAATATCTAACCCTACAGACATCTAACTCCATCATGTATGAAAAATATTATGTATCATAGACATGTTTGATAATCCCAAACAACTCGCTGCCTTATTTCATAAAATGATTTGGTGTGTTTCATATTTAATGCAATGTAATCAGTGATATCAATATTTTTGTAAAATGCATTACTTACTTTTGTTCTATGTGTGTTTGTGAACATGTAGCATTGAAGTTCATGCTGAGGAAATGAATGAAGCCTCTAACACCAGAAGAACATGCAACTAAAAATGCAAGGAGAAAAGAATAAAAAAATGTAGCTCATGAAGCAAAGGAATTGGAACCCATACAACCACAAATTATCGTGCAATCTAAGAGATGTCAAATTGGAAAAACAAAGGGTATGAATGAGGAAAGTTTGTGGAAGGATAGGAATTGATATAGAAGTTGGGGGCACATCATCAACCATAGGTGAAGCTCAATGCACATCTCCAGTTGAAGACACATTGATAACAACGTGGTTTTCTAGGGACATCATAAATCACATCTCCAATTGAAGACACACCATCAAAAACATTGCGTTTTGAAATTACATAAGGAAACACATCTCTATTTCAAGGCACTCCACAAATGACATCTTGAGTTGGAGGTACAACATTGTTTACATATCAATCTCAAGGTATCTAATCAATTGCACCTCCAATTGAAGGTACACAATCTATCCTCGATGTTGTTGACCTTCCCAATATTGACACAAATTTACATTTGATAACTCCTCCTAGAGTTTTTCATAGAAAACCTAAATTTATGATTTATACTGATTCCAATGTTTTTAAATGGATGCCTAATAAAATTCCAAAATGTACATGTCAAAGATATGCACAAAGGATATGGAGTTTTTTTTTTTGCAAAGCTAAGTGAGGGTGGAAGATGCCAGCTATTTGTTGAAATGATGAGGCAAATCAAATTTATGCCCACCATGAAGGCTCTTGGGCTAAATGTTTTGAATGAATCAAGTGAAAATTCCATTGTAAAGAACTTGATGACTGCATATGAAAGTGTGGGTTCCACCTCACGCATGAAGGATAGTTGTGCCACATGACGTGTGATGACAAAAACATTGTTAAGAAGTCAAAAAAGGAACAAGGTGAACCTTACAAAGGCAAGTAATTCTTTGAAAATAAGTAGATCATCTCTAATGAGAGCCAAAGGAAGGTGTGAAAGATTGGAGGATCCAAATACCAATGAGTTATTGGAATTTTTGGGCAGAGTGCCATGAAAAGACACAAGAATTGCTCAAGGCTTGAGATCTTTATTTGTGAATTATTGGAAGGATAACACAAGGACCTCTCCTAATCAAAGAGATGTTTTTAGAAGGAGAATTGGTAATAAAAACCATGAGCCACATCCAATGCATTATTTGGATACCACTCAATCCCAATTTTTTGTTGATTTTGTACAAATGTTTCCTGAAATTAAAATATGTCAAAGGTATTTTGAAATGCTAAAGCCTTTTATGTCAAGATAAATCACACACACACTACTTGTTTTTGTAGGGTTCATATTGATTTTTCTAACCATTATTATTTTTATCAACGTATATGTGTAGATATGCATACTGGCAATGTTTTGCAGGAATGTAACATAATGCCTCCACCTAAATCGTCAAGGAAATTTTTATCTTCCATTTTATTTGAAAGAGAGGATGGTCAATTTTTTTATAAAAAATCATGTTTGGATGGCACATGTGATCATTGTGGTCGCATGCAACATTTGCGAATTTTCCAACACATGGCTAGTACACACACAATTGGAGACAAAATTGTGGAATTTGGCAAATATAAGTCAGTGGCATACAGTCTAAAAGATGGGAAAAAATAAAAGAAGTGTGAATTGGTCAGTGATAAGATTCTAGTGTACCATTTCATGGGCATTTTTCATGATCGAGTGGTCTATGATTATGCAACGCATACACATAGAGCACAATGGTTGGACTCACAGTTCAAGTTATGCAAGGACACATTTCCACTTCTTCATATTGTTTCAATTGTCGACTTCACTGAGAACTACACACTACAAACACACAATGAGGTGCAATCACAATACTACAACTCCATGTAGGTTGCATACTTGTGCATTAGCATTCATTCATGCAAATGATATTACAAATGAAAATAGGAAAGTATTGAGGGAGTATCAATTTTACATCAATGATGATCACACACATTCTATAGAGTTTGTTCAAGGTTGCTTTCATATGTTCTATGCTGATTTGGCTAGAAGGGGCATATCATTTAGTCAACATATCATATGGTCAGATAATTGTACATCACAATTCAAGAATGCCAAAATGTTTTACTGGTTGAGTAGGATGCATAGGATTAGTGGTGTTCAGTATATGTGGAACTTCTCATAGGTTGGGCATGGAAAGGAGGAGCATGATGGAGTAGGTACATGTATCAAAAGAGCCCTAGCATGAGAAGAGTTAAAGTACACAAACAGTGTAAAGTTGACAGATGCAAGATCAATTGTCCAGTGGTGCAATGCTTCAATGGGTCTAGGTAGTGAAGGTAATTCTTTGGTTCATAGATTTTTTCATTTAGTAGATGATACTAACTTTTCAAAATATGAGGATTTTTGTACACTATCAGGATCGAGTGAGCTACACTCTTTTAGAAGATCCAATGTAGGTACATGGACTATCCATACAAGGAAGATGGCATTCTTTTTTTATGCATGTACACTTCAATCATGGAATGATTGCGAGTCAATAAAGTGGGTTGACTAATGGTTTGTAATAAGTTTAACCCCACTTGAAACTTATCAACTCTTGAAGGCTCTATAAATCATGGAGATGCAATCATCCATTGAATTTGATCATGTATTGGACCTACTAGAACCAGGTAATATATATTACTTAAAAGTTTTATTATGTTTCTCAATAAATAAATCTAACAAGATGAACATATCAGTGCAGGGCACATTTATGTGGTGATTATAGATGAAAATGAAGAGGGTATAGATTATAACCTATGTCATTGTATTGAGGCCAAAAAGAAATTGGAGTCCACAGTTATAGACAGAGAAAAAATAGAATATCCTATAGGTTTGGTGGTTGTTACTAGAACATGGCTTCGAAGGTATCCAGTTAAGAATGTTGTAGTTTGGTTGTTTGAGGACTTCGACATGCATCAGAAAATTATTCACTATTTGAACCTTGTTGTCACCACCAATGTTCATTTGATAAAATATAAGGGTAGAGCTGCAAACAAGAACTTGTGGAAAGTGTGTGAGTCTAACCACGAGGCAATACTTGACACAATAAAGAGTAGAGTAGACCCAAATGGTTCCCTAGATTGATTTTTAAGTATGCACATTGAATTTGTAAGGCCATGTTATTGATCACTCTTTTGGACCAACACCTTGCAATAAGGATTTTTTACCATTACTGTTTGATGTCATATGCATTTGCGATTGTCATTGATCCTTTTTTGATTGTGACTATAGGTAATACTGAAGTTTGTCAAAGTATATAAGAAAAGAACAACATCGATTGTTGGTGCAAGTGTTCAGTTGTATGAGAAACATCGGTTTTTGGTGCATTTTCTAGTTGTCAATCTTCTTCTTCTTTTCCATCTCCTAGATTTATCAGATTCTTATATGCTACACATTTTATGTTAAGCCACTCAGTGATATATTTAAAATTTATACGTAGGTTCATTGAGAGATGATAAAGTAGTGAAGGGGCACATCACCATTTTAGGACCTTCAATAGGCCTCCTTATCTAGCATGCATTAAGGTGATAGTAGGTCTCGTCAACTGTATGACTGACATTATTTAGTTATTTATCTTTTAATGATTTTTATGTGAGTCTATGTCTAAGATTGAGAGGATTTTATAGGTTTTTTGTGGACCAAATTCCTATGATACTACAAAACCACAAAGAGGCTACTACCCATGTGTTTTGTAGGCATTAGGGGATGTACATGTTTTGAACCATTTTGGAATGCAAATAGCTGGGCTAGCTGAGGTGGAATGGAAAAATGAAACTGGGTAGCAACTCCTTTTGTCCTTTCTCAAGTACAATATATTTCATGATCTCTGTTGGAAATGGGAGGATTATTTTCTTGCATGTATTGCTACAAGTATTGACAAATGAGAATATTTTCAACATGTTCTTCCATAACTATTGAAATATTCGTCATTGACTTAGTGTAATTTTTGATATATTAAAATCATGAGAAATTAATACATGCAAATGTGTATATTCCTTAATATATGCCTCAATTAATTATGTATATTACATTTAAAATTAGTTTTAATGCTTCATGGTTCACATTTAAAGTTATCTTCATTGAATTCCTCAAAACTAACCTATTAACATATGTTTCCCTCACAACAGTTGGAAATCAGTTTTTTAGACTTTTGGCCTAAATTTTCCAAAATAATTAGGAAACTAATCATGGATTCAAATACCCTTCTAACCCAAAAACCACATAATCCAGCACTAGTTTGCAACTGTATGGTTAGAAACACTCCCATCTCAAAAAAGCCTCCTTTTTCTAATGCAAAAACAAGGGTTTTATCAAAATATTCATTCACAGGCTTCAATAAACAAATAAATGGTCCAAAAAACTTTCATAGGGTCTTCCTTGAAATTTTAAATGCTTAAAAACTCAACTTCATCAACATTTCATTGAAAATCACTTCAAAACCGTCACATTTCAAGGGAAAATTTGTATTTCCAGCCCTCCTAAATTGGATCTTTTCAATACCCTGATAATAAGGAAGTGACCAACCTCAAAGAAAGGATATCCAAAAAGGGAATCATCTTCATTACCACTCATATGAACTACACCATTTACTGTTGCACCCTCCTTTCTAAATCATGACCACAGTTTATTAATCCTTGGCTCTAGTTTTATTCCTTGAAAGTGCAAAAGACTAGCAAGAAACACCAGATTATCTAGCCCAAAAGCCACAAAAGAAAATATTATATTCATCTAAAGACTATCTAACCTCATTCAAAAAACTTTTTGATGGACTTTCAAATACCCTAACTAGCAGTTAGTAGTGATCTTCCTTGAAATCCTGAATGGTCCCTCTATCTGAACATCTAGGGTTTCTTCAGTTTGTGTTATCTCTTCATTTTGTCCTCTAGTAACTGTATCTTTTTCCTTCTAACTTGCTCAGGATTATCCTCTTGAATGTTTCATGCTTTGTGTTTACCTCATCATTTCTGAGACACTATCATACTTTATTCTATTTTACTGTCTTCACGGTCCTCAACTTTGTGCAATAATTTTTAGTGGAAATGTTTTCCTGGACAATCCATTTTTTGGATCATGATGTCTTTTATCTAGAATAATGGTTGATTGTTAAGCTCCCCAAAAAATAAACCTACCTCTGCTAAGTCATTTGAAGCAACCTTTTGTCTAGGTTCTAGCTCTATGTTTACACCAACCTTAGCACTCTTTCTCTAGCCTTTATTGAGAATAAATTCTTGAATGAGCTTATTACATGTTGCTATGTTGTAATAAAGGAAATAAGGGTTTGCTAGATAATTTTCTATAAGCATCAAAAACCTCATCACTATTTTTAACTCCTTCAATCTTCCTTCACTTGTCTGGTATTTTTGCAATCTCAAGTTTTGGGACACAAAATTCCTCATAGTGACCTAAATTCTTAAAGTTGAAAGCCTCAAAATTTCTTACCTAACATTCCCAAATCAATGAAAGGAAATAAGGCATTTGAAATTTTATCAACTCTAAGCTCTATATGGTATCCTTTTATCTTTTTTATTTATTTTCTCTATATGGTATCCTTTTATCTTTGTATCTTCCTTTACTCATCATATATGCATTTCCATGTGAAACTGTCATACAACAATATTTCTAAGGCATTTAAACTAGAAAGAAATGAGTGTGGACATTGAAATACCCATTTTGATGATGGAAATTAAATGTAGAAGTGTGATAAATGACATTAACTTCTTTGTAGTCTTCCATTTGAAAGCTTATAGCACATCTGACTACCATGAAAGCTCAAAAAACTGGTTAAAGAGACCTAAAAGGTAACAAAACCCTAACGTATCAACTCATTCTTTATTAAATTCAATCATAACAAAAAAACCTACTCATTCATGTGAATTTGACTCATTCAAGGCATTAGAGACTAACCTCTTACAAATTTTAAAATAAAAGGTTGTTTTGACCCTAAAGGATTGAACATAGACTAACAATTGTAATTTTTTGGATCTACCAATTCATCCCCCCTCTCAGTTGATTGTGTGCCCTTCACCCTTGGCTTTTCCATTATTATCATAACTTTGAAGAAAAATACCAAAAACTACTCCAAGTGCCTAACATTGATATTGCCTCACATTCATCATCCTATAATGATCCATCCACTTTAGCCTCATCATCCACCTCACATAAATCCTTTCCAAATATCAAGGTCCAAATATGAGACAAGACAAGGGTTGTAAAAACTATGGTCTTAAAGGGTATTTTTATGTAGGAGAACTCCCATATTCTCCTAAGACATATGGAAAACCATAACACATAGAAAAAAGCCTCTTCTATCATCAAATTTGAACCCATGGTTTTCTCCAAGTGGGGAGAGCTAAATGAAGAGTTTATAGAGGAGGACATATCCAAATTGTTGTACCAATATGACAAAGAGAAAGCAACCCTACCAATAGATCAATGTGGTAAGGGTTTCCAAGTCACTAAGAACATGGGGGATTCACATGGTTTCCAAGTGATTGAAAAGGTAGGGGTAGCATATGCCTCATAGAAATTGACGCAACCTAGGTCATCTCTAACATACCTTAGGGTATGACATTCAACAAAATAACTACTATGGTTCAACTGACTCGATCCCTTAAGGGTGCCAAGTGCAAAAGGGAAAAAATATTTGACAAGTTATTACTCGTAAACTATGGTGATTACAAAATCTCTTTCTAAACCTACGAGATCATGTTGGGCCCCTCTACAATAACCTTGCTCGGTTTTTTCTACCTTGAAGGAATTTTCCTGTGGTGGTGAATTTTCACTCGAGGAAAAAGTTGTCAAATGCAAGTAGTTGAAAGTTGCAAAGTGGTGCAACTTTCATTTTTCAGCTCGTGTGACCAAATGAAATGTTCCAATGCATCCGGATGGGTAATTTTACACTAGGCATGGTTCTCTTTCACACCCAAACATGCAGAATCTCTCTGAGCTACGTTCAACTAGATCAATCCCTTAACGGTCCAAAGTGCAAAATGGCTACAAAATTCAGCATGCTATTACTAAGACACCATGATTCTTAGAAACTTATTTTCTGATCCTATGAGATCATCTTGGCCCCTTCTAAAATAACCTCGCTCATTTTTCGTTATCTCGGAGGCATTTTCCTGTGGTGGAAAATTTTCACTCGGGGAAAAAGTTGTCGAATGCAAGTAGTTGAAAGTTGCAAAGTGGTGCAACTTTCATTTCATAGCTCGTGTGACCAAACAAACTATTCCAATGCATCCGGGTGGGTAAATTTACACTAGGCATGGTCCTCTTTCACACCCAAACATGCGGAATCGCTTCGAGCTACGTTCAACCAGATCGATCCCTTAAGGGTCCAAAGTGAAAAATGGCTGTGAAATTCAACATGCTATTACTCAAACACCGTCATGATTGGAAATGTCTCATCTAATCCTATGAAATCATGTTGGGCCCCTCTAGACTAACCTCTCTCAGTTTTCACTATCTTGGAGGTATTTTCCTGTGGTGGCAAATTTTCACTCAGGGAAAAAGTTGTCAAATGCAGGTAGTTGAAAGTTGGAAAGTGGTGCAACTTTTGTTCGGCAGCTCGTGTGACCAAACAAACTATTCCAACAAGTTTGGATGGGTATTTTTACACTAGGAATGGTCCTCTTTCACACCCAAACATGCGGAATCACTTCGAGCTACTTTCAATCGGATTAATCCCTTAAGGGTCCAAAGTGAAAAATGGCTACAAAATTCAGCATGCTATTACTCAGACATCATGATGCTTAGAAACTTCTCATTTGATCCTACGAGATCATGTTGGGCCCCTCTACAATAACCTTTCTCAGTTTTTTCTATTTCAAAGGCATTTTCCTGTGGTGGTGAATTTTCACTCGGGGAAAAAGTTGTCAAATGCAAGTAGTTAAAAGTTGCAAAGTGGTGCATTTTTTGTTCTCTAGCTTGTGTAACCAAATGAACTGTTCCAACATGTCTAGGTGGGTACATTTATGCTAGGAATGGTCCTCTTTTACACCCAAATACGCGGAATCACCCTAAGCTATGTTCAACCGGATTGATCCCTTAAGGGTCCAAAGTGCAAAATGGTTATAAAATTCAACAAGCTATTACTCAAACACCATGATGCTTAGAATATTTTCCTCTGATCCTACAAGATCACATTGGACCCATCTACAATAACCTCGCTCATTTTTTCTATCTCGGAGGCATTTTCCTATGCTAGCGAATTTTCACTCGGGGAAAAAGTTGTCAAATGCAAGTAGTTGGAAGTTGCAAAGTGGTGCAAATTTCATTCTACAACTCGTGTGACCAAATGAACTATTTGAACGCATCTGGGTGGGTATGTTTACGCAAAGAATGGTCCTCTTTTGTACCCAAACATGCGGAATCGCTTTGAGCTATGTTCAACCAGATCGATCCCTTAAGGGTCCAAAGTGCAAAATGGCTGCAAACTTCAACATTCTATGACACCATGACACTTAGAAACTTCTCATTTGATCCTATGGGATCATGTTGGGCCCTTCTACAATAAAGTCTCTCAGTATTTGCTATCTCAGAGGTATTTTCCTATGGTGATGAATTTTCACTTAGGGAAAAAGTTGTCAAATGCATGTAGTTGAAAGTTGCAAAGTGGTGCAACTTTTGTTTTGCAACTCCTGTGACCAAATGAACTGTTCCAATGCATACGAGTGGGTAGGTTTATGCTATCGATGGTCCTCTTTCACACCCAAACATGCGGAATTGCTCTGAGCTACATTCAACCGAATTGATCCCTTAAGGGTCCAAACTATAAAATGGGTGCAAACTTCAGCATGCTATTACTCGAACACCATGATTCTTATAAACTTCTCATCTAATCCTATGGGATCATGTTGGGCCCCTCTACAATAACCTCACTTGGTTTTTGCTATCTCAGAGGCATTTTCCTGTGGTGGCTAATTTTCACTCGGGGAAAAGTTCTCAAATGCAAGTAGTTGAAAGTTGCAAAGTGATGCACTTTCGTTCTATAGCTCGTGTGACCAAACAAACTATTCCAACGCATCTGGGTGGGTACTTTTATGCTAGGCATGGTCTTTTCTCACACCCAAACACATGGAATCACTCTGAGCTATGTTCAACTGGATCGATCCCTTAAGGGTCCAAAGTGCAAAATGGTTGTGAACTTCAGCATGCTATTACTCGGACAACATGATGCTTAAAAAAATATTATCTAATCCTATGGGATCATGTTGGGCCCCTCTACAATAACTACGGTCAGTTTTTTCTATCCCAGAGGCATTTTCTTGTGGTGGCAAATTTTCACTTGGGGAAAAAGTTGTCAAATGCAAGTAGTTGAGAGTTGCAAAGTGGTGCAAATTTCGTTCTACAGCTCATGTGACCAAACAAATTATTTCAACGCATCCAAATAGGTATGTTTACACTAGGCATGGTCCTCTTTCACACCCAAATACATGTAATCGCTCTGAGCTACGTTCAACCGAATCGATCCCTTAAGGGTCCAAAGTGCAAAATGGCTATGAACCTCAACATGTTATTACTCGGACATCATGACGCTTAGAAACTTCTCATCTGATCGGAAAAAAACTAAAAACCAGGCAAAAAATGCTTTTAAAACCTGCAAAAAAATGTGAATAAAATAGTGTTGGTTTTCATGTGAAAAAAAATAATGTGACCATAGCTTGTTGCTTACTATTATGCTTTGATATAATTTTTTCCAAGCATCCATAGCTTGTTCGAATGCTCCTATTTTAGGCTTTTAGCTATAGCAGCAATGCAGTGATTTGTTTGATAAAATGCTTTGGTAGACATGTATGAAAAATGTTGTAGCATAGACAAGGTAGTGAACTGTTTGAAAAAATGCCTCAAAGAAATTCCCTCTCATGGTGATGGAATGCCATGACAATCCATAGCCATAGGCATTTTTCATGGCATTCCATTACCATGAGACCACATTTCTTCAAGGCATTTTTTCAAGAAGTTCACTGCCTTGTCTATGCTATTGCTTACTATTAGGCTTCAATAGATTTTTTCCAAGCGTCCATAAATTGTTCGAAAGCACTTTTTTTAGGATTTTAGCCATAGGAGCAAGGCAGTGAACTGTTTGAAAAAATGCTTTGGTAGACATGTATGAAAAATGTGGTAGAATAGACAAGGCAGTGAATTATTTGAAAAAATGCCTGAAAAAAATGTGGTCTCATGGTTTTATTGTCATTGCATTCCATAACCATGAGACTGCATTTATTTGAGGCATTTTCAAGCAGTTCACTGCCTTGTCTATGGCTTGTAATGCCTTCAAAAGGATAATTTTTCCAATTTGTATGTTCAAGCGAAAATGATGTGTCAAGGCCTTGTAATGGCTAATTTGAATGTAATCAAGTCATAAAATAAGTCACTAGGAGGTGAAAATATTAAAAATGCAAATAATAAAATTTTGTTAAAAATTAATCATGATGTAATTATGCAGCAAGAGAGAGCATAAATCAAGGAAGATTAAGATTTAAAAGGGTATTTGCACCGACGAGAAGTTACAAAAGGCAGTTGTTAAGAGGGAAAAGTTATAAAAGGCATTCTAAGGCATGCAAAAAGGGGTTTGGTATTCTTGTAACCAAATTTTTGGTGTGATATATGTTAGGAAGAAGTTAAATTCATTTTCAAAGAATTTGGAGGTCGGTTCTTAAGAAACAAAAGTAGAAAAGACAATTTCCTGTGTCTCAGGTAGAGTTCTTTTTACGGTGGTTTTGAGAGTCGAGTAGAGCATTTCATCACTACTTCACCAATGTAGGCCAAGTATATTGGTGGAGTAGGTTAATTTTAGGGTGTTTTGAATGTTTTTTATGATTGTAGGTATAGGGGAATGCAAGAATTCTCAGATGAAGTTGTTGTTACACACAAAAATTGAAGGTTTCCACACAAAATTTGATGCTATAGTCATGCATAATGAAGAAATAGAGTTTTCCATGGCTTGAGAATGGTATAGATGATGTTTGCAGGTGTATTTAAGGTGTTGGAAGATATGGAATTTTGGTAGAAGATGTGGAAGGTGATATTCCAAGAAACCCTCATTATTTTGCTTACAAAGCCTATATTCAAGGGTTTTAACATTTAAATGCTTTAGTGGATCTAATAACTCTTGAAAATTATGAAATTATGATTTTGGAGGTATGACAAAAGAATTTTTAAGGTTGGTTAGTAATTTGGAGATGATTTTTTTGTAGTCACCTTGCAAATTTGACCCAATTTGTGGCTGGGAGCAGCATATCAAACCAGTTTTTTGATGTTTCTCTAAAAACAAGTGGAATTTTTTTTGTGATATGTCTAAATAATCTATAATGGGTCTCCAAAACTATATCAAGCTTGTGTTGATGCAAATATGGTAGAGTTGTATCACCCGATTTAGGGCTTTGCTAACCTACAAGGAAATTGATGAAATGAGTGTTAAAACATAGGCTAGTGTTATTTGTGATTAGATTTGTGATGTAACTGCTTAAATAATGTTTTCAAAGGTATTTCAATGATTTGGGAAAATGTTAAAGGTTAAGGTTGTTGATTTGATGTTTAGAATAGGGTGGAATCTTGATGAAGAATGATGTTATGACTGTGAAAATCAGTAAATCTAATAACTCAGAGTTATGTGAATATGTTATTGGTTTGTTTCTATTAGAAGCATGATGATTATGAGGCTCTTGTAAGTCTGATAATAGTTTGAAGGTAATAGTTTCAAAGAACTCACTTACTTCTCTATGTTATTGCTTACTATTATGCTTTGATTGATTTTTTCCAAGCATCCACAACTTGTTTGAAAGAACCTATTTTAGGATTTTAGCCATAACAACAAGGTAGTGAAATATTTGATGAAATTCTCTAGTAGATATGTATGAAGAATGTCATACCATAGACAAGGTAGAAAACTGTTTGAAAATATACCTCAAAGAAATGTGTTCTCATGGTGATGGAATGCCATGACAATCCATCACCATAGGCATTCATCATGACATTCCATCACCATGAGACCACATTTATTTGAGGCATATTTTCAAACAATTCACTACCTTGTCTATGGCTTGTCATGGCATTCGATCACCATGAGACCACTTTTCTTTGAGGCATTTTTTCAAAAAGTTCAATGGCTTGTCTATGCTATTGCTTACTATTATGCTTTGATAGATTTTTTCCAAGCATCCATAGCTTGTTCAAAAGCATTTGTTTTAGGATTTTAGCCATAGCAAGAAGGCAATGAACTATTTGATAAAATTGTTTGGTAGACATATATGAAAAATGTCATAGCATAGACAAGGGAATGAACTATTTGAAAAAATACCTCAAAAAAATGTGGTCTCATGGAATGCCATGACAAGCTAAAGAAATTAGCAGCTGCTCCTAGTTATTAGTTATGCAATGTGAATTAATTACATAACTGCTTAGGTTGACTTCATAAAAAAGCTATATTGTGATTGAAATTTTGTCATCTATCAGCATCTAGTTATTCGTTATGCAATGTGAAGTGATGCTTTGAGTTTGAAATATGTGCAATGCATGAATATAAACTACAAAAATCTATTTTCTACATTTCATTAGTTAAACTCTTTATTTTATTTTCTCTCTATATCTCTATGCTATGGAAATTCCTTTCAATTTCAAAAAAGATAGTTTTTATCTCTTCTTATACAATTTTTTACATTTTTTAATCTCTTGTTATAAAAAGGAGCAGATATACAATGTTAAAGAAGAGTGAAAGAACAACTAAATTTATCATTTCAAAGAAATTTTTTTGATGCATTTTTTCAAACAGTTCACTACCTTGTCTATGCTATTGCTTACTATTATGCTTTTGATATATTTTTTTGAACCATCCATATCTTGTTCAAAATCACTAGTTTTAGACTTTTAGCCATAGCAACAAGGCACTGAACTATTTGAGAAGATGCTTTGGTAGACATGTATGAAAAATGTGGTAACATAGACAAGGCAAGGAACTATTTGAAAAACTATCTAAAACAAATTTGGTCTCATAGAATTCCATGATAAGAAAATGTAATTGGCAGCTACTCCTAGTTATTAGTTATGCAATGTGAAGAAATTGCATAATTGCTTAGGTTGACTTTGTTCAAACTATATTGTAAATAATTTTTTGACATCTATCAGCATCTACTTATTAGTTATGCAAAGTGAAGTAATGCTTTGACTTTGAAAGATGTGCAATGCAATGTAATCAATGACATGAATATAAACTACAAAAATCCATTTTTTACAATTCATTAGTTAAAATATTTATTGTATTTTCTCTCTATATCTCTATATGTTATGGAAATACTTTTCAATTGTATTTAAAATTCTTAATAGGCTAGTTAGGTGGTATTTACAAAATCAAGTTGTGAATGAATGGTAATTGTAGACATGGAAAATGTACACTTTCGATTTGGCACACTTGATCCAGATTTACTAATATCATTTCCTCCAGAATCGCGTTCTCAACATTTCATCACATTCTATCTCTTAATTTAATAAATCATTATTTATTGGATTAAGTCTTCCTCTTTCAATGATTAAATTAATCAATTAATTTAATTAACCATTGCATCCCTGTTTAATTAAATAAATCATTTTATTTAATTAAAATCTCTAAAGTCCTATTAAATTAAATAAATTAAACCTTATTTGATTTAATCTAGCATATTCCTTCTTGATTAAATAAATCAAATCATTTATTTAATAAATCATTTCCTCTCAATTGTTGACTTAAATCAATTCATAAATCTAAGTCTAAATTGTCACATCATCTAATTCTTCATTAAGTTAATCAAAACCATGATTAAGTTAATCCCTCTCTTTAAAATTCTCTAGAGAATGCAAGTTGCACAATAAATCAATTACTTTGATTTATTAATTTATCTATTTTCCCTCACAAAGCATCAAAAGGGAATATTCTCTCATTTGAATTCAAAAAGGCCAAGTGGACTTGGTCCTTCCAACAAGGCATTCAATGCCTCTTACATGTCCTTGACCTTGATCCAAGTGACATTAACTTCACTTCTCTTCCCCCTTCAACAAGTCAAATCATCATTTCAAATTCAAATTTATGCATTTATCATGCACATTGGCCAAAATGTGCTCATTCCTCATCCAATCACATGTGGACAAGTGGCACAATGCCATTGGATTATTTTTTGTCCCGCATTGCTCAATCTTGCTCACTTCTTCCAAATAGAAGTCTATAAATTGGAGACCTCTCTTCTCAATATTCATCCACAATCTTCATGCAAAGTTACTCTCTTCAATTAAGAACTAATTTTTCTCATTTCATCCATACATTTATCACATTTTCACATTTGCACCAAGGTTATGCTCAAATCTCTTTAGAGATTTGACCATTTCTAGATCATCTTCATTGCAACATAGGAATTGAGAAAGGGCCAATTGCAACACTTCATTGGCACCAATTCCCCCATAAGATCATCATGCTATTAGCTTAATTAGGATTGTTTTCATTATTATTTGAGATTTTTTATTTATTTCCTAATTTTAGCTTGAATAGATGGATTTTATGGGGAATCTCTCATATTTGCATGCATTTTGATCTAAAATTTAACCATGTTTGCTGTCTTTGTGCATTTGCAGGTTTAGGGGTTCACATTTTGGCGTTAGAAGGAGGGCAGCAACAATCTCATCACACTTTTTTTGTGGAAAATTCTATCGTTTTCATGTTTTTTGACCACGCACAAGAAACTGCACCGCGGATCAGGCACACGGTCCTATATTGCACCATTAACTCAGATGCGATGTTGTATTGCACTGAACCCCTTGAAGACTATGCCATTATACAACACCACAATTGCTTCCCGCGCTTGAAATTTAAAAATTTGCCAAGCTCTGCCGCTTCCAAACTCCACTGCGTGCCAAAGTCCACCGCACTCGCAGTCTCTGTTTCTGCAAAGCACTGCACACAGTCAACCGCGTGGCACTGTATGGCACTGCCTATTTTCTAAACAACACCGCACCCACTAACTCCATCACACCTGCTAAACTCTTCCATGGGGGACAGTCTATTTTTAAATTTGGACATGTTTTTTTTTTTTAATTTTGAATTTTTGAGCATTGACTTTGCTTGCTATATTATTGCTCTCTGGTTTTCTGTCAATTTGCAGGTTGGAAGCAAAGGGAGAATTTTATCATGATATCATGCTCACAAACCCAAAGTGTTTCTAAACACTAAAAGTGTTCTTTAACACTCCTTAAAAAATTTGTTAAATATCTTTGGCCTTAGGGAAACTAAATTTACTTTGGGTCTAAAAAGAATAAGAAATTTTTTTATTTATGATACCATGTCTATTTTGTACAAAGTTTTTTTAAACACTAAAGTATTTTTTTAACACTCTATAAAGGATTTGATAAGTTCTTTGATTTTAGGACACTAGTTTTCTTTTGGATTCTAAAATTAACAATTAAATTTCCTTTCAAAAGTTGCCAAGGGGCTAAAACAAACTCTAGGCAAACATACTAGATTTTTTTTAAAGGATAAAAATTTGAACAAGGAAAAATCACATTTTATTTGGTGCTTAAAAAGAACTCATCACTGCTTTAAAGTTTAAAAATGAACAAGTTTTTTCCATGTTTTGCAATCCTTTTCACAAACTAATATCATTTAAAATGTGTATGCGCTTCTCTCGCGTTTCATTGCTATCTTGAGAATCAAAAACATTTTAGTGATATTAGGTTGTTAAAAAGATTGCCTCCACATTTCAACTTGGGCATTTTAAAATTGAGCAAAACATGCGAGTGTGAATAAAACTTATTACAAGTGTTCTCCTTTTGTTTTTAAACAAAGGTTGATCGAACTACGAATAATGTTTGTTCGCTATTGTTTATCTTAGAGGGCCTTCCTTGTGGGAAAAAGTACTCACCCAAGGGAATTACCCAACCAGGAACATGCTAAAGTCAAGCAACTTCCAACCGGTATATAAGTGTGGATTCTTGAGGAAAGTTCAATAATCACGAGGATTATTCTGATGAGATGGACAGAAATGGACTCTCGTCAATGTTGGATAATCCCCCACGAACAGAATGCCCGAATTAGAAACCCTTGTTTAGAAAAAGGCCAAAACCTTGTCTATCTTGTTGGTGCAAAAGGTTATGTCCTTTGAAGCCACCCCACGTTATACATGCGGTCTTGTTGTGGAAATGGAAAGTATGCCATGGGAGATTCATGGATACTAATGCTTGGCTGATCCAAATAAGTGAGTGTCGTGGAGGGGAGCTAGTGTGGTCAAGCATTTAGCCATTCACACAAGATATGCGTAGCTAGATTTATCCAAGTGGGAACCCAACAAGATATTGCCTCATCATCCTAGGAGTATAAAAGTGCTTGGAAGAAAAGGAATACATTGCTTGATCTTGAAAACATTTGAAAAAAAACATTCACAAGACCTTCAAATTTCAAACCCCTTGTGAAAAACAAATACTCTTGACAAATTTAGGCACTCTCGCTTTCCCTAGGGATCATATTCCTATAGGTTTCTAAGTGCACAAATTCTACCATCATTTATTTTCAACAAGGATAAACATAAGGAAATTTTGCCCTATTTTCCTCGATTTCCACACAAAGGACCTTGTGGGATGAAAAAGAAAGTGGGACACTAGACATATAGTTTGAAACCTAAGCAAGCAAAGTGTCTTGGATAAAAATAATTTCATTAAACCAAGATAAAGAGACAAATTAAACTTCATGTGTGTTGTTTCCAATGATTTCCCGCAAGATCAAAATCCCAAAACCAAAGATCAAGAAAATTAGTCTAAAAGTCCATGAGCAATGCCTTGAGATGCTCCTAGAAGTAAGGGAAAGACTTGTATACAAATTTTACAAAAAGGCCTCAAGGAATAATCCAATGTTGTATGCATTTTATTGTCAACAAAATCTCAAACTTTTTGAAAGGTTTGCTTTTCTCCCATAGGAAGTCTAGCATGTCCTTCAATATCGAGGTTTTATAGAGAGAGTTGTGTCTAGGATAAGGTCCAAGATCAAAGTTGTCATTCTCATTCGTTCCTTCATCAAAAAATCTCATTTCATCATCAAACCTTTTGTGAACTCTAGAAAAAAAATCATCACGCTAAACTTAGAGGGATAAATCAACATCACCCTATCTTGGCTTAACACACCTAGCCAAAATAGTCAAACCATTGAACAAATCTATCTTTAGGATAACACAACTTCTTAAATTCTATTAGTTCACAATTACATTGGCTTAACACACTTAGCCAATTCATCCATTTGTGCAAGTTCCCCTAGGATAACGCAACTTCCTAGGGAATACAAGTTCACAACAATCCTATTTGACTTAATGCATCTGGTCAAATTATCACAATCAATCTAAAAGCCCTTACAAGTTTAGCATATACCTTCAAAAGTTCTTCAAAAGGTTTCACTCACTCATCCCATCCATTTAGCCCATCACCATTACCACCATCTTTGATCTTCTAGCTTCCCTAGTTCTTCCCTTTTGGGCCTAAAAGGTTAGGATCGAACAAATCCTTATTTTTTATGGTCCAAACAAGATCTCAATACAAGAAGAACATGGAGAATATTAGAGAAATATCAATTTATGTGGACACGAGTCAGTTAAAATCCGAAGTGAACCTACCGGGATCAAGCAATCCCCCAAGCAACTCTCCCTTATCATCACAAAATCCTCAAGAGGAGAGTCATCAAGAGGACATCATGAACAAATTTATGGGGATGACACAATCCGAAATAATGAAGATGGTTGAAAATCTAGAGAACCACAAAATTTTTAGTGCTATGTTCAAGTACCTAAATACGCTAGCAGGAGGAGGGGTCCTATTCCCTCCCGACCTTGACACAAGCACTAGTAGAGATGTGCCTATTCCAACTGCATCCCCAAGGTCAAATGTCAATCAAGAAATACCTCCCACCACCTTGGCCATCACACCAAATGTAAACAAAGGGAGTGCCATGTTTCAAGAATTGCAAAGGCATCGCCTTGTGGCTAACAAAGAAGCAGTCATCACCACCATGCCAGTTATGTCTGTTCTGAAAAATCCATCCCACCCATACATCTTGCTCACCTTCCATGACCACATTGGCTCATCTTCATTCCATGCAACACCGGCCTGTCAATCAAACATACAAAATTCTCTACCACTTGAAGAAGGAAGCTTTTTTGAAACAACTGACGTTGCAAATCCTTTTTTTCAAGGTAACATTCCATCTCTTCCCCCATTTTCATTTACCTTCATGTCACCTTTGGGATTGGGTTTTACTCCTATCAACATCGATGGTTTCTCGGAACCTAGCAATCTAAACATCACGCCCAATTCCATCTCTTCCCCCATTTTCATTTACCACCATGTCACCTTTGGGATTGGGTTTTACTCCTATCAACATCGATGGTTTCTCAGAACCTAGCAATCTAAACATCACACCCAATTCCCTCTTCTTTCCCACATCATCACAACAACAAGGGGCAACCATACAAGCCACCACTGTAATTTGTCCTCAAGTATCCCAAAGTATACCATCCCAAGGACCAATCATCTCAACTACCCGTCCAACAACCCAAATCCCAATCACCACCACAATCCCTCCACCCATCATGACAATTGGCATGATTCTTGTTCCACCACCAATCCCACCAAAAGCCAATACAACGAAATCATTTACCACATTGATCCAAACCCTTCAAAAGGCCAACCAATAAAGAGTACTCCAACAAAAGTAGCAAGCCCAAGCACAAGCTCAAGCCCAAGCCCAAGCTCAAGCCCAAGCACAAGCTCAAGCCCAAGCTCAAGCCCAAGACCAAGCTCAAGCACAAGCACAAGCCCAAGCCCAAGCCCAAGCTCAAGCCCAAGCTCTAGCACAAGCCCAAGCTTAGGCCCAACAACAAGCACAAGCACAGTACCAAGCGCAATTGCAAGTGATCCATCTGCAGGCCTACCAATAGGCCTTGCAAGAATTTTAGGCACAACAACAAGCTAAACAACAAGATTTGTTGGCACAACAGTAGCTCGACCAACAACAAACTTTGTTGGCACAACAATAGCTAGACCAGCAACAAGATTTACTAGCACAACAATAGATTGATCAACATCAAGCCTCATGGGAATAGCAACAGATGGACCAACAATAAGCATTATTGGAACAATAGCAACAAGATCAACAACAAGCCTTGTTGATGTAAATGCAGGCATACTATCAGGCTTTGAACGCACAATCAAGCTTTCAACAAATGCCCACTAGTACTCTCCCCACCCGTCAAACACCTCGAACAACTCATAACTCATTCACCCCACCTCCCGATCCCAGCAAAGATGTCGCAACACAATTCAAACTACTTTCACAGCAAGTGTTGGACTTACAAGCAGGAAAAACCACAAGGACACTGAGAAAATTATGCCCTTACCCTTTCGATAGAAGCCTCACCATGATACCATTCCCAAAAGGATTCGAGATGCCAAAATTTGACAAGTACAATGGAACGGGTAACCTTGAAAACCACGTCAGGGAATTTTAGGTGCACTGCATAGAGGTCGCATATGATGACACATACCTAATGTGAATCTTCCCTCATAGCCTAATTGGTCCAGCCATGGAATGGTTTTCTCACCTACCCACGAGCATTAAAACATTCAAAGAAATCATGGAAGCCTTCCTTAAGAATTACGCTTTCAATGTGGGTGTGGATGTTAGTTTGGAAAAATTGTCTGCACTCAAACAAGGAAAAGGAGAGGTATTCTCATCCTTCTTGCAAAGATGGTGATCGAAGACCAATCAGAGCAAGTGGACCATGCCAGAAGAACAAAAAGTTTGCACCATCATAGCCAATCTAGATGAAAACTTGGAATTTTACTTTAAAATGTAGTGCATCACATATTATGATCAACTGATCCCAAAGGCGCTCAACATCGAAAGATCCCTTACTGTGCGAGGAGGTGCACCAACATTCACTCCACCGTAGGATAAACCCTCGTCTAACAACTACAATGATAAACCTCGAACATGGTTGAGGAATAAAAATATCATGAACGACGGCATGGTCGATGCTAAAGTGGTCATCAATGCCCCTAAGAAGAATACCCAAAACCATCATCAATTGCAAAATCATAATCACAATAATATGTAGACTAATGTGGTAGTAGCACAACCACAACCATCTTCCACCAATCAAATCAAAAATTTAGGCAATCAAGGAGGACCACCTCCCCACAACAAGTATCCCCCCAAGAGGAAGTTCACAGCTCTTGGTGAATCGATTGAGTCCATAATGAAGAAGCTGGTCAAAGAGAATCTAATCAAAATCTCTAACTCCGAGCAGTACACAAAACCCATGACCAGGCCGCCGTGGTATAATGAGAACCTCCTTTGTGACTTTCATAAATTCAAAGGGCACACCACCGCCAACTGCATGAGACTCAAAAACATCATCCAAGACCTCATTAAGGATAAGGTCATCAACATTGAGCAGCCGGCTGGAAACCAAGACTTGAAAATATACACGAATCCGATGCCGAACCATAACCAAGGGAACAATCAAGGAAATAATCAAGTGAATAATAAGGGCAAGAAAAAGTATGCTAGTGCTAATCTAGTATACGAGGAGATAGTTGGATGCGTCGACGAAATGGTCACCGTCATAAATATAAAGGGAGCCAACAATGACTGTGGAGTCACCACACGAGGTGAAAAGGTTACCATCACTGGGGCACCTGCTAAGACCCCCATTTCTAATACAAAGGCCATCCCCTATGATTACAATGTCATTGACCAGCTGAAAAGAACACCCGCATAAATCTCCATCATGGAACTATTGAAAATCTCTACCACCCATAGGAAGATCCTTGATGAAGCACTAGATGCATCTACCATTGCCACCACCCTCAACCTAGAGCAATTTCAGGCTATGGTGGGTAACATCGTTACCCCAAATCTTATTACATTTTTGGATCAAGATTTCCCTCCACAACCATCTCATAACTACGCACTCCACCTCCAAGTACTAATCCACAAAAAGAAAGTCAAACGAGTCCTGGTAGATGGAGGTGCTGGCCTTAATATTTTTTCTCTAAAACTCATAAAGAAATTGGGATTCACCAAAGATTTCATCAATAATAACAAAAGCATCACAATAAGGGCGTATGATGACCAAGAAAGAGTGTCTCAGGGCACTATCAAAATCCCCATCCAAGTAGGGCTAAAAACTATGGAAACCACCTGTTAGGTCCTCGACCTCAACCTATTATACAACATCCGCCTGGGACGCCCGTGGATACATGGAATGTAGGCAGTGGCTTCGACCTATCACCAATGCATCAAGTTCTCACATTAGAATGAGGAGGTCACTATATATGGGGATCCCGAACCCTTCGCTTACTGCAAGAACTTGGAAGCCAAGTTTTATAAGATCCCTTAAGTACCCAAAAATGATGAAGGACCATCTAATTCATACATAGACCCAGCCAATCTCGCTTCCACATCTATGACAAAGACACCCGTCATTTGTGACATAACTGAAATCAAAAACATGATCCAGGACAATGGATTTGGTGATTATAGATTGAAAAGAAATGCATTTTTTGTAGGAGAGTTACCACAATCTCCTAGGTCACATGGATAACCCCAACCAGTTCAAACACCTATCCGCACTATTAGAGCAGAACCCTCTAGATTCCACTGTTGGGGGAATCTCAGTTGAGAGAATGTGGATGAGGAGGACATCTCAAACACACTATACTAAGATGAAAGACCCACTCCCACCCTACCCATGGAGGAAACTAACAGAGGGTTACAAATGATGTTTGGTATGGGCTATAACAAGAATGAGAGCCTGGGAAGAAATAGTGATGGATGGTTGAAGCCCATCATTGTAGAAAGAAAAATGTGGAACCTTGGCCTTAGGTATAATTCTCTGAGTATAAGTGTATGTGGCAGAGGTACTCCTAGAAGAGCAGCCAGGTCCTCTCCTCAGGTAACAAAAACCACTCCTAGACCACTTGTTTGCTTAGGTATTCCACTCAATAATTACACCTTTGATGTCACTGATGTTTTTCCTAGTAGTGACGATGATGATACCATAGTAGGTCTCCCTAGGCTTTTCGAAGATTTCATCTTGTTAATGATAAGTGCCTCCACAACTGAGTCAAACCAACTAACCCACCGAATCACCTTAGTACACCCCCAACTCATCGATCACGACCAACGGGGACCACCGAGGACCACCGATTCTAGACTCGTTCGAAAATGATGAGGCACTCTCAAAATTTATGGAACTAAGGGATACGATCCTATTTGGGGATCACAAGGTAGGATTTAGCATCATGTTGGACACCCGAGCATACTACGAGGAGACAATTGAGTCCTTTAGTCGCAAAAGAAAAATATCAAGAATAAACTCAGGGTTATTGAGTGAAAACCACACTGTGACACTCTCTAATCATAAAATAGTAAAAATAAAGGACGCATCCAATGGTGAAAACCTCTCTAAGGCACCAGAGGATGAAGGATTCAATCTCCCCCTACTGCTCTACATCAGGAGAAATCAGCAGTATTGGCAGAACATTGCAACCCTGTCAACTTGGGAATAGAAACAGAGCCGCAAATCACATTCTATGCTCAAACACTTCAAACAAAAGAACAGGAACTGTTGGCAGCATTCCTAAAAGAAAGAAAGCTAAATTTTGCATGGACCTATGCTGACATGCTAGGTCTGGATCCTGAGGTGGTGGTTCATCATTTGGCTATTTAGCCTGGAGAAAAACCAGTTAGACAAAAGCTAAGGAAGATGCACCCACAAATAGCCTTGCTCGTCAAAATTGAGCTACATAAACTTTTGGATGTTGGCTTCATACGCTCGATCGACTATAGAGAATGGGTATCAAATCTTGTACCTATCTCAAAACCAAAAGGGGGCATCCGCATTTGCAAAGATTTCAGAGACCTAAACAAAGCATGTCCTAAGGATGATTTTTCACTACCCAACATTGACATGATAGTGGATATGACGGCCGTACATGAGATGCTATCCCTAATGGATGGCTTCTCAGGGTACAATCAGATAATAATAGCAAAGGAAGACCAACATAAGACAGCCTTTACATGTCCTTGGGGCACCTACTATTGGAATGTGATGTCGTTTGGGTTGAAAAATGCAGGAGCTACATACCAAAGAGCCATGATGTTGATCTTCCATGACATGATCCATAAAATAGTCAAAGATTATGTGGATGACATATTGGCTAAATCAAAGAAAAGTCAGGATCACATAATAACTCTAAGTGCAAGCTTTGATAGACTAGAACAATACAAGGTCAGACTCAACCCGAAGAAGTGTGTCTTTGGGGTACAATTAGGAAATTTGTTGGGATACATAGTTTCAATGAGAGGGATAGATGTGGACCCTGCAAAAGTAAAAGAAATCCTTGAAATGGAAGCACCAAGAACATTAAAGCAACTCAGAGGATTACAAGGTAGACTCTAGTCCATCCAGAGATTCATAGCACAACTAGCAGATAAACACATTGCCTATTCACACCTACTTCACAAGGGAGTCACATTCAGGTGGGACAACAAGTGTGAGCAAGCATTCAACAAAATTAAAGAATATCTACTTACACCACCTGTGTTGATGCCACCAATTGTTGGGAAGCCATTAATCCTATACATCTCAGCAACAACAACTGCCCTTGGTGCCCTTTTAGCCCAACATGATGAAAAGGGAACCGAGCGGGCCATCTACTATATCAACAAAATAATGGTGCGGCACGAGCTCAATTACACATCAATAGAAAAGGCTTGCCTGGCACTAGTATTTGCAGCCCAAAAATTCAGACACTACATGCTAGCTCATCAAATCAAGCTGATTGCCAAGATAGACCCCCTAAAATATCTATTGTCAAAAGTAATGCTCACAGGCAGAATGGCTAAATGGGTAATGATACTATCTGAACACGATATTGAGTATGTTGAGTGAAAGGCGATCAAAAGACAAGTTATTGCGGACCAGCTAGCAGAAGCTCCCCTCTACATAGACAACCCGCTTGTATCAAAATTCCCAGATGAGTCCCTTTTCAACCTCAATGCAGCTGACCACTAGAAATTGTACTTCGATGGCTCCCACATGTAGCGTGGATCAGGAGCCAGTGTGTTCTTCGTCACCCTACAAGGAGACTGTATACCCAGATCATATAAACTGGCATTCCCCTATACCAACAATATTGTAGAATATGAGGCTTTAACCATAGGCCTCAAGATTGCAGCACAGTGGCGAATCATGGCATTAAAGGTCTATGGGGACTCGCAACTTATCATCAACAAAGTCAATGGTGAATACCAAACTAAGGATGATAAGCTCACACCATACAAAAAGGTGGTAGAAAGCCTCAAGGAAAAATTCATCGACATCACCTTTGAGCAGATACCAAGGACAAACAACAAAGCAGTTGATGCAATGGCAACAATTGGATCCTTGCTAGACATTCCTTGCAACATCTCGAAACACGAATTCCTCATAGAACAACTTCTCGTACCCATGTTCGAGGTACTAGAGTCAGAATACGTGTGTGAACTCATTGGTCTCGGTGATCTTTTGTACCATGACATATACACCTACCTAAGATTAGGAATCCTCTCAGTTGACATTACCTCGAACCTCAAATGCACTTTTGTCAAAAGGTCTTCACGATTCGTCATCCTAGGAGAGACCCTCTTTTGCAAAAGTATCGATGGAACCTTGCTACATTGTTTAAAACTTGAGGAGGCCACGAATTCTCTAACTGAGGTACACAATGGCACATGTGGTTCACACTCGAGTGGTATGACCTTGGCTAAGAAGTTGCTGAGAATTGGGTACTACTAGCCGACAATGGAGAGAGAGGCACATGACTTTGTCAGAAGGTGTTTGTAGTGCCAACAACATGGAGACCTTATTCATACACCAGCTCAAGAACTGCATCCCATTGTTACACCTTGGCCCTTTTCACAGTTGGGTCTTAATCTCATTGCTAAAATCTCGCCTACCTCATCCAATGGCCACAAGTTCATTATCACTGCCACTAAATATTTCACAAAGTGGGTCGAAGCAATTCCCATGACCTACATCATGGGAAAACAAATATCCAAGTTCATCCTGAACTACCTCATTTGCTAATACGGTGTTCCCCAATCCATTATCTCTGATAATGGGACACCCTTCAAAAATTAGGATGTTCGTGATTTGTGTGAAAAATTCAAAATCCAACATCGCTTTTCCACCCCATACTATCCACAAGGCAATGGCCAAGCAGAAGCTATGAATAAAACCATCCTAAAAATCCTCAAGAAAATAGTCAATGACTCTAGTCATGACTGGCATCTGTAGCTAAATCCCATCTTATGGGCCTACCGCACCAACATCCGTACACCAACAGGTGCCACCCCATTCTCCCTGGTCTATGGATCAGAAGCCATACTCGCCATCGAGATCGAGCTTCCGTCCCAGAGGATATCTTTGCAAAACCTCATCACAGATGAGGAATATAGGGTTACAGGACTGAATGAGCTAGATTTACTAGATGAACGATGCATGGATGCCCTCAATCATCTACAAGTGTACCAAAATTGCCTAAAACAGAGCTACAACAAGAAGATCAGGCAACACACTTTCCAAGTTGGTGACCTTGTGCTGAAAGAAAACCAAAAGAATGTGCCAAACTTAGATACAAAAGGAAAGTTTGAGCCTAACTGGCTAGGACCCTTCATCATCACTGCAAGCTACAAATCAGGGGCATATCAGTTGTTGACATCGGAAGGTGAACCTTTGCAAGAGCCCATGAATAGTTCGCACCTCAAAAAGTTTTATGCCTAAGAACTTGCAAGGCATGAAATCAAAAAATACAAAAATAATCAGAAAAAGTCCTGAAAAAATGGTTACCTTGATGAAAACCTGGCAAACAGGCATCTTGGCGACAACAAAAAAAATCAAAAAATGCAAAAATCTAAAAAAATCAGAAAAATGATTGAAAATAGTAAAGAGAAAAAAATTGTCCTCTAGTGAAAACCACTTCGGTGGTGCTTTGGACAAGTACCTTGGTGAAAACCTGACAAACAGGCACCAAGTGTAAATAAATCACCCCCCATCTACCAGGATTTGTATAACTCACTCATTCCATTACATGTCAATAAATCATCCATCCACCCATCCGCTCACATCCATACCATGGCCTGAGCTGATGCCCACATCATAGTCCATCATAGTACTACTTGGCATATTCCTAGGGTCAGTTCATCCAGCCTTCATTGAGGTAGTCTATCACACCACGCTAGGGGCATGTTCCCACATACATCGGATCGTATTCATGTATATTATCATGATCTTCTTCAAATTCATCAAAATCCAAAAACATCCAAATCAGTCAAAATCCAAAAACATGTCAAAATATCAGAAAATCTTCATAAATTCATCATTGAGTCTTGGCAGTCTTTCACCTTGTCAAATTATGTCATCTCTGAGTTTGAACGTAGGAAAGGTTGATCTTTGATCATTCCTCAGGATAGTTAGGGTCAGTCCTCTAGGCATTCGTCGCATTGGCAATCCATTTGCCCATCTAGTCTGCATCTTAAGTCAGTCCTTTAAGCAATAAAATGGAAATCCATTTGTCCATCTTATCATTGAGTCAAATTCTATTGCCAGTCAAACAACGTGGTCTGTATGTGTATAACGTAGGCAAGGTTAATCTATGGATCAGATCCTAAGACCCCTAGGATAGGTCTTTAAGTTAGTCTCTTCGTCTTAAATCTTGAAAATCCAAAAATAGCCTCAGAATATTTTGAAAACCCAAAATGGTGCATCCATTTCATCTCGCTTTCACCCGTGATTGTCATCATTTCTAATAAAGCAATCATCACTTTCACCCTCTAGTGAGTCAGTCAGAAGCAAGTATAGCAGGTTCTAAAGTGAACACATTATCGTCAAAGTTTCAAGCCTAAGTTGGTAAGCAAGCAAGTTGGTCAACTTCGAGTATCAATAGCTTATCACCAAATCAGTCCCACTAAAACCCCAATCACTACATGTCCTAGGATGAAGCTTTCCTATGATGTACATAAGCATCAGGTACCCCACAGTAGTTTAGCCTTGGCTAGCAGTACGAAGAACATTAGCTGGTTTCTTTACTTTATCTTGGTCTTTGTGACTTATCTTATGTTGCACTCATTTCAAGGACCTCTCGAGGATGCCTAGATAAAAGAGGTTTAGAGAGAAAGAAATGGGGGCAATGATCATTATATTTTTATCTGTTGTGCTTGTTGGATATCCTTGTAAAATAACTTAGTCATATATGTTTTGTTTGGTTTTTGGAGATGATGTTTTCGATATCTTGTTGACCACATAGGAAAGCTTGCTTTTCTGTGTTTTGGTCCGAGATGTTTAGAATGTATGAACTACATCCCAAATGAATTATGTATGTTAAAGTGTGAACAAGAATACTCCTATCTGATTGTCAAGTCAAATTCCATCACACTAGGTACCATGCCATCCTGGTCCTTTATACCTTGATGCATCATACCTATGTGTGTTATCAAACATAATGCAATTGGGCCTATGAAGATCCCAATTCCTAGCAATGAAAATCGCCATCACCATCATAACTAATTCATTAATTCTACATTTCTTCTACCTTCTTTCCACACTAACATGGTATCATAACAGTAATCAAAGCATCGCCCATGCATACACCCTACATCCACATGATCATCAGCATTAAAACACATGGCATCATATCATTATCTTAAGTTGTTATTCTAAACATCTTAAGCACAACATTACATCATGCATAATCATTTACTTCCATTATCATTTGCAACCATTACCATTTGCATGCATTACCATCATTAAAACATGAAAAATACACAAAAGAAAATACATCCATTACATACATTGCATCACATAAGCATAAGAATAGAAAACATATCATAGCATCATACATTGGAATATCATACATTTGCATGTGCATCATACATATCATAAAGGGTGAATCATCTCATATATATCATCAAAAAATACTATTATGATACAAATCAGATCAGGTGTACATCAAATACATAATACAATAAGGCCAAAAAACTACAACTCATATATCAAAAATGAAGCAAACTGTCCTATGATCAAGAGGGGGGCAAGCCCTACTAGCTGCAGCCCTCCCCATCCTATCTCTCACCATGGGCCTCTGTCGGTTGCCTCCTTGTCTACTGGGAAAAGTCTGGAGCTCTACTGCCTGATGGTACTACCTATCGGTAATGCTGCCGATAGTACTCGGCCTCTCTAATGGCCTCTCTATAATCATGAATATCAATTGATTGGCCCCAGGATGAGGACACTACACTCTCTAACTATCTCCACTGGCCTATCTCATGATCTCTCCCAGATCGTGCTTGGTCTCTCTCCATAGTCAAAGACTGTACCTGCCCCTGTAGCTGTTGAATCAACACATCTTGGTGATCGGGCTGTCCCACTGACTGTCCTGTTGGCTATCCCGCTGGCTACCCTGCTGGCTGTTGTAGTGGCTACTGCTGAGGATCTACCCTCGACTAACCATCCTATTCCCCTACTTAGGGAGGTGACTATTGTGTTGCATCCCTGGGAGGTGTCTGATGAGGAGGTGGCCCACCTTGTCCTGTGCCTCACCCTATGCCAGCTATCTGACCCCTGCGTTTGCGTCGTGGGACAACTGCGCCTAGAACTGTCAATCTAAGTGGAGGTCTGAACCATGCCTTATAAGCTGCAATGACCCCCGCATCTGCCAGCCACTGATCATATGGCCATGGTTGAGCCACTAACTGCCTAAATGAGGACACCACCTCGGCTGCCGGGGTGGGCTGGCCCCATGCTGGCTCTCTGGTTGTACATGCAAAGATAGCCACATACTAGTCATCAGGCCTGTCCTGTACCTCCCCGAATTGATGAGCAACCCTATCTAGAAGATACCTCTCAATCATGGTGTGCCCTTGGCCTTGCATCAACCTATCATGTCGGGCGAAGAAGAACTATTGATCATCATTGAGCCACAGACCAACACCTATCCACGATCTTTAGACGAACTCTCTCATCTTGTCGAGAACTCGCTGCCAGTGTGGAATACCACCTGCGCTAGTGAAACAAAAGTGAATCGCTGCCCTGCCATACTGCCAAACAAGGGGATCATCTATCTCTAGGAGATCTGGTGTGATATCCGGGTGAAGCACTGGGATCCTCTCCCATGCCCAGATGTGCAGTAAGGTACCTCCAGCTCCGATGGACCTGCTATCCAAATAAACAAACTCATGAAGATCCCTATAGAGGGACACCAATAATACCGATCCCAAGCGAAGCACTCCCTATGGTGAACCATCTAATCCCATGCTAGTCCCCATCCTGTACTGAAGTATTGGCCCTGCTGATTAGGTACTACAAGGCCTAAGATGATAGCAGCAATAATCAATCTGTACGTGGGCACACGACCGCGGTATATCTCTAAGTCGATCTGACCGTCAAAAAATTCAATCTCATCCAACTCCATAACCCCATAACAAGCATCTCTACCAACGTCTAGATCATAGATGACTCGGGTCCTGTGAATAGGAAATCAGAGGATGCACCATACATCCTCAAGAGTGATGGTGGCCTCACTAGTAGGAAGATGGAAGGAGGAAGTCTCACTATGCCATCGCTCCACTAGAGCCATAATCATACATAAGTGAGCCCGAACGGGAGGGATGTACGCAACATACCAGAGACCAAGGGCACCAAGGTGCTCCTGGATAAACTCATGCATACCCTCTAGTCTGCTAAGCACCGGCCATCGATGCTCCCATGAGTAAAGTACACCAGGATCCTCCTGCACAGGGAAGGCCATCGCGTCTAAAAAAAGTTTCATTGCATCTCATGTTAAATTTCACCCTAAAATGGCAAATGCGACGCTATTTGTGGGTGTGGCTCAGTTTGGAAAGTTCCAAACTATACTGCCGCGATGGACTTTGACATTTTGACAGTCTCAAAGAGGCCTGTGTGGTGCACTTTGCATATGCGGTCCTACTTAAGGCAAACCCTAATTTCCAAAGTGTCCCATGTAGTGCACTTCGCATATGCGATGCAATAGGGGACCGTACAATGCCAATAGGGCATTTTCTGTGATGCCATATAGCACCGCACAGTTTGTACAGAACTTTGACCCTATTTAATGCACATAAAACGATAAATTTGAAGGTTGGATAGGGGTACATACCACGGGTCCTATGCCGGCTAGCCGCTGGTGCGTTCGAACCCTCTCTGACACATGCCTGGGAAGCTGTCGTTGTGCCATTTCAACCGAGACTCGGAGCTCAGAGAGTAATTTTTTCTAAAGGCTATGATTGCAAATGAATTGGAAATGACCCCTCGAGGTCTATTTAAGCCTAAAAATTTGGGTTTTTTGACCTAGTTTGACCTTCCAACTAGAGTTTTGGTCTCTTAATCTCGTTTTCACCCAACCGAGAAGCTATTCTGCACTACTTTGGACATTGTGAATGCATTTTTCACAATTCGGGGCATCCGGAAGCTATTTCACACCTTATCCGTTTATTTTTTGTGAGATCATCCAAAAATCAAAATTTTCGTTCTATCTCTCGAGGGGGCAATATCCAGCATTATCCTTCCACTGCGGTAGCACTGGGGCATCTAAAAAAAATTCAAAATATCCCGGACCTTTGATCACAACGGTTTATTCTTTGAATCAATATAACAAGTACATTGCTTCCAAGAGGGGCAAAATGTAGACATGGAAAATGTACACTTTCGATTTGGCACACTTGATCCAGATTTACTAACATCATTTCCTCTAGAATCACATTCTCAACATTTCATCACATTCTATCTCTTAATTTAATAAATCAGTATTTATAGGATTAAGTCTTCCTCTTTCAATGATTAAATTAATCAATTAATTTAATTAACCATTACATCCCTGTTTAATTAAATAAATTATTTTATTTAATTAAAATCTCTAAAGTCCTCCTATTAAATTAAATAAATTAAACTTTATTTTATTTAATCTAACATATTCCTTCTTGATTAAATAAATCAAATCATTTATTTAATAAATTATTTCCTCTCAATTCTTGACTTAAATCGATTCATAAATCTAAGTCTAAATTGTCACATCATCTAATTCTTCATTAAGTTAATCAAAACCATGATTAAGTTAATCCCTCTCTTTAAAATTCTCTAGAGAATGCAAGTTGCACAATAAATCAATTACTTTGATTTATTAATTTATCTATTTTCCCTCACAAAGCATCAAAAGGGAATATTCTCTCATTTGAATTCAAAAAGGCCAAGTGGACTTGGTCCTTCCAACAAGGCATTCAATGCCTCTTACATGTCCTTGACCTTGAGCCAAGTGACATTAACTTCACTTATCTTCCCCCTTCAACAAGTCAACTCACCATTTCAAATTCAAATTTATGCATTTATCATGCATATTGGCCAAAATGTGCTCATTCCTCATCCAATCACATGTGGACAAGTGGCACAATGCCATTGGATTATCTTTTGTCCCACATTGCTCAATATCTCTCACTTCTTCCAAATAGAAGTCTATAAATTATAGACCTCTCTTCTCAATCTTCATCCACAATCTTCATGCAAAGTTACTCTCTTCAATTGAGAACTAATTTTTCTCATTTCATCCATACATTCATCACATTTTCACATTTGCACCAAGGTTATGCTCAAATCTCTTTGGAGATTTGACCATTTCTAGATCATCTTCATTGCAACATAGGAATTGGGAAAGGGCCAATTGCAACACTTCATTGGCACCAATTCCCCCATGAGATCATCATGCTATTAGCTTAATTAGGATTGCTTTCATTGTTATTTGAATTTTGTTATTTATTTCATAATTTTAGCTTGAATAGATGGATTTTATGGGGAATCTCTCATATTTGCATGCATTTTGATCTAACATTTAACCATGTTTGTCATCTATGTGCATTTGCAGGTTTAGGGGTTCACAGTAATTAAGAGCAAAATTGGCAAATTGCCATCTTAGAAGTCTAACAAAGGGTGGTTATGGTGGTTGATCGACTCCAGGGGTAGTTGGAAGGTGGTATCAAGATATATTGTTGTAATACGCTGAGTTGAGGGTTGATTTTGTTCATTTTCTAATAAGAAAATATACTTTTGAAAATGTTGATCACTGGTTTTCTTTGTTTTCCTAAATTTTCTTTTCCTTGCACAAGGCCGTACACTTCTATCATGACTTGAGGCTTTGGATACTTGATTTCATATGTTTTTACTCTCTTTGCATCTGTTCTGAAAGTTTAAATCCACTATTGGTGTGTGTGGGATCAACAAACTTGGTTACTGCTCTATTTTCTATGTTAGGGGTTTTGAGGGCAACACCATGACCCATTAGTCAATCCACCTACTATTCTGACCCTTTTGCTCAATGGATTGTCTTGTACCATGATTAGTTTGGTGTATGAATACTTTGGAGGCCAAGAGAATGAATAAAATTAGTGAGGTTTGAAGTTCTAATGTTGTTCATGGGTGTTTCCACCATGAAAGTAAGGAACTCAAGTAGTGAATCTGAGAAATACTAAAAGGAATGGGATTGTGAGTGTCTTTTAAGTTAGGGTAGAGGTATTGTGGGGTTTTTGGACCTTTGGAAGGATTAGGGGAGGTCTGGAGTTATGAGTTTCTTTAAAACCCTTGTTTTTGTGAAGGTTTAGGATGGTTTGTGAGTAGAGGAATAGAAAAATTTCTCGGAACTCTTAAAATGGGAGAATCCTGAGTTTGGTGAGAATTCCCAAGACTATTTCAAGTTTCCTTGGTTTGGAGGTGAGTTTGTGAGGGGGTTCCTTTGGAAATTAGACCTAATTGTGAAGCCTAGAGTGAGGGAGGTGTATTTAAAGTTCATGTTGGTACAAAAGAGTTACTATTGGTTTTGGCATATGTTGTGTAACCCTGAAAACGGTATCTTAATTCACCTTTAAATGGTCAGGTGTTTTGGAAAGGTTGGGAGAAATTAGGATTGGACCAGGTTTTGAGTTTGGTGTAGGAGCACCTACACCACATCATCAAATTTTTTTTATTTGAATACATCAATAGGGAAATTTTAGTGTCTTTAGGTTTATTTTGTCAAATAATATTTGAGAGATCAAGAATAATGCAAATAAAGGGTGTTTTGTGTCTTAGAAGTCAATTAGAAATCATATAAGTTGTAAAATGTCGACAAAGCAACTTTAACACAAACAAATGTAATTAAGGGACCAACTAATCCCAAGGTTTGTTATGGGCATTGGGGAGAACATGGTTGTTGGAAAATTCTTTAAAAATCCTTACCAAGGCTCGAATAAGAGAGTGGAAGAAGTTTTGTAATAATTTTACACAATAAACACTGCAGTTTTGAGCAATTTTCTAGAAAAATAATGTTTTCTTGATATTTTTGAGTGTTGTACAAGTACATACAGGTTCTTCATTGTCTAATAATTTCAAAGGATGTTTCTATTTGTTTTCTAATTCATTTATTTTTTATTTGGTGTCTTAACTCTTTGTTTGTAGGGAGAACCAACATAAACAGTGACTGTCCCAGTGTTGTTGAATCAAGGGTTTGAGGGGAAATTTGTGATGTAACAATCAATCCATGTGTTTTTTGCTACTATATCTTGATGGATATATTGAAAACATGTTATAATAAGTGTTTCAAATCATTTTCTAATAGGGATTCATAATTATGTGGCATTTTTTGTGACTATTCTAAGACTGGATAGGGGTTTTCTAACATGGAAGTGAGGAACCAAAGAGGTTTTTAAGAATTAATGGCTATAAGAGTTATGTGAGGATCTGATGAGTTTGTGAAGAAGTATTTTGAGGTGTTTGGGGCTTTGGAAGTGTTGAGAGGTCTGGAGTTGTATGTTTCTTTAAAACCCTTGATTTTGTGAAGGTTTAGGAGGGTTTCTTGGGACAGTGAGTTAGAGGCTCTATAGACACAAACTAATGACAAAATTTGAGGTTTGGAACCATGACCTAAGACTTTCCAAGAATTTGGGTAGATACCTAAAGTTGGAAGGGTGGTCCCTTTGGGAAAAAGGGCCAATTGTGAAGCCAAAATTGAAGTAGGTGTGTTGAAAGTCTATGTCGGTCCAAAAGAGTGACCACTGATTATTTGGTATGTTGTCTAGCTCTGAAAAGGGTATCTCAATCCATCTTGTAATTGTCTAGTGTTTTGGAAAGGTTGGGAGAAATTTGGCTAAAGCTGATTTTTAAGTACTACAAGAATAACTAGTCACAAATGTGAGTTTTGGAAACCTTGATGAATCTGACTTAGGGATTTTTCTCAATTGATTAAATTGTCATTGTATGAATGTTGATGGTCTTTTTAGTGCCTTGGTTGAGTCTTGTTTTTCACTTTCAAGGTTGGGGAGTTGAGACCCTTGAGGGTGGGTTGATGCCTATTAGGCTGAATCATTATGAAGAAGAGATCTTGATTGAGAATTGACATTTCCATTGTTGTGAGTCTTCTCCACCTTGGCTCTGCATCAAAGTGCTACAAGGGTGGATTATTGGGTAAGCTGTTGAATGAAGAGTTTGGTTTGATGGGGCTTTGAAAGTCTAAGATGTCAAAATAGTTTGGAATTTTATTGAGGACAAACTCACAATAGAGTTTCCTCAAAAAGTCTTGTCGTACCTCATGGTTATTGCATGAAGGTTGGTCAAATACCATCCACCACCGCTCCCAATTTTTTTTTAATTAAATCATGGTGGCACCAATGGATGGGGAACCTCTTGCATGCATGGGACAAAGTTTCATTGGTTTTTGGGTCTTTAAATAGGGCACACAACTCGACTTTGCTATTTTTTAGTTATTTGACATCTACATATGACAAACCATTAGCATAAAATTGTCTCATCTCATCTCTCTTAGTTGACAAAAAAATCATTTTCTTGCTCATTTCTCCTACATGAGTTAAAATTGACTTCAATGATTCAACAATCCCTCTCCTATAAGGGTGGATTTCGGCATGCTCGGTTAATCTTGCAATTAATTGTTGAATGCCTCTTTTCTTGTTTTCAATTTGATTTTGAATATTTTCTTGTGTTCCTTGAGGATGCCTATGAATTGATGGAGGGGTTTCGGGTTGTTCTTGTATAGGAGGATCTTGATGAGGGGGTGATTTTGAATTCTCAATGTTTTGAGGTGGAGTTTCAATCCTTGAGAATTAGAACAAAGTTTTATTATAAAAATCTATTTAAAGTTGCATTCCATATCAAATTTGAAATAAATAAAATAAAAATACATGCCTCTTTGCAATCTTTGACCTCTCTGACGTGTTGGTGGAATCCTCGTAGAAAATGAAAAGTTAAGGATGCAAACAATGGAAGATATTTGGCGAGCGTGAGTTCTAGACCTGAAATTTTCATCCTCAAGCCATGGGTTGAAGACAAAATGAGGGTTCAAAACCTGATTTTTCTATTTTTATGTCTAAAAAGACATTTGGTGCACGCCAAATTTGGCATGTGCCAAATGTATTTTTAGCCATTTTGTGTGCACCAAATGGCCTTTTAGTCATTTGGTGTGCACCAAATAGCTTATTTTGAGATTTTTATGATCATTTTTCAATTTGGCACCTAAATTGTGTCACAGATTGGTGCACTTACCCCAACAGGTGCTTTGTTTCTCATTCTGATACTTTCTAGAGCTTCTAATTTTAAATTAGGAAGATTCCCTAAGTGAAATTAGGGTTTTCTTGAGGTGTGAAATAGGAAAATATTCTTCAAATTGGATCATTTGTGCTTTGATCCTTTTGCTAATTCTTGTCTCTGGATTTCCCATTCTATGAGTTGTTGAGGAAAAATGTCAAGATTTAAGGGTGCCCCAAATCATTCTGAGATTTTTCAGGTATTTGGATGTCCTTCAAGTGTTGGTGGTCTAGTATCTACCTTCTCACTTTTTTCTTTCATCATGTTTTGTTCTCATTATGCGTGTACTAGGTTCTTATAGTCAATAGCATAGTTTTGATGATTCCTATGCAATTGCATCATTTTTCATGCCTTTTCCTTGTTATAACTTCACACTTGACACTCAAAATTTTTCACTTGATTTAAAACTATGCACTTGACCTAAAACTGCACAGTTGACTGAAAACTGTGCCCTTGATGAATAACTACACTTTTTCTTAAAAAAATTGCCCCTATTTCTATGCCCTTGATCTAAAAACACACAATTTTCTAAAAACTGTGGCCCTATTTTCTCATTCTTGACCTAACACTATGCACTTGCCTTAAAAATGCACCCTTGTTTGGTGTTTTCAGAGCATTTTCTCAAGAACCTAGCATTTGACTTCTCCTTCTATTTTTTCTTTTAGCATGTGTTTGGTTTCCATCCTAAATGTCATTTTCCATTTTTCTCATGTCATTTTGTGTTGCTTTACATGTTTAGAGTGAAACCCTAACATCCTGGTTTGTAATTATTGTAGGTGACTCTCAGAGCACTTATGCCAAGAGAGAGACATCCTCGCCACTTGTTTGATCCAATTTCCCATTTTGGTGTGTTGGAGTGGGACTTCCTTAATGTCATGGGATTATGTTGCATTTGTTACATGCCTCCCATCAGGAACCATACAATGATGATAAGAGAGGTGGCATTTTAAGACATCCTCCTTTCATTTTCCTACAGGAGAGGCTATTGTTACTCTTGAGGATGTTTCAAGGATACTTCATCTTCCCATTCATGGTGAGATATTTACTAATCATGTTCAATCAGGTGCCCACTCTATGAAGTGTTAGTTAGGTTTTTCACACTTGGACGTATGCGAGTCAGAGGTTGATCTATCTAGGTTTTCTAATAGTGTAGATCTTATTGTACTTGTCTTCTATGGTATGATATTAGGATTAGTTGTTCCTGATAGGTGAGGTTGACAGTTTATTGTGGGTTGGGGTACATGTATCAAGAGTATGATAGAGCATGGAATGAGATATACCTAGGGTGCTTATTTTCTTGCTCATCTTTATCGAGATATGCATGAGGTGGTGTATCAAGGTAGAAAGTCTATGTCCATAGGTGTTTCAATTTTTTCATGTTTGGGCATGGGAGCATATTGCAATGACTCATCTAGACAGGATATAGGATCATTCTCTAAATTCTCCATACTCTTATCATTATGGGGACTTTATGCATTACACCTTCCCTGGGAGCCTTCCTTATTGGTTTTGAGTGTTTGATGAGATGTTTGGTTTTGTGTGGAGACATTATATGGGTTGAGAGGTTTTTCCAAAGGATTTTGATCAACTTGTTTACTACCGACAAACCCATTGGTTGATTGGTCAGTTTCCTTCTATGATAGAGCATTTTCTACTAAACTGAGTCTGTCATCAATTCAAAGAGAGATAGGGGTAGGCTCCTAATGCGTATGAGGATTGGTTTGGTTAGAATACTTAGGAGGTCCTTGTATGGGCTCTCCAAACTGATATAGATATTGTGGTCATTGAGTTCAAAGCACTTTCCCTAGTAGGTTGGGGTTGGCCGATTGGTTTGGTAGATCTAGGTACTACTCTTGACTATGATGAATGGTGGGAATGATACAGAACTTTGAGGTTCACTAATCCTAGGAGTGATCTCATTGTGGGAAGAGAAAGTATTATAGTTTTTCATGGGGAGTGACAACACATTGAGGTTATCTCAGAGTAGTTGGATCAAGCCTAATGTGATGAGGAATAGGGTATTTTAGATGAGTTTATGCCACCCACATAGGTTCAGGGATAGGTTTCGGCTCCTCCTCCACCAACTAGGGATGTTGATATACTACTAGCTAAAATGAATACTATTAGAGATGTAGAGATTGCATGGAGATAGGCTACAAAGGCTTGGGTAGACACTTTGAGGGCTGAGAAAGATAGCGAGAGCGCTCGATGACATGCTGTAGAGGCTCAAAAATTGTTGCTTATAGTAGAGAGAGATACTCTATGGGTAGAGCATGATAGTATTCAGATCTTATGTGATGCTACTGTTCCTAGGGCCTCTCAACATCCATAGTTTAGGGAGTTAAGTGTTGCAAGCGATGGCAGTGGTAGTGTAGGTGCAGGTGTATATGATCAGTCAATGAGATAGCTAGATCATTTTGGTAGTCAGTAGTTTTTTTTCCTTCCTATTGAGGTCTTACTTTTTTTTACTTGATCTTCATGTTGTTTCATGAATAGAGGCATTTCATAGACATGTGTTATATATATATATTCATTGGTCTAGTCAAAACCTCATATATATGTTATGATTTTTTTTTATCCTTTCACACTTGTTTCACTATGGATGATATACTTATGACATGTTCCCTTTTTGAAAATGATATATATGAGATATAACTTCATCAATTCAGCCTTCTTTTATGCTTATTTGATGGCAATATATGATGATGTATGCTTATATATATATATGTTTTTGTGCTTTTTTCAGATGTATGTATTTGATGTGAATGGATGAATCATAATTTTTCTTGTTATGATGTGGTTTATGTTGATATATGATGAATAAATGCCCCATACATGATACATGATGCTTTTATTGGTTTATTATCATCATGATATGTATTGACAACATTTGTGGATGTAGTATAGATGTGGTACTAATGATGTTTTATGCAGGATGAGTGTTAATAAGAAAAAATATTGATGATAGATAGAGATATCATGTTAATTAGAATAAATATGATGATGGATAGATTTATGATGTTAATTAGAAGAATTATTGATGATATTAGTGATTGATAAGTTTCTTTTGCTTTGCTTTTAGAAACTTCACGGTTTGAACAATCCTTTTTGATGTAGCAAATAGATATGATGCACCAGGGTATGAATTACCAAGGTGACTTTGTATCATTTACGTGGAATTTTACTCTACAAAAAAAGATTATTTTTTCTAATAATAGACATATGAAAACTCTATTTAAAGTATAGAGTGGGGTTGCATAAAAACATTTCGGACCAGTCACACTAAGAGGTATAAAACACCTAACATGTAACTACTTCACAAAATGATTTTGTTGACATGTAAAATTGACTTAACACATATCACACATCCCCAACAACATCAAACAACCTTGAACAACATCAAAAAATATTGAACATTATCTCGTAACATCTCGAAATCATCCTATAATGTCTCAGAACATCTCGAAATCACCCTGAAACAACTCGAAATCATCCCATAATGTCTTGGAACATCTTGGAATCACCCCAAAATAGCTCAGAATCATCTTGTAATGTCTCTGATAATCTCAAATCATCTCAAAATCACCTTGAAACAACTTGAAATCATCTTGTAATGTCTCAGATAATCTCGAAATCACCCCAAAATAGCTCAAAATCATCTTGTATGTCTTAGAGAATCTTGTATCATCTCATAGTCACCACAAAATAGCTCGAAATCATCTCGTAATGTCTCGTATCATCTCAAAATCATCCTACAATTCCCCACATCACACCACATCATAATGACAACAAAAACCATAATTCTGCTATTAATTGAATAATACAACATTATTTAATTAATTCACTTTTTCATCCATTCAGACAAATTAAATAAAATTCACTTATTTAATAAAGTCTTGAAAACCCTAGTCCCTCTATTGATTAAATAAAATAGCATTATTTGATTAATTCATGTTTCATTATTTCAACCAATCAAATAAATCACATTTATTTAATGGAGTCCTAATCTCAATTTATTTCGTCTTGATTGAATAATAATGCCAATTATTTAACTACTTTGCTAAATCACTTTATTTATCTAAGTTGATTAAATTATTAAATAATAATTTAATTACGACACTTTCCCTCCAAAATTTGAATAATTATATCAAACTATTAAAATCAATTATCAAAAATCGAATCAAACTAATGCAACTTTGTTTGCAAAAGTCAAACTTGATTTGCATGTTCAACTCCAAAAAGGAATTAATTAATTAAATCAATTTATTCATATTCCTCACCCACTTTTTGATTGAGAAAATTATGATTTCTAACTAAGCAATCTAATATATTAACTAATCAATCCAAATTGTTAACTGAGAAATCTAATTTTTTAACCAATCAATCACATTCCTAACTAAGCCATCAAAATTTTGACTGATCAATCTAAATCTGTTAACTGATCAATCACATCCCTGACTAGCCAATCTATATCTCAATCATCCAAATTGTGCAATCAACTTTGCACAATCTTCTCATGTCTAAATGCTCTCAACACACTTCAACCGTTGATTTGGATTTTCTTCAACACGATCCTAATCATCCATTTCAAATATCATTTTCTATGTAACAAATCCCTTTCCTCACAAATAAGGATTGGATAATCAACATACATTGAGCAACAAAGTGCTATCAAGAACACCATTGATAGAGCTTCACCATTTCTTTGATCAACCAACCAAAATAGTCATGCATCAATATTTTGCACACAAAATTTGGAGGCTTCGTGGTTATAAGAAAAATCCATCATCAAGCGAATACACTCCACTATGGGATGATAAGATTGTATTATTCATGTGCATTCAATATTGTAATCATAGGTTCATTTATGTATGTTAGAATAGCTTAGTTTTATTTCATATGTGTAGGTTTAGATCTTAGATTAATATGTTTAATCTTAGTTTAGATTCTTGAATTTTCCAGGATTTTTATCCATCTTCCAGTCTAACATTCTCCCACTCACACGTTCTAGCACACCCGATGGGACCATTTTCCCCTTATCTAATGTTTGTTTAAGACATTTTTGAAGCTACAGGTCTCATAAATGTATTTGACAAAGTTTTCACATGGCACCCAAAAAACTTACACGCTTGACTATTAAGAAATTTGTGCTATTGCAAGAGAAACTGCACTATTTCCATGGGAATGGTGCTATTGCATCAGGAACTATGCTATTTATTAAAGACATGTGTGCTTGATTTTTATAGTGTTAGCTTTTTTCTGTCTGATTTGAGCATCTATTTCTGGAACTGATTAGTTGCATTTTTTATTTGTGTTTGCATTTTTTCTGAGTCCTTTCTCTGGCAAACAAGTGCATGGATCTTGCACTATTTTAATGGAATTTTCCACTAACATTTGTTTGTTTTTGGATGTGTAAATAGGTATTAATAGATTTGATGCAAGATTCAAGTAACATTAACACATTTGTTGTAGGGAAGATGATTGGTCCTACTTTTTTAGATTTATAATTAATTAACTTAGGAATATGAATTCGGTGCTCTAAAATGAACACAAACTCACTTTTGATTTATTGTTTAAAAATGAACCAATTTCATGTTTTCTTAACTTAGGAACTTTAAATTTGGTACATAAAAAGAGTGAAAAAAATTTCCCTTTTTTATTGATGCATGCATGATTTTCATTTGTTGACCAATTAGAGACCAAGACTGTTTTCTTAGAAACATCCAAATTTGGAGCTTAAAATGAACAAGTTATTTCTTTTGTATTGCACCATTGCAATTTTTGAATGATATCCTGAATAATTTCTATTGGTGAAAGTAAAAATAATAATTTGTTTATGTTATTCACATATTTATGGGGATAACACCACTCGAGGTATTTAAAAGGAATCGATTTGCTATGGATTGTTTATTATACATTCATTGACTGGAAAATCTGAAGTGTTTTATCTTCTCCCCTTACACCTTTTGGTGATCTTGTTTGAGTGAAAGAACATTTTTGAGAATTGCACTTTATTTTTCAATTTTACCTTAAAGAGGGGGCTTGTCTTGAGATACATCTTGCGCTAGAGAACTCATTGCAAGGTATTGAACAACATTTATTGGTAGGCTATATTAAAGGTTGTGAAATCATAAGAAAATAGCTTCAATCCATGCTAGAAACATACTTCACCTAATCCCATGCCTTAAGTGGGTCGGGAATGGTTGAAGAGCCTTAAGTGGCCAGTGGGTGAGTGTCAGATTTTTGTTTTCATAGTTACCACTAAGAACCAAATTGTTTTAGATGTCACCCTATTATCCAAAAACATTCTCTAAAATTGGTCCATCATAATTTACTTTTGAGAAGTTACTTACTATGTTTGACTAAAAGCTAGCACCATAAGTTTCATGTATAATCATTTCTTTAGAGCATGAGGCAAGCCTACCTAAGAGAATGGTTTCTATCCCCTAGAGTTGTAATAATTGTTTTATGTTAAACTTGGCCCATTACATTAAAAAAAATTGACATCAATTTTTTTTTTTATTTAAATAAAAATAACACATTCAAACAAACACTGAATGAGATGGTTGAACCATAGATTATTTGATTTAGTGCATACTTGTGAAAGAAAAATTATGTTTTCACCCCTTTGAAAGGATATTTCCTTAAAGGTTTTCAAAAAATTTAGCTTTGATTTCGGGTTACATTAATCAAAGTGAAAATTTGGGAACTATGGCTTGGGTATTGTTATTTCACAACCTAAGTTATAGACATGGTCACATAAGTCCCTTCTTGTTGGGTTAGTCCAAGTGTTGTTTTATCACTTGCCATAATTCAAACATGGATAAAAAGTTGAGAGAAATTTTTTTATAGGAGGGTATGTGCAGGATCATGATGGGCCAAAAGGTGGCAATGAGAAAAAATCACATTTTCAATCGGCTCAAAAATGCGGAAATGGCCGAGTTGACTTTTCTAGGTTCAGGTGTTAGTACTTCTACCCAAACCAAAAACCAAAGCTAGTTTCCACAAATCGGATATCCGATTCAAATCGGATATCCGGTCCAAATCGGATATCCGATTTCTGGAAGCTATATAAAAAAAAAAAGCCAACTCTTTAACTTCATTTTTCATAGTTTGACGTGGGCGCAAAAGGAAAAGCCAAAATCTGATATCCCTTCTGATCCGATATCTGATTTAAAAGGTATGTATTTGGTTTTTTCAATCTTGTAATCGATTTTTCAATAAATTCTCTTAAGTTTAAGTAGGTTTTATTAAAAAAAAATCAAAAATACAGTTTTCTATTGATTTTTTAAAAAAACTAGAGTTTACATTGATTTTTTATTAAAACTTAATGTTTTGAAGTGGATCTTGATTAAAAATGAGTGTTGTTGATGTATTTTTATCAAAAATAAGAGTTTGTTATTGATTTTTGTGAAAAAGTATGGTTTTTTTTTTATTTTTATTAAAAAATAGGGTTTTTTTACAGTAATTTCATTTATATTGTGTAATTTCAATTAGTTTAATTTATACACAAACCCATCATCATCTTCCATTGATTGCGTTAGCTTGTGCTTTACCCGCACACATCGAGCCAACCAATATTCTGATCTCTCTTCATTCCCCTACGGTGCAACAATTGCAAAAACATGTCCTAGATGTAGTAGATCTGAAAGCCAGTCGTAATCAAGTGAACTTTCCATTGTGTAATTTGTCATGGATATAGTTTGAGATAAAAGAGTTAGATACTGGTGAACCCATGTATCCACCCACTCACTTGACTCACATTGATCTCACTCGCACTGAATACAACTCTGACAAAAACAAGCCAAATGTCGTGTCCAAATGGTCCATGTGCTTGCATCTGAGCTTTGAAACGAATGCATCTTTGAAGAATCTTTGATTTTATGACAATCCAATATGCCTCCCATTGTACCCTCCTCAACCAACCAAAAGAATTTGTGCACTGTTGAATCAAGTGTCCCTCTCTATGACAATGTTGAACTACACCAATCAACAATAGAATGTGCATCACTAAATTTTGCTCCTGAAATCTTCAATTGCTCCTTAACTAGAGCTCTTTTTACACATGCACCTTCTCCATCATGCTCCCCTTTCCCATGCCCAACTTCAAAAAATCTCCAAATATTAGGTACACCCCTCTCTACATGCATTCTACTCAACCAATAAAACATACGAGCATTCTTGAATTGACTTGTACAGTTATCTAACCAAATGAGATGTCGGCCCAGTGCTTTATCATGCTCCTGCAAGAACTCAAAAAAATTCTCGAAACAATGTTGGACATACTCAGACAAGTTAGATCTATCATCACTCATATAAAAATGGTACTCTCTGATTATCTTTCCATCCTCCTCTATACTATCAGGTGCATGTCTAAACATTATGTGGAAAAAAATAGCAATCTGAATGGAATTGTAATACTGAGATTGTACCTCATTTTGTGGTTGCAATGTGTAGTTTTTAGTAAAATCAACCACTGATATAATAGTGCCAATCGGAAAAGAGTCCTTACATATCCTGAATTGTTGATCCAACCATTAAGACCTATGACTATGCCTTGCATATTTGTAGAAAATATTGTCCTTAAAATCTGAAATAAAATCAGCAACATTGCATTCTTTTGTAACCAACTCGCATCTAGAACCTTCACCTCCACTCTGCAAAGTATATTTGAATATCTCATATCTATTTTTATCAACAAGATTCTTTCCAAATTCATATTCTGAACCCTCATGAAAACATTGAAAAAACTTTGACAAGCCACCACATTGTGAGCACTTCACATTTAAACAATCATTTCTATAGAAAAAGGAACCATCATCCCTAGAACATAAAAATAGATCTAGCAATTCCCTTGATGATTTTGGAAGATGCATTGCACCACACTCCTGCAACATTTAATTAGTATGCAAAGTAGAATGGATATAGCATAATAATTCATGGTACATTGAAAACTCCACATGGTATTTGCAACAACAAGTATTACGAATCTTAAGAGGCACACAATAGAATGACTTCAAACCTTCAAAAGTTATTAGTGAGATTTCCATATTTGGATGTGTTTGATTAAATTTGTTGAACAACATCATTTGGCTTGATTCCAAGAAATGTTTAGAATGCGGTGTACGGTCTCGACTACCAATTCTTAACTTTAAAACATCCTTTGCATTGGGTGATACTCTAGAGTTATCATGCCAAAATTTTTTAATTGCCTGCTTTACATTATTGGTTAGCTTCTTATCAACATGTGTAAGCCTTCCAGAAAAATCCCATGTATCATTTTGAAGAGGATCATCTATTCTTTCTCTTCTTGCAAGTGCTCTGTCCAAATTTTTACGATTTAAGTCAAAATCAATACAAATTTGTCTCATAAAGCGAGCCTTTTTCAATTGATGGCTTACTAGGGCAGTGGTAATGACTCTCCAAGCAGCTCTCTTATCTTTTTCCTTGTTATTTTTTCCAATAGACTTGAGAGCATTAAAAAGATTTTTTGACAATAATAGAATTTTTTTTGTTCCTCTTGTTCAAACGAATCTTCAATTTGGCTAGCAAAGGTCTCATCTTTTGCATCTTTAGGAATTGTACAAAAATTTGGCATTGCTCGGTCAATGTCTTATCACTAAAATATTGGTTGAAAAGTATTCTAGCCCACAACCAAATAGTTCATGTTGACCTCTTGCCTTCAATATTGTTTATAATGTTATCATCAATTTCAACTAACCATTTAGGGGTCCTTGAAGATCTTGAATTTCGAATACCTCTTTCTTCCACACAAGGTTCTTCATTTCTAGTGTAATTTGGTGAAACATAATTTACACTTGCTTCAATATTATGTTCAATATCGATTTGAACAATTTCATTCCCAATTTCAATATCATGTTCAACATCTTCAATTCCAACATTTTCATTATCAATTTCAATATTTTCATTCCCAATTTCAATATCATGTTCAACATCTTCAATTCCAACATTTTCATTATCAATTTCAAAATTTCCATTCCCAATTTCAATATCATGTTCAACATCTTCAATTCCAACATTTTCACCTTGAAAATTTTCAATATCAATTTGAACATTTTCATTCCCAATTTCAATATCATTTTCTACATTTTCAACTTGAACATATTCAATTTCCTCTTCACTTGAAAGACCATAGGGCTTAGGTTCATCAATATTTAACATACCTTGTCTTTTCTTTCTATGGCCTTCTCTATCTCTTTGTCTATATCCTTTAATTTGTTCTTTTTTCAGCTTTCTCTTACATTTTTGCTTCTGATGACTGCTGCTCCCCATTATACCGAATAAAAGATGCTAAAAAATCATTATGTATGACAAATTTGAGTACAAGAATCTCCAAAAAGTTTATCTTTGTCTCTTCATGTTTGAAACCGTGCATTTGTCACCTGCAAAGTGCTGCAAACAGAATGCAGGGTCCATTGGAATGCACAAAAATGGCCCACAAATTGGATATCCGATTTGTAAAACATGTTCTGCAATGGTAAGATTTCACCTCTACACAATGGAGTTTCACAAATCGGATATCCGATTCGATTTGTAAAACATGTTCTGCAATGGTAAGATTTCACCTCTGCACAATGGAGTTTCACAAATCAGATATCCACATAGACCAAAGGGAGAGGGAGAGGGAGAGGGAGTGAGAAGGAGAGGGGGGAGTGAGAGAGTGAGAGGGAGAGTGGGAGAGGAAGAGAGAGTTTAGATTTGAGAGGGAGAGGGAGAGGGAGAGGGAGATAGGAGAGGGAGAGAGGGAGAGAGAGAGAGGTAGAAAAGAGAGAGAGAGAGAGGGTGAGAGAGGGGAGAGAGAGAGAGGGAGAGGGGAGAGAGGAGATAAAGGGAGGGAGAGTGAGAGGGAGTGGGAGAGGGAGAGGGAGGAAAGAGAGAGGGAAGAGAGAGAGGGGAGAGGGACAAAAGAGGGAGAGAGAGAGGGAGAGGGAGATAAAATGATCCGAGAGTGGGAGGAGATAGGATAGGAGAGGGAGAGGAGAGGAAAGGATAGGGAGAGGAGATGAGACGGAGAGGAAAGGCAGGAGAGGAGAGACAGAGGAGGAGAGTGAGAGAGATAGAAGAATATATAAGGAGAGAGGGAGAGGGAGAGAGAGGGAGAGGAGAGTGAGGAGATAGGAGAGGAGAGGGAGAGGGAGAGGAGAGGGAGGAGAGGAGAGGAGAGGAGATGGGAGAGGGAGAGGAGAGGAGAGAGAGTAGAGATGAGAGGGAGAGGAGAGAGAGGAGAGAGGAGATAAAGGAGGAGAGGAGGAGATGAGAGGGAGAGGAGAGAGGAGAGGAGAGGGGAGGAGCGGAGAGAGGAGAGGAGAGAGGAGAGAGGGAGATGAAGACAACGGAGGAGGAGGAGGAGAGAGGAGGAAGAGTGAGAGGAGAGAGGAGAGGGAGAGGAGGGAGAGGAAGAGGAGGAGAGGAGAGAGAGACGGAGAGGAGGAGAGGTGAGCTGAGAGGAGAGCGGGGAGGGAGGAGAGAGAGGAGAGAGAGAGGAGAGGAGAGGAGAGAGGAGACAAGAGGAGAGCAAGGAGATGAGATGAGAGGAGAGCTAGAGAGGAGAGGAGAGGAGGAGAGAGGAGAGGAGGAGAGGAGAGGAGACGGAGACAAACGGAGGAGGAGAGAGAGGAGAGATGAGAGGGAGAGGAGGAGGAGAGGAGAGGCAGAGAGGAGAGATGGGAGAGGAGAGGAGAGGAGAGGGAGAGAGGAGAGAGAGACAGAGAGAGGAGAGGAGAGGAGAGGAGAGAGAGTCTAGAGTCAGAGGGAGAGATGAGAGGAGAGGAGAGGAGAGGGAGAGGGAGAGGGAGAGATAAAAGGAGAGGGAGTGAGAAGGAGAGGGTAGAGTGAGAGAGTGAGAGGGAGAGTGGGGGGGAGGGAGAGGGAGAGTGGGAGAGGGAGAGAGGGTTTAGAGTTGAGGGAGAGAGGGAGAGCTAGAGGGAGAGCTAGAGGGAGAGGGAGAGAGGAAGAGATAGAAGGAGAGGGATTGAGAAGGAGAGGGGAGAGTGAGAGAGAGAGAGAGGAGTGATTGAGTGAGAGACTTGAGAGAGATAGAGGTGGAGAGAGTGAGAGGGAAAGAGATAAAAATTAAATATTTTATAAATTGGTAATATATATATATAAATATTTATGGATTAACTAAAATATTGAAATAATATTAAAATATTTATAGATTAACTAAAATATTGAAATAATATTGAAATATTATACATTTAATAATAAATTATATATTAAATACATAATTCAGTAAGAGATTACCATAAATTTTTTATTAAATATATTAAATTATAAACTTGATTGGATATTATATATATTAAATTATAAATTTAATTGCATTTTTAAATAATATATTAAAGATTTTATAAATTGTTTTAAAATTGATCTAAAAGATATCATTTATCGGATTCAAATCGGATATTCGATTTGAATCCGATATCTGATATTCTGACACAAAATTTAATGCCTTGGTATTAGGCTCGGGATTTGGTTCAGACCTGCCAATCCTAAAATTCAACACGTAAAACGTGTTTAACAACTTACCTTTTTTTTCCAGATTTCCCCCATGTGGCTGATGACTTTTATTTTACCTAAAATTGATAAAACGAAAAGGGTTTGTAAAGGTGCTTCTCAGCTTTCTACCAATATAAATTATATTTTCTTTAGAATCTAATAAATTATTATTATTTATTTTTTATTAGAATTATGACTAAAGTCCTGATTGATAGTCTAATAGAAAAACATCTATAGCTTTCAAACGGTATCACATTTTTTGAATCCAAAACATGTGTCACATTCTATGCTTCATATACTATAGGATTAAAAAAGAAATAAATAAATTCCATTAAGTTTTGACCAAGTTAAGGAGGTTAGACATACGAGTTTTTATATTTTTAAAAAGTTGTAATAACAAATTCATAATTAATTATTTATTTGAAAAAAAATTACAAAAAATATGCATCACATCCGGACATGATTCCTCTACTTATATCTAAAATTTTATAAAAAAATATTATGATTTTATTATGGTTAGGGTGGTCAGACAGACACCTACTTTTTATTTTTTCACTGAAATTTTAGTACTACTCCTTTGAAATTTCAAATTTTCATCAAATAGATTTTTTTTTTACAAAAATTAACCTAGTAGTTTAGAAACTAAATTCAATTTTCCACAGATTCTATTCTTACATATTTTTGAAATAATATAGATAACTTATTCAAATTTTTATGTCAAGTTGCCCAACTCTGATTTTCAAAATTTTCATTCCCACTTAAAGACCTATTTTTTCCATGATGATACTACACATACCCAAGATCAGTTTTCAAACCAAAAAAATTGAAAATATAGAAGGTCAGATAGTTCCACATCCATTATATCCATCCTACCTATTTCAAATCAAAATCAAACAAACCATTAAGGTCATTCCTCCACTCATACGTCTATGATCTCAATAGTTACTTGGAACTTGCAGATAGTACAAGTAAGATTTCTCACAACATATCCTTTGGACAAGGAAGTTGAATATAGACCTTAGTTCTTAAACATTTTTATTTCCAATAAGTAGTATCATTCCAAAATAGCAGTCAAACCCTAGGGTTTTAAGCTTCACAGCAACCATCCCATAATACCAACAAACTTTATGACCATCTAGCGACCAACTTCCCCAGTTCAACAACCAGATCTTGTAGCATTGATCCTTCAACCTAGTCTTACATATATTGAAGGTGAACAAACTGACATGATAAGAAACTTGAGAACCTTCATTTTTCTGAATAATGAAACACCCTGCTAGTTTCTCACCGCATCAATTATCCTAGATGAAGAGGAAGAGAAAGATGACATGGTGATAGAAAGACTCATATTACCACCACCGTCTTGGAAATAAATATCCCCTTCATGATATCATGCAAGGTTAGGATCCCTAAGGTAAATTCCATAGATTTTCATTCCAAACTTAGGAATATTAGTCCAAAATCTCTCAAGAAAAACCTTTGGGAAGTTCACCAAACTAGAAATAGTTTGGTATAAAACTTTTACAAACATGCTTCTAGGAAAAATCCAAACATGTATTTCTTCTACTATTATTAGAATCTTAGTCCATTTCAATAGTTCCATTATCTCACATAATCCTTAGGACAACATCAAGTCATTAGGATTTGAGTCACCTAGAGATTACACCACTTTCCCATAGGAGACCCAAATGGAAGCCAAAAATAATACCACTAGTATCCCACCAACAAAATCCATGAACGATGAGAGTAGCCCATAGGGATATAGGCCAAGTGACCTTGAAACTACCCAGAAGAGACTAGTGTAAAGAGACACTTTCACTGAGGAAGAAATAAACCACAAACAGAAGGAGGTAATGGAATAAAGTAACCAGGACCCAAATAGAGTGGTTATAGAGGAGGTAGATAAGGAGGAAAAGATAAATGAGGAGGAATTTTTGAACATTATAATGACCCCAAGGTCCTCAGACTAATGGACATGTTAAGAAAGGACCCAAAATCCTATTTCTTCAAGTTAGCACAAAGAAATTCTAAATTACCCATGGACTTCAATGTATAAGCTCTTAAAGACTCCAATTTTATTTCCTTAGGCGATAATTCAGTTATGAGACAAATAACCCAACCTAAAGAGATGTCGAATATCCCACCCATGTTCTCACAAAACAATGATCAACCCAAAGAGAACCCCTTGTTCTGAAAACCAAATCAGGTTGAACAAGCAACAATTCCACAAATGTATCAATGGGGCCATCTCAATATGAGGCTCAATATAACAAACCACCTCCTAGGAAATATATACCTCAGAACACATCAAGTGTCGAACCTTCCTAGAACAATCAGTACCATAAACAAGGTGGAACATAGGGTCCTCCTCAGAACAATCAATACCATCAACATAGTGGAACATAGGGTCCCCCTCCAAACAATCATTACTTTCAATAAAGTGGACCATAGGGTCCCCTTTCAAACCAACATCAACAAGGTTTCCTGCTAGCACATCATTAGGGTAACCTTCATTCTAGTCCTACCTAGTAGGGTGTGCCACAAAGCACTCTTATTTAGTCATCCAATCAATAAGGTATCCTACCAATGCATCATCAGGGCAACCTTCATTTTAGTCCTACCCAGCAGGGTGTGCCACAAAGCAACCTAATTTATTTACCCCAACAACAAGATATCCCACCAATAAGTCATTAGGGTAACCTTCATTTTAGTCCTACCCATTAGGGTGTGCCATAGAGTGCCTTGATTTAGTCATCCCAAAAAGAAGGTATCCCACAAATTCATTTTCAGGGTAGCCTTCATTTTAGTCCTACCCAGGAGGGTGTGCCATAGAGTACCCTCCTCCAATCATCCCAACAACAAGGTATCCTTCCAACGCGTCATCAGGGTAACCTTCATTTTAGTCCTACCCAATAGGGTGTGCTATATACTATCCTTATTTAGTCATCCCAACAACAAGGTATCCCTCCAACACATCATTATGGTAACCTTTAGTTTAGTCATACCCATTAGATTGTTCCACAAAGCACCCTAATTTAGTCATCACATCAACAAGGTATCCCGCCAATGTATCACTAGGGTAACCTTCAATTTAAAACCCCCCAACAAGGTGTACCATAGAGCACCCTTCTTTAATCATCCTATCAACAAGGTCACCTAAAAATGCATCATTAGGGAATCCTTCCATATGTTCCACCCTAATACCAAGGAGTTAACCTCTCTTATGCACAACAAAGAATTAACCCTCCTTATATCCCATATGGATATCAAGGTCTTGTACCTTCACAATACCCGATCTATGAATAAAACCTGGTAGGGAAAAAAGGTTATTACATGCAAGGTTTGCAAAAAAAAGTACAAAAAATGGAATGGAACTAAGGCTAGAGACTATAACTCAAAAAATAGCAGATATGCAGATAGGAAAGAAAAAGAAGATCTACATTCTATAGAAAAAAATTATATTCCCATTCGATCATTCCATCACAGTACTACTCGTTCTGAATTAACTTTGAGATACCCAAGTTTGATAGAAAGTATAAAGGAGTAGGAGATTTGGTAGCGCATGTACAAGAATTCTCAATATCATGTATGGAGGTACAAAATAATGATTCCTATCTCATGAGTTTCTTTCCACGTAGCCTTACAGGTCACGCTATGGACTGGTTTACTTGTCTACAACATAGAATCAAAACTTTTGATGAGTTTTCTAGAGAATTTATAACCCAATTCTCATTTAAAATAGAACAAGATGTCACTGTCACTAGTATATCCATGATCAAATAGAACCAAGGAGAGTCATTTACCTCCTACCTACAGAGATGGAAACATAAATCCAGTTGATGCAACTAGCCCATTCCAAAAAAGGAGTTGGTGGATATTTTCATCATGAATGACCTACCCAAAATAAACTACCAACTCACTATGCTATGTCCTATAGCCTTTGAGGAAATAATTTAAAATGGGTTATGTATTGAGAGAACCCTCATATCAAGATAAACCTTAAGAGAAAACAACTCAAAAGACAATCCCTCTAGCTCAAATGAGAAACCCAAAGTCTGGGCTAAAACAAGAATGTTACAAATGATGGATTGTTAGATGTTAGAGTAGTATGGACTACACAAAACAAAAATCAAAACAAACCACAGTTGGAAAAAACAAGATATGGTACCAACAACACAAAAAGAAACCAAATAACCTATCCCAAGAACAATTAGGTTGTAAATCATTAGACAAATCAGGGAGGGAAATATAGGCAATATGATCAAACTATGAGGCAATTCACTGTACTAGGTGAGTCACTTGAAATAGTAATGTGCAAACTAATACAACATAACCTCATAAAAAAAAATTGACCACCAAAATTATGAGGAACCTAGCTTTAAGAAACCATGGTACAATGAGGACTTGTGTGATTTCCATATGATCAAAGGACATATGACCAATAATTACATGTGCCTCAAACATATCATTCAATACTTGATAGAAAAAAGGGGAAGTAGACATTGATCATCATCCTGGAAACAAGGACCTACTAATATACTCAAACCTAATCCCAAACCATGCTAAGATGAATGATAAAGGGAAAGGGACAAGAGTACCACAATGATAATTACACATACAATGACACAATTTTAGGAACCCTCTCACTAGTTGATGACAATAGGGAAAACGTAGTAATGATATGAGGAGATAACAACTACAACATGACTACCCATCGAGGAAGAGTTACAATACAAGGAGAACCTCCCAAACCCACAATCAAGTCACCAAGTGACTATAGCATTGTGAAACAGTTAAAGAAAACACCCACCCTCATCTCAATCATAGAATTGTTAAAATTGTCATCCGTACATATGGAGATATTGGAAAAATAATTGGAAATCTCAATCCCTAATGACCTTGATCCCAATTAGTTCCAAGCTATGGTTGGAAAAATCACTACAAGTAATCATTTAGTATTTTTAGAGAAAGATATACCATAAAGAACATTCCAAAATCAAGCTCTATATAGAGATTGTTGTTCACAAGACCATGGTAAAAAGAGTATTGATAGATAATGTGCATGTTTAAAGATTTATACCTTAAAATTCATAAAACAACTGGGATATTCTGAAGACATGATTGAAAAAGGTGAGTATCACCATAAGGGCTTATGATGACTTGGAAATAAATTCTAAAGGAATAGTTAGGTTGTCAGTGTAGATAGGACCAACCATCATGAAAACTACTTGTCAAGTACTAGATCTTGAGTTACCATACAACCTACTCTTGGGATGCCCTTGTATCCATGAATTACAAGAAGTCCCTTCCACTTTTCATCAATGCCTAAAGTTTCCCCATGAAGGAAAATAAGTAACACTATATGTTGATCTTGAACCTTTCCATTTTTGTGCAAAGTTGGAGGAGAAATATAATAAAATCCAACATGTTCCTAGCAATGATATAGCCTTCCATTTCTTTTATTATGTCAACCCTTCCATGCTTCCATCAACCTCCACCAAAAACACATCAATTGAGCAACCGAAAATGAAAGACAAGATTCAAGTACTTGAAAAGGGTAATGGGAACTACCATTTTAACCAAGCATTCTACATTGGCATCCTTCCACCAACACCCAAAGTATATGGAGGTCCAAAAGAGATCAAGATAGTAAAAATGATAGCCAAACCCACCATATTTAATAGATGGGGAGACATGAAATATGAATAAATATTTGAGGAGGACCTTTCATCTATGTTCTACAAGGAAGACAAAAAGGAAACACAAAATCCACAATTCATTTTAATTGATCCTAACACTAGAGTTATCAGTTAGTCAAAAATATGGGATACAATGGAATAGGTGGTCTTGGGCTACATAAACAAGGCCAATCAAATCCTATCATAGTGTAACAAAGTCAAATGAATATGGGGCTAGGTTATAAACCAAAAGATGTGGTCATTCCAAAAACTAGATGAACCTCTCTTGGAAGAAATGAGAAACTTTTTCTAGTGTTAAGGCATTGGATATCTATCATGTCATGGACACCAAATTACCCATCAAATACTTATTTGAAAAATTTAGAATTGATAGGTTCCCTCTCTAGTACATGGAAACCATTCCCAACATCTATTACCATTATAAAATGGACTCTAAATAATACGAGTGGGATTCTCCTTCCTTCGTCACTGGATATGATCACCTCACTTCTAGTAATGATGACCTAGATACCCAGTGTGAAAAAGAAACCAAATCCATATTGACCCTTTCACTTACTTCTGAAATATTTGCAAACCAAGATGATAGTCTCCCACTCTATTACCCACAACTCATAGATTGGAATCAACAACAACATACACCTATTCTGGATTATTCTAGAACAATGAGGAAATTAAAAAATCCATTGGACTTTGAATAGACATAACAAAAGGACATCACAAAGTAGGGTTCATCATGGAGCTAAAAAATGAGGCATACTTTGGTGGAGAGATTGAATCTTCCAGTTGCAAAAATGAAAGGAAAAACATAAAAATAAGATCCCCTAGGGAAAACCACACTATGGCTCTATTATATTCCAAAAAAAGAGAAAAATAAAGGATACATCCAAAGGTGAAAACCTCCCAAAGGCACTCGAGCAAGGAGGATTCAATCTCCCCATGTTAGAATATCAAGAAAGATTAGCACTCCTTATAGAAGAAAAAAAATCCATAAATGTTTGCACAACAGAGGATCCAAAGATAACATACCATGCAACATCACTTGATCTTGAGGAGAAAGAAAATTTCACAGTATTCCTCAACGAGAGAAATTTAAAATTTTCCTAAAACTATGTTGACATGCCTAGATTAGATCCAACATTAGTGGTGCATCATCTGGTTGTCATCCTTGGAGCTAAGCCTATAAAAAAAAAACTCAGAAAAATGAATCCCCTGATAGAATTACTGGTAAAGGTATAACTAAATAAACTACTAGATGTGGGTTACATCAGACCCATGGAATATCCACAATGGATATCAAATCTAGTACCAGTGTCCAAACCTACTAGGAACATAAGGATATGTGTAGACTTTAGAGACTTGAACAAGGCTTATCCAAAAGAAAAATTTCTATTGCCAAGCATTGACATGATTGTAGATCTAATAGTGGGGCATGATATTCTATCCTTAATGGATGGTTTCTTTGGATACAACTAGATAAAGATCTCTCTAGATGACCAACACAAAACAACATTCACTTGTGCTTGGGGGACTTTCTATTGGAATTTAATGCCTTTTGGTCTAAATAATGTAGGAGCAACCTATCAAAGAGTTATGAAAACCATATTCCATGACATGATACATACAATAATGGAGGAATATGTGGATGACATTCTATCAAAGTCAATCAAAAGGGAAAACCACTTGACAAACCTAGCAAGGGTATTTGATCGACTGGAATAGTACAATCTTAGACTCAATCCTAAAAAGAGTGTTTGGAGTAACATCTGGAAAGTTGTTGGGGTACATAGTGTCAAGAAGAGGGATAGAAGTGGATCCTACCAAGTTAAAAGCTATAATAGAGATTCCTCCTCCAAAGGCACTCAGATAGTTGAGGAGCCTACAAGGGAAGATACAATCAATCAGGCGATTAATCTCACAATTGGCAAACAAGTGCCACCCTTTCACTCATCTCCTACACAAAGACATCACCATAAAATGGGATGGGAGATGCAACCAATAATTTCATCAAGTCAAGGAGTATCTACCTACTCCTCCTATACTCAAGCGACCAATTCTAGAAAAGGAGATGATACTTTATGTGTCTACCACACAAGAAACATTGGGAGATCTCTTGGCCCAACTAGATGATAAAAATAAAGAAAGGGTAGTCTACTATATCAGCAAAACATTGGTGGGCTATGAACTGAACTAATCAACCATTGAAAGAGAATGTATCTCATTCATGTTTTCAACACAAAATTTGAGACATTAAATCTTAAATGGAAAAGTTAAACTAATTTCAAAGGTGGACCCACTCAAATATTTTCTAGCAAAAGAAACCTTAATAGGTCGAATATCCAAATGGGTGATGATCTTGAGTGATTTTGATATAGAGTACATGAAAAAGAGAGCTATAAGGGGAAAATTCATAGAAGAACAACTGGCCAAAGCACCCATAGATTATCATAAACCTCTCAAAGTGGATTTTCTAGATGAGAGTGTCTTAATGATAGAATAGATAGGCTAGTGGACTCTATACTTTGACGGGTCCCATACTCAACATGGTTCTGGATCAAGTATTTTATTTCTCACACAAAAGGGAGATAGTATACCCAATGCCTACATGATTTCATTCCACTACACAAAAAACATATTATAATACAAATCTCTTATCATAGACCTCAAAATGGTGATTAAATGGAGAATAAAAGAGCTACATGTCTTTGGAGACTCTTAGCAAGTAATCAGACCGGTGAACGATAAATACAAAACAAAAGATGAAAAATTTCTATCATACAAAATGATGGTGGACAACTTCAAGGATTAATTTATCAAAATAACCTTCAAACAGGTTCTTAAGACCAATAAAGAGTTTTTGATGCAATGATAAGGATAGGCTTGTTGCCTGATATTCCTCTGAATGTGCCTAAATATGAATTCCTCATGGATCAACTACTTGTACCTACATTCAGCATCCTAGAATAAAAAATGGTATGCGTTATTGTTGGTCCTAACTCTCCATGGTACCAAGATACTTTTGAGTATATCCAGAATGGTATCATACCACTTGAATTAATGACTACTCAAAAGAAAACCTTCTCCCGTAGAACCTCCCATTTTATGATCATAGGATTAACCGTATACCGTTGTTGCCTAGATGATATGTTACTCTAATGCCTTAACATATAATAATTACAAATGGCCTTACAAGAGTACCACGAAGGTATTTGTGGATCCCACTCTAGTGTACCTAACCTAGTCTAGAAGATACTTAGGGTAGGATACTATTGGCCTTCCATGAAGAAAGACTGCATTCAACATTCTAGAAGGTGTCGACAATGTCACCAACACAAGAGTTGAGACCCATCACAACACCATGGCCTTTTTCATAATAAGGATTAGACTTGGTAGGTAAGATATCACCTGCTTCATCCAGCGAGCATAAACTCATTATCAATGCAACAAAATACTTCACTAAATGGATAGAGGCAATTCCATTGACCTATATCACCGATAAACAGATATCAAAATTCATTTTGAATTATCTCATTTGTAGGTATGGAATCCCATAGATAATTGTAAAGGACAATGGCACCTCATTCAAAAATTAGGATATTCAAGAACTCTATTCCAAGTTCTCTATCAAATGTATATTTTATATGGCCTACTATCCTTAAGGAACAGGAAGAGGCATCTAATAAAATAATCCCAAAAATACTAAAAAATACTATCAATGATGTTGGTCATGATTAGCATTCATAGCTAAACCCAACCTTTTGGGCTTACTAAACCAACATTTGCACACCTACAGGTTCCACACCCTTTTCCTTGGTCTATGGATCAAAATTTGTATTACCTATCGAGGTCAAAATCCCCTCATTGTGAGTCTCATTAAAAGGCATGGTCAGCAAAGAAGAATACAGGGTATCCAAACTTAATGAAGTAGAGCTCCTAAATGAGAGGTGTTTGAGTGCATTAGGCCATCTGTAGGTTTATCAGAATTGGCTCAAATGAATCTATGACAAGAGAATCAAAGACAAAAAATTACAAGTTGGTGACATAGTCCTCAAGGAGAATTAGAAGATACAATTGAATCAAGATGGCAAGGGAAAATTTGAACCTAACTGGTTAGGCCCATTCATCATAATAGAAAGTTGTGGCTCTGGGGAATATCAATTGGTTACTCCTGAAGGAGAACCTCTAGCCAAACCATTGAACAACAACCACCTCTAAAATTTCTATACATGAAAAACATTAGAATACCCTAGGAAAAAGGGTAAAAATCCAAAAAAACTAGAAAAAAGAGATAAAAAATACAAAAAACTCAAAAAGAAAGAAAGAAATTAAAGAGAAATAAAACATTCTTTAAGTGAAAACCACTTTTTAGTGCTCCTAGAATAGGTACCATAGTGAAAATATAGCAAACAAGTGCTATGTGTGAATAAAACATGCATCATTATCTATCAACACTTTTTCACGACATCCACCTATCCATTTCATAAACCATGTATCCAGCCATGGCTTGTCATTGATTAAGGTAAGTCATTCTATTGAGGTAAACTTCCCGAAGGTGGTCATGGATTAGATCCTGTGCCATCCAATCATGGTCATAAAACAATAAAAGTAAAAAACACTAGAAAAACCAAAAATAAAAAACTTGCATTTACCATAAAAAACAAAACATCATTGGGTTATTCCTTCACTCAAACAGTCTAAGATATCAAAATTTCCTTGAACCTCATAGCTAGTTCAAGTATATTTCCCACAAATATATCCTCTAGACACAAAAATGGGATATCAATCCAAGCTATTGATATTGTTTACCCAAAAACAATTCATGCTTTTAGTCAAATGTTCAAACTATGCGGTCTCTGTGTGTACAATGTATGCAAGGATTTTTAGCCTCTGAGACCCTAGGTTAATCCCCTTAGGTTTTCAACATGCTTTATTTGAACTTAGTCAAAAAATACAAAATCCCAAAACATATATAAAATAAAAAATCCAAAACAAATCACAAAACAAAATAGAAAAGGTCAAACCAAGTGAACTACAAGCCTCCACATGTACAAAATAGGCAAGGATTATCTTTGATGAGCCCTAGAGGCCCTAGGTTAGTCCCCTAAAAACAACAAAAACAACATCATAAAACCTATAAATTTAAAAAGACCCATCCCATCATCAAAATATGCAATAAAAATTTCATCCATAATAAATGAATCAAAACAATCATTCTTTGAAAAAACAAACAAACAAAGCAAAGAAAACATCAAAAATCTAGAACTTCCAAGAAAAAAAATCGCATAAGAGTTGACTATAAATAGACAAAGACAATGCCAAAGTATGAACTACCTATGTTTTTTAACAAGTCCCAACAACATCCTGAGATATGCCTTAATGGATCCATTCCTATGATAGACATGATCAACAATGAATAATATCCCCACCCTAGACAGATATGACAAGAGATATTGCAACTTTTTTTTTTAGCTTTTTGTGGTATTACTTTTTGAGATTTATTTTATTGACTCATTCCCAAGATCTCTGTAGGATGTCCATAAGGATTTAGAGAAGAAGGAATGGGGGTGATTGAGCGTCATTTTGATTTGTTGTTTGTAAGATATTTTTTGTAATATTACCATGGTGAATAATGTCTTTATTGAGTATGTAAGTTGTATTACAATAGTTCATGAAGAAATTACATGTTAGGTGTTCTATACCTCTTTGTGTGACTAGTCTGAAATGTTTTTCACGCAACCCCCCTATACTTTAAACAAAGTTTTTGTATTTCTGGTATGAACAAAGATACTATTTGTTTGTAGAGTCAAATTTCATGCAATGGATACAAATTCACCTTGGTAATTCACCACCCTGGTGCATCATATCTATTTTCTAAATCAAACAGGGTTTTTCTCAAACCGTGAATTCTCTAAAGTGAAGAAAGAGAAATTCATCATTCACTAATCCATCAATATTTATTCTAATTAACATCACATTTTTATACATCATCAATAGTTCATCTAATTAACATCAAAATTCTATCCATCATCATATTTCTTCTAAACTATCTATCATTGTAATTGCTCTAATTAGCATCATATCTATATCTATCATCAATATTTCTTCTGATTAATATCCATCCTGCATAAAAAATCATCAATACCATATACATATTGCATCTACAAATGTTATCAATACATATCATGATGATAATAAACCAAATGAAAACATCATGCATCATGTATGGGGCATTAACTTATCAACACAAACCAAATCATAAATGAGAAAAATTTTGATTCATTCATCCACATCAAATTCATACATCAGAAAAGAAAAAAAACACATATAAACATACATCATCATATATCACCATCACATAAAAATCAAATAAGGCTGAATTAAATAAGGTATATCTCATATACATCGTCATCAAAAATGGAATATGCCATAAGTACATCATTCATAGTGACACAAGTGTTATAGGATAATACAAAATCATAACATATATACAATTTCTTGACTATACCAATGAATATATATAACACATGTCTACAAAATACCTTTGTGTCATGAAACAACATAAAGATCAAGTACCAAAAAGAATTAAAACCTCAAGAGGAGGGAAAGAACACTACTGACCTCCAAAATGATCTGGTTGTATCATAGACTAGTCACTTGTGCCTTCACTTGCACCACCACCACCATCACTCACAACACTCAACTCCCCAAATGGTGGATGTCGAGAGACCCTAGGAACAATAGCATCATATAAGGTCTGATAATAGGTGGATGTTTGTAGATACCTATCTCGCTTAGCTCGCATACTATCATGCTCTGCCCAAAGATTATCTCTTTGTTGTCAGTAAAAGTACTTGATCCTCTACAACATGTCATTCACCAATCTCGCTCTCTCACTCAACCCTCAAGGTGTCTATCAAAGCCTTCATAGCCTATCATCATGCAATCTCTGTATCTCTGGCCAATTTCATCTGAGCTAGCAATATATCAACATCCCTAGCTAGTGGAGGAGGACCCAAAACATGTCTCTAACCCTATGCAAGGGGTACCCACTCATCCTAAATATCATTTTCCTCATCATGTTGAGCTCCATCTAACTTCTCTACAAGCACCACAACAAGTTGTCGCTCCCCACAATGACCTACAATACCTACTCTACGCATAATGTGATCACCTCCAAGATCAGTAAGCCTCAAAGGCCCGCACCATTCCCACCACTCATCATAATCATGAGTAGTACCTGGATCTACCACACCAACTAACCGAGGCAAGTGATCCAAAATTGGAAATCATAGTATCTACATCAACTTGGAGACCCCATACATAAATATCCCAACTATTTTGACCAAATTGAGTGTCATACACATCAGGAACCTGCCCTTGTCTCTCTATGAACTGGAGACAAAATTGGTTTGGTAGATAAAAATCTATCATATAAGATGAATTCCCAATCAACCAATGGGTCTATCAATAGTAAACAAGTTGATCAACATCCTCTGATCAAACCTCACAAATAATATAAGGTTACCACATGGAACCAAGAATCTCATCAAACACATGACACCAATAATGTAGGTCCCTAGGCAAGGTGTAATGCATAAAATCCCCATAACACTAAGAGTATGAATCATTCAAATAATACTCTTGAATCCCATCCAAATGAGTCACTACAATATGCTCCCATGCCCAAATGTGCAAAAGTGACAAACTAGCAGATATAAACTTCTCACCCCGATACACCACCTCATGCATATCTTAGTAAAGATGAGAAAGAAAATAAGAAACCTATGTGTATCTTGTACCATGATCTAGTGTACTCTTGATACATGTACCCCAACCCATAACAAACTATCAACCTCATATATCAGGAACAACCGATCCTAATACCAAGCCACAAAGGACAAGAACGATAGGATCTATGTTGTTAGAAAACTCAAATAAGTCAACCTTTGAATCGCGAACATCCAAGTGTTCCACACCTCAAAAAAAAATTGTAGCATGGGAACCTCATCAAACCTATTATGTAACAATCTCACCACAAATAGGAAGATGAAGAATCCTCCAAACATCCTCAAGAGTAATAGTAGCCTCCCTTATAGGAAAATGAAAGGAGTAAATCTCAAAGTGCCACCTCTCCAAAAGAGTAGTCATCATCATCATATGGGTCTTGATTGGAGGCATGTAACATATATAATTTAATCCCATGACATCAAGGAAGTCTCACTCCAATGCATCAAAATGGGAAATCGGATCGAACAAGTGATGAGGATGTCTCTCTCTCGTCATAAGTGGTGTGAGACTCTCTTGTAATTGTTATAAACTAAGAGTTAGGGTTTCACTCTAAAAAATTAAAGCAACACAAAACAACATAAGCATGATGACAAATGAAATCTAGGATGAAAAACACACACATGCTAGGGTTTAGAACAAATTCTTAAAGAAAACAATGGAAGAATAGGTCACCTACTATGTTTTGGGGTAAATTCTTAGCAAAAACCAGAGAAGAGTGTTTTTTTTAGGAATAGCGTAGATTTAGGTCAAAAGAACAAAATAGGGGTCCTATTTTTAGGCAATAGCATAGTTTTAGCTCAAGGGCACATGAAAAAGGGATCAAGTTTAGATCAATAGCACAATTTTAGGTCAATAGTGCAATTCCAAGTTAAAAGAATAAAAAAACAGTGTAGTTTTCAGACAATATCATAGGGAAAAAATGCCAAAACCAATGCAACTACATAGGAATCTCAAAAATAGTGCTATTGACTAACAAAAATTTGGACACACATAACGAGAATAAAAAAATGATGAAAGAAAAAAGCGAGAAGGTACATAATGAGCCACTGACACCTGAAGGGAATCCAAACTCTCATATGAGCTCAGAATGATGTGGTGCAACCTTGAATCTCAACATTGTTCTTGAATAGCTAACAAAATGTGAAAACTAGAGACAAGAATTAGCAAGAGGATCAAAGCACAAATGAGCCAATTTAAAAAATAAATCCTATATAACACCTCAAGAAAATCTTTATTTCATCTAGGAAACCCTAATTACACTTAGGTAAACTTCCTAATTTCAAATTAGAAGCTCTGGAAAACATTGAAACGAGAAATAATGCACCTATTGATATAACATCTCACCCTAAAACATTGAAATGATACTAAAATAGTGTCAATATCCTAACCTCGAAGCTTGAAATTTTTGTTCAACATCTCAAGGGTGAAACAAAGAGTCCTGCCATCATTCCACTAAATGTTGGGGCATAGTGGGGCATAGTTTATTTTCAAAAAAACCTAATCTTAAAAATAGAATCTTTGAAACAAAGCAACCAATAGTTTGTATCAAAGAGGGGAAAATCTAGACATGTAAAATTGACTTAACACCTATCACACACCTTGAACAACATCAAAAAACATAAAACAACATCGAACAAAATAAAAAAACACCAAACAACATCAAACAACATTGAACAACATTGAACAACATCGAACAACATCGAACAACATTGAACAACATCGAATAGAATTGAACAACATCGAACAAACTTGAACAACATAAAAAAATATTGAAATTATCTTGTAACATCTCAAAATCATCCTATAATGTCTCGGAACATCTTGGAATCACCCCAAAATAGCTTAGAGTCATCTTGTAATATCTTGGAACATCTTAGAATCACCCCAAAATAGCTCAGAATCATCTTGTAATGTCTCAAATCATCTTGAAATCACCTTGAAATAGCTCAGAATCATCTTATAATGTCTCAGATCGTCTCAAAATCACCCCAAAACAGCTCAAAATCAACCCGTAATGTCTCAGATCATCTTGTATCATCTCATAATCACCCTGAAATAGCTCAAAATCATCATGTAATGTCTCAGATCATCTCAAATTCATCTCGCAATGCCCCACATAATACCACATCAAAACAACATCAAAAAACCTAATTATACTATTAATTGAATAATATAACATTATTTAATTAATTCACTTTTTCATCATTTCAAATAAATTAAATAAATTTTACTTATTTAATAAAGTCCTGAGAACCCTAATCCCTCTATTGATTAAATAAAACAATGTTATTTGATTAATTCATGTTTGATAATTTCAACCAATTAAATAAATCAAATTTATTTAATGGAGTCCTAATCTCAATTTATTTCGTCTTGATTGATTAAATAATGCCAATTATTTAATTACGGGCACTAAATCACCTTATTCCCCTAAGTTGATTAAAATATTATAAAATAATTTAATTGCAACACTTTTGCTTGAAAATTTGAATAATTAAATTAAAATATTCAAATCAATTATCAAAAATTAAATCAAACTAATGTAACTTTGTTTGCAAAAGTCAAACCTGGTTTGCACTTTGAACTCCAAAAAGGAATTAATTAATTATATCAATTAATTCATATTCCTCACCCACTTTCTAATTAAGCAAATTACGTTTGCCGATTGAGCAATCTAATATGCTAACTAATCAATCCAAATTGTTAACTGAGAAATCTAATATGTTAACTTATCAATCACGTTCCTAACTAAGCCATCGAATTCCTGACTAACAAATCAAAATCATGACTGATCAATCTAAATTTGTTAACTAATCAATCAAATCCCTGACTAGCCAATCTATTTCTCAATCACCCAAATTGTGCAATTAACTTTGCACAATCTTCTCATGTTTAAATCCTCTCAACACACTCTAACCGTTGATCTGGATATTCTTCAACACAATCCTGATCATCCATTTCAAATCTCATTTTCTACATAACAAACCCCTTTCCTCACAAATAAGGATCTGAGAATCAACATAAATTGATCAAGAAAGTGTTGTCAAGAACACCATTGATAGATATTCACCATTTCTTTGATCAACCAACCAAAACATTCACTCATAAATATTTTTCACACAAACTTTGGAGGCTTCATGGTGATAAGAACAACCCAACATTAGGTGAATACACTCTACTATGGGATGGTAAGACTGTCTTATTCATGTACATTAAATATTGTAATCATAGATTCATTTATGCATGTTAGAATAGCTTAGTTTCATTTCGTATGTGTAGGTTTAGATCTTAGATGAATATGTTTAATCTTAGTTTAGATGCTTGTATTTGACATGTTTTTGATCCCTCTTTCGGTATAACTTTCTCCCCCTCACATGTTGTAGTTTTAATAAAAACTTCCATACACTCAACAAGGCAAGTATTCACGATGATAGTATTACAAAAGTATCTTACAAACAACAAATCGAAATGATGCTCAATTTCCCCATTACTTCTTCTCTAAATCCTTATGGACATCCTTAAGAGATCCTGGGAATAAATCATAAAATCAATCACCAAAATAAGACCACAAAAAGATAAAAAAAAAAGTTGCAGTATCACTTGCCATATTTGTTTGGGGTGAGGCTTTTATCCGGTGTTGATCATGTCTATCGTAGGAATGGATCCATTAAGGCATATCTCAGGATGTTGTTGGTACTTGTCAAAGAGATAGGTAGTTGATACTTTGGCATTGTTTTTGTCTATTTATTATTAGATCTTATGTAATTGGTTTCTTGAAATTTCTAGCGCTTGACGTTTTGTTTTTTTTTCCAAAGGATGATTGTGATGATTTGTTTATTATGGGTGAATTGTTTTATTGTGGTTTTTGATGACGAGATGGGTCTTTTTTATTTTATAAGTTTTATGATTTTTTTATTTTTTTTTTCAGGGGACTAACCTAGGGTCTCAGGGGCTCATCAAAGATAATCCTTGCCTACATTGTACATGCAGAGGCCCGTAGTTCACTTGGTTTCAGTCTTTTGACCTTTTTTTTGTTTTGTGAATATTTTTGGATTTTATATGTTGTATATGTTTTTGGGATTTTTATATTTTTTGACTAAGTTGAAATAAATCATGTTGGAAACCTAAGGGGACTGACCTAGGGTCTCGAGGTCTGAAAATAATTTCCTACATTGTACATGTAGAGACCACACAGTTTGATTGTTTGACTCAAAGCATGAATTATTTTTGGTAAACAACATCAATAATCTGGATCGATATTTATATTTTTGTGTCTAGAGGATATGTTCTAGGAAATTCACTTGAACTAGTTATGAGGTTCAAGAAAATTTCGATATCTTAGACTGTTTGAGTGAAGGAATAACCCAATGATGTTGTTTTGTTTATCTTTTTTTTTATGTTTTTTTTTTTATTTTTTGTGTTTTCTAGTGTTTTTACCTTTTGTTGTTTTATGACCATGATTGGATGTTGCAAGATCTAATCCATGACCATATTTGGGAAGATTCCCCCAATAAAATGACTTTCCTTAATCAGTGACAAGCCATGGTTGGATACATGCTTTATAAAATGATTGGGTGGATGTTATGAAAAGGTACTGATAGATAATAATGCACGTTTTATTCAAACATAGCACATATTTTCTAGGTTTTCACTATGTTACTTGTTCTAGGAGTGCCACATAGTTGTTTTTAGTCAAAGAACATTTTATTTCTCTTTACTTATTTTCTTTTTTTTTTATTTTTTTGTCTTTTTTCTTTTTTTTTGGATTTTTACCCTTTTGTCTGGGGTATTCTGATGTATTTCATGTGTTGAACTTCTTGAGGTGGCTATTGTTCATCTGTTCAACTAGAGGTTCTCCTTCAGGAATCACCAACTAATATTCCCCAGAGTCGTAGCTTATTGTGATGATGAATAGGCCTAACTAGTTGGGTTCAAATTTTCCTTTTTCATCCTGATTCAATTGTATATTTTGATTCTCCTTGAGGACTAACTCACCAACTTGAAAGTTCCTATCTTTGATTCTCCTTTCATAGCTTTGTTTGAGCCGATTTTGATAAACTTGTAGATGGTTTAACATGCTCAAAAACCTTTCATCTAAGATATCTAATTCATTCAATCTGGATACCTTGTATTTTTCATTGTTGACCATTCCTTTTAATGAGACTCGCAATGAGGGGATTTTGAGCTTGATAGGTAATAAAATTTTTGATCTGTAGCCCAAGGAAAAGAGTGTGGTGCTAATGGGTGTGCAAATGCTGATTTAATAAGCCCATAAGGCTAGGTTTAGCTACAAATTCTAATCATGACTGGTATCATTGATAGTATTTTTCAATATTTTTAGTATTGTTTTATTTGATGCCTCAACCTGACCATTTCCTTGAGGATAGTAGGGTGTGGAAAATCTATGTTGGATAGCGAATTTAGAACATAGTTCCTATACATTTTGATTCTTGAATGGGGTGCCATTATTCATTATAATTGTCTATGGCATTCCATACCTACAAATGAGATAACTCAAAATGGATTTTGATTTTTTTTGTTGGTTATATAGGCTAATGGAATTGCCTCTATCCATTTGGTGGAGTACTTTGTTCATGTGATAATGAATTTATGCTCATTGAATGAAGTGGATGATATCTTACCTACCAAGTCTAATCCCCATTGCAAAAAAGGCCATGGTGTCATGATGGGTCTCAACTCTTGTGCTAGTGTATGAACTATATCACTGTGTTCCTAACATTGTAGAAACCTTCTAGAATGATGAATGTAGTCTTGCTCCATGGAGGGCCAGTAGTATCTCGCTCTGAGCAAATTTTTGACTAGGTGAGGTTCGCTAGAGTGGGATCCGCAAATACCTTTGTAGACCTCTTCTAAGGCTATTTGTGCTTCTTCTATGTTAAGGCACTAGAGTAACATACCATCTAGACTACGATGGTATAGGGTTTCTCCTAGGATCATAAAGTGGGAAGTTCTAAAAGTGAAGGTTTCCTTTTGAGTAGTCATTAAGTCAAGTGGTATGATACCATTTTTGATATAGTAAAAATTATCTTGGTACCATGGGGAGTTAGGATAAAAAACAACACATACCATTTCTAATTCTTAGATGTCAAATGTAGGCACCAATAGTTATTCCACGAGAAACTCATACTTAAGCATATTCTGAGGAATATCTAACAATGATCCTATTGTTCCCATTTCATAAGTAGCTCTATTATTAATCCGAGGAACTTGCTCAAAGGTTAGTTAGAAAAGGTGTTCACCATTATTTTGTATAGTAGGAATTTTTCATCTTTTGTTTGGTACTCATCATTCAACTATCTAATTACTAGCTAAGAGTCTCCAAAGATGTGTAGCTCTTTTATTCTCCATTCAATAATCATTTTTAGTCTTGTGATAAGAGCTTCATATTCTGAGATGTTGTCTATGCATAGGAATGTAATCCTATAGGCCTTGGGTATACTATTACCCTTTGGTGTGATAAATTAAATACTTGCTCCAGAACCATGTTGAGTATGGGACCTGTCAAAGTATAGATTCCATTGGCCTATATGTTCTATCATTAAGACTGTATACACCTAAAAATGGTCTGGAGAATTCCGATTAATTAAATACAAATCATTTGATTAATTATCCTAATTTCCTCTACTGTTTAAATAAATAGAAATATTTATTTATATAGTTCACATTCACATTCACATTTAAATTCTTCTAATATATCATCTTAATTAAATAAACAAAATTAAAGACTTTGTTTGATTTAATTATCATTTTCCTATTTTATTCTATCATATCAATCTTAAATTAATTAAATAAAGATTAAACACTTTATTGATTAATTACCATATTCTTTTAATTTAATTAACAACTTCTATAGTTTGTTTTATTAAATTATTTATTCCTCTTTTGCTAATTTAAATAAATAAGAAATATTTAAATAAAGACATAAAGAATATTCCTCTATATTTACTCAAAATTGAATTAGATATCCTATGTCTAATTTATGTCAAAATCATGTCAAGATTAATTGATTGAAACTTCACGAGAAGTTTTGGAGACAAATTGGAGACAAATTTCAAATTTATCTCTCAATCCTCCTCCATCAATCTTTCCTCTTCTCTTGCTTGGTGTTTTCATGGGTAGAGACAATCTCCAAAATTCTCTCAATATCCTCCAGTTTGAATCCAAGCCTCTCTTTGACATCCTTGTGCATTTATACAGCCAAGAAATCTATAAACAAAGCCTCATTGAACCAAGAAAAGGATCCCACGTTATCAAGTTTAATCTACAAAATTTAATCCAACATCCAAGTATCCCAGCATCCAAGCATCCAAGCATTCAAGCATCAAGCATCAAGTTTTCATATCATGGCTACCTCTTGTAGCTACATTTGTCAATTTTCATGTAAATTCATATTGTATTAGTTTCTTTTATTCATATAAATATTATCAACATCCTCCTCATTCTCTGGATTGTCATTTTAACAATCATGGGTTTCACATGATCTGAGAGCCAAGTGATTTAATAAATCTTTGGAGATAGACAACAATATGATGCTTTCAGTAGATTGTTGTTTTGAATTAGTTCAATTAGCTTTCTCTTTGATATAATGTCATATTAAGAAGTGTTTTTGTGCATTACACCTTATTCACACTTACAATTTGGTGCCCACCGTGGGGCATTAACCCCAATTTTATCATTTTTTTTTTTAAAGTGTCATGCAAGTTTCCCGCGTGCTCTGTTTCAGTGCTTTCATCAAATACTATAGTGCATATGTGGCAAACCATGGCGCTTCCATGATACTACAACGCATTCGTAAAAAATTTCAGCGCTTTCAACTCTAGCGCTTCCATGACCTGTTTCGACGCATCGGTGATTTAGCACTTCCATGGAAAAGTTCGACGCTTCGGTGTTCTGTTTTAGTGCTTTCCAATTTAGTGCATCAGGTAAATGTTATAGCACTTCAATGGAATTTTTTGGCACTTTTGTAAAAATCAGTTTGGATTTGACGTGACTGTGACCATATTTTTTTTTTTTTCATGGTTAGACTAAAATTTATCAATCCTAGGATAGTCACTTTTGGTTTCTAAAATTTATCAATTCTAGGGTAGTCACTTTTGGTTTCTAAAATGTATCAATCCTAGGGTAGCCACTTTTTATTTTCTTAAAGCAAATTTATCAATCCTAGGGTAGTCATCACATTTTTGCAATATAAGTTAAAAAGAACATCATGATTTTTGAAGCAACACCTTCACATAGATTAGAAAATTGTCTTTTTGGGCTTAAAACAGAACAACTTATATGTTATTCTTGTGGTGATTAGGCTTATGCTCTCCCTTTAACTAGGTGATCAAAGCACCAGATTCATCTTTACTTCATACTATTTACATTTTATTAAGTCCTTTAGAAGGCCTATCGTAGTGGGAAAAAGTACTCACCCTATGGGAACGACCTAAGTGGGAATGCCTAAAGCCAAGGATTACAACCCACTATAATCAAAATGCAAGTTGTTGATGAAATTCCAACTTGACGATAGTGAGCAAGATAACCATCCCCAAAATATTTGTTCTAAATATTGGGGGTCTCCTAAGGGATTTTATCAATCGCCACACCACACGAAAGCCCTATCTACAAACCATAGAGTAGTATCCCGCCGAGTCAATATCCAAACATTGGCATACTCACGATGCAAGCAGAGGGAAGAATATTCCCCCAAGAAACTCACCATATAATTGCCAAGGACTATTTGCTTAGAGGACGAGAAATCCAACTCTGAGTACACACTTGGAAACAACAAAAACATGGGCACCCTCTAGGGGGTGACACGGCTGTGTGCATCAATGCAATTTCAAGATGTGAGTTGCGAGTATAATGATGACCTATTTGTCCCTAACTGTGAGTTTGTCTAATTTGTGTACATTTGTAAAAGCAACTAGTAAAAATCAATAAGGACCATTCGTGGTTTTTGAACATACACAGTCTATTCAGTTTAAAAAAATTTATCTCACAATTGCTTGCTGTGTTTTCACAAAATTCATTAAAATCAGATTAAAGATCATCTAGCAAAAAACAAGTCAAATAAAATTGAAAAGTTCATGATTTGAAAGTGGAAGTCCAACACGTTTGTCAAGAGAACAATCAAAATCACCAAACCCAAGAAACCTCTTAGTTATCGGGATAATTTAAGAAGAAGGAATTTTCTATATCACAATCGGAAGATATTTTTACAACATAGAACCTTCATCCACAAATATCATGATTTTTCTAGGGGTCACACTTTAGATTACGCAGTAGAACCACTCTATTTATGAGCCTTCTTCCAAAGGAGAGCTCTCACACAGTTTCAAAACCATAGTCAACACATATGTCAATCTTATTTTCTGCAGCCCATAATAGAGTATGCCACAAGGCTAGATCAAGTTTTACAATAGAGAGTCTTAAAAGTATTATTTTTATCCCTCTAGAAACTTGTTTCAGTGCTTCGGGTCACTATTTTAGCACTTATGTGAAATAGCACTTTTGGGCACTATTTTAGCGCTTACAGTCTTTATTTTAGTGCTTTCATCATATTTTTCAGCGCTTTCGGGCGCTATTTCAATGCATCTATCAAGATAGTGCTTTCATCATCTTTTCCAATGCTTTCAAACACTGTTTCAGCACATCTATAAAGATAACACTTCCATCGCCTATTTCAGTGCTTCGGGCTTCTGTGAAATAGCACTTTTGTACTCTATTTTAGCGCTTTCAAAACAAAGAGTTCAAAAATCATACCAATCAGTCTGTCTATCATTTTATCCACAGTTTTTACCAAAACACAAGTTTCTTTTTATCAGAATCACTGTCTCAAAAACCAAAATCAGAAAGGTTTATACAAATTTCCAACCTTATCAATTGAAACAAGATCTTGCAAATCAAAAGTGTCAAAATCAAATACACAATCAATTACTACACTGAAGTTTCATTATCAGGATATATCATCCTTTATAACGAAACCAAGTATAGTAATCAAATTTTTAACTTAGTCTTATCAATAAGATCAATCATCTTATTTGACTTTGTTAAAAATTCAATTGACATTTTTTCCAGCATAGAAGATCAAAATTTTGGAAGAAAGAGTAAAAATCTATATGCCAATCTTCACTAGGTTCCAAAAACATATACTTGGAGAGAAAGAACTTGAAATATCCCAAACAATGGAAAAATAAAATCCTTCGAACAATCTACACTAAAATGATAAAAATGAAATAACTCCCGAGGATATTCAAATAGTTTAACAAGATCCTAAGTTCCATAAATTTATAGAAAATATCTTAGAACAAGACATGGAGAAATATCTCTTGATGTTGGCTGAATTGGGTGCTAAACTTCCCAAGGACTTTGATGTAAATCATCTAAAGGAAGCACCTAGAACAAATGAGACTGAAATATTGTAAACCACACAAACAATAGATCTAGTTGCCGTTTTGACATACCAAATGGAAATGTTACAACAACAGATACAGGATATGACGAAAGGAAGTACCAAAAGATATGCGATATAGGATATTTGTCCTTATCCTTTCGATGCAACAGTTGGCCAAATACCTTTTCCTAGACACTGTGAATTCCCAAAGTATGACAAGTACAATGGAAGAATGGATCTGATAGATCATATCCGGGAATTCAAAACAATGAGCCTTGAGTTTTCCCAAGGGGAAACTTACTTAATGAGGTTATTCCCAAGAATTTTGGGAGATGCATGTATGGAATGGTTTTCAAAATTACAATCAAGTATCAGGACTTTTGAGGAACTTGTCAACAAATTCATCTCCCAGTATTCTTTTAACATCCAACACGATGTTACAACAAAGGATCTTTATAACCTAAAAAAAAACAAAGTGGAGACGTTCTTGTCTTTTCTACATAGATGGTGACAACTGTTCATTAGATATCCTCGATCCATTCCTCAGGAAGAAAAGATGGAGTTGTTCATTGAAAACATGACAGAGGAAATGAGTTATAGACTTGAATTACAATGTCCTCCCACATTCGAAAAAGTAATATAAAATGGTCTTAAAATTGAAGAAGCACTAGTCAAAAGAGGAGTTATCAAGAATTTCAACGATAAAACAAATAACACAAATAACTCCTCCAATCAATACTCAAGTAGTGATAAACCAAATTTTTGGCAAAATAATCGAAACACGACTACCAATGAAACAACAAATGATTCCCAAAATGTCAAACAAGTTTTTAACTTGACATCATCTACATCAAAGAATCAAAACAATGATCAAATTGTCAAGTCGAATATCATACAAAGCAACGAGATTGTAAAAACATAGTCATATCAGAAACCATCAAATCAGTGTAGGTTCACACCTTTAGGCCAAATGATAGAATCAACAATGAAATAATTAGTCACCAGTGGCCTTATCAATACACGAGAAGCTAGATTCTGGGATCCAAAGGTCAAACCACCATGGTGGAATGATGCAGATTACTGCAACTTCCATAACAACAAAGGTCATAAAACCAACAATTGTATGGAGTTGAAAAACGCAGTACAAGATCTGATCGACAACAAAAAAATATATGTGGAGGGACCCCAAAACAATAACGATCATTCGGCCTTCAAAGACCCTTTGCCAAACTATGACAAAGGAGCGCCATCATCTTCAAACAACAAAGGTAAGAACATCAATCATGTCTATGAAAAAACAATCCTTTGTCTATTTGAAGTAGAGATTAATCATACAGTTGGTCCTAACATTGACGAAAACAAAACCAAAAACACTACCCCTTTGGATTTTCTCCCAAGCATACAAAACTCTAAAAAAAAAAAATCAATGTCTTAAAAATCAGAGACCGTTAGGAATATCAACCAGCAAATGTAATGACTAGGGGGAAATCCAAGGTAGTATTAAAAGGAGTTGGGCCTACACATGCAATTCCACCTCCATCTCATTATAACATTGTCGATCAACTACAAAAAATTCTTGCACATATATCGATACTAGAACTCCTTAAATTATCACCATCTCATAAGGAGGTTCTAGAACAAGCACTAGTAGCCACTACAATACCAAAGAATCTAGATGTTTTCTAGTTCCAAGCTATGGTGGGACATTTGACTACCCCGCATTGTCTATCATTCTCTGAATAGGATGATGTCTCACTAAACCATCTCCATAATACCACACTCCAAATTGAAGTCTTAATCCAAAATCATCGTGTCAAGAGAGTCTTAATAGATGGGGAGCTTGTCTAAACATTTGCACTCTCAAGTTAATCCGTGCACTAGGGTACTCTGATGATGCTATTGTTTCCCGAAGAAAAATGACTATCAAAGCATATGATGAGGAGGAAATATCATCTAAGGGATTAATTGTGTTACCCATTCAATTGGGGCCAATGATGAAACACATAGCATGTCAAGTATTGGAAAAATATTTGACATACAACATACTCTTAGGATGACCATGGATCCATGAAATGCAGGCCATACCTTCAACATATCATCAATGTTTGAAGTTCCCAATAAATGTACAGGAGGTGACTATATCTACTGATTATAATCATCCTCAACATTGTGACACACTTAGAATCTCCCAAGATACCTTTGTGCCTCACAATAGGGAAGCATCTAGTTCAAAATCATCCAACGAAGAAAAACATCCAAGTATCACCACCAAGTGGGTAGAGAAGAAGAATAAAGAAAAAGAAACAAGTTTTGTTGAAACTCAATCAACAGATAATCTGGATCCACAAAATTCTTTATCACAAAATTTTCAAGAGAAATTCCAACTGACAGACAAGGGAATGGGAACATATTCTATGGAGCAATTGCTTAACCTATCACAGTTAATGCTATCTCCTAAGACATATGGTCAACCATCTATGATAAAACCTCAAACATCATTACTAGTCACAGTTCTTGAAGAAAGGTTTGTCAAAATTGGTACCATAGAGGATGAGTCAGACAAAAAATTGATCCTGGATTGGCTATACAAAGATGAGGAACCCTCGACATCCAATATTAGTCTCAAAAATGTCAATATTAACACTAATAAATATGGAAAAGGGAAAGCTATTTTAGGGAAAATGGGTTATGAAGGAAAAGGACCTATTGGATTAAGAAAGGATGGAACCATAGAGCCTATTCAGCCCCTCACTCTCCACTCAAAAGAGAAGATGGGACTAGGATACTCTGATGAAGAAAAATAGGAACTGGCAAGGAAGGCTGTAGAAAGAATCCTTCAACTTAGAGATAGCTCTGAGATAGATTCAAATGAATATGAGTGAGATTTGTGTTCCAATGTATCTTACACCGATATTCATATTAATTTCATCCAACAATATGCACCTACGTGTGAGGATGGACAAGGTTCTGGGTCTAGAGCATTCATAGCAAGATCACAAAATATTGATGACTCAAGTGGGGACGAATAGACCTCAAGTGAAGTAGACGATCTTGAAGAGTACCATCATTGACATCAATATTCCAATAAACAACTATGATGAAATGGTTGTCCAAACCCTTACATCCATCAACCTAAATGAATCCAATGACCTCATGCCATTAGTCCATCCAGAACTTATTGACTGGGAACCTGTCGAACCTCTGACTGTACCAATATTTGCAGACGATGATGGCATCATGAATTTCCTATGTCATAGTGAAACTGGTACAAGTTCTATCATAATACTCATAACAATAGGACTCGGCAGGAGGGTGTCAAATCTTCTAGTTGCAAAAGTAAAAACATGGAAAATTGATCTAATGGTGAAAACCATTCTATGGTAGCATTAGATCTGGAAAAAGAAAAAATAAAGAATGCATCTAATGGTAAAAACCTTTATGAGGCACTGAAGGATGGAAGATTTGACACTCTTCCAGAACATTATCATGAGTGGTCATTAGTTCTAGTAGAACCAACATAGTCTGTGAACATCGGCACTGAAGAAAAGGTAAAAATCCTACATCTAGCAAAATCCATGACAAATCAAGAGAGACCAAAATTCATCAATTTCTTTAAGGAAATAAGCATCAACTTCACTTGGTCATATTCTGATATGCCAGGCTTAGATCCAAATCTTCTCATGCATCATTTTTCTTTGCTCGCGGGAATCAATCTTGTCAAGCAAAAATTGAGAAAAATGCATTTCCACATCGCATTGATGGTAAAGATAGAGCTAAAAAAATTATTAGATGTTGGATTCATAAGGTCTATAGACTACGCTAAGTGGATATCAAACATTGTACCTATTTCAAAGCCAGACAATAGCATCAGAATATGTATAGATTTTAGAGACCTAAATAAAGCATGCCCAAAGGATGATTTTTCATTACCAAATATAGACATCATTGTGGACTTAATGACAGGGCATGCCATGTTTTCAATCATTGATAGTTTTTCAGGATATATTCAAATTAAAATAGCACTAGAAGACCAAGAAAAAATTGCTTCTACATGTCCATGGGGAACCTTCTGCTGGAACATCATGCCATTTGGTCTAAAAAATGCAAGAGCCACCTATCAAAGAGAAATGACGATAATATTTCATGATATGATGCACACCTTCATTAAGGATTATGTGGATGATATTCTAGAAAAATATTGTACAAGGGAAGGACATCTATATATTCTAAACAAAATCTTCACACGGCTAGAGAAATTCAATGTCAGGTTGAACCCTAAGAAGTGTGTCTTTGGGGTCACATCAGCAAAACTGTTGGGGTACATTGTCTCAGAAAAAGGTATTGAAGTGGATCTAGTGAAATTCAAGGAAATAATGGAAATGTCACCTCCTAGAAATATTAGTCAACTTAGATCACTACAGGGAAGGCTCCAATCGATCAGAAGATTTATCTCCCAGCTGGCGGACAAAATTCATCCTTTTAATCACCTTTTACATAAAAATGTAGTTTTCAAATGGGATATAGGGTGTGAAACAACGTTTGATCAAATAAATCAGTATCTCATGTCACCGCTTATTCTCATGCCACCAACCAAAGGAAGAACTCTAGTATTGCACATTGCCATGATGGATATCTCTTTGGGGACACTATTAGTGCAAGAGGATTATGAAGTAAAAGAACATGCCATCTACTATATCAGTAGAAAATTAAATGGTTATGAAATAAATTGCACTTTCATAGAGAAATATTGTTTGGTGGTGGTGTTTTCTACTCAGTAGCTGAGACATTATATGTTGACCCATACAATTAGGTTAATAGCAAAGATCGATCCTTTAAAATGTCTACTCAGTAAAGCTACCTTAAAAGGTAGACTGGAAAAATGGTTCATGCTATTAAGTAAACTTGACATTCAATATGTGGAGAGAAAAGCCATCAAGGGTCAAGCAATCACTAAACAACTAGCTGATGCTCCTCTACCTGATGATCGACCAAAGACAATGGAGTTTCCGAATACAGATATTCTGACAGTAATGCCCCAACAATGGGTATTATATTTTGATGGATCATACACACAGCACGGATCTGGAGCAGGGATTTTATTCATCTCTCCCCAAGGACACACCATTCTGAAATCATATAGGCTGATGTTTCAGTGTACAAATAATGTGGCAGAATATGAAGCATTGATCATTGGGGTCAAAATAGCAATTCAATGGAAGATCACAGACTTACAGGTATATGGGGACTCTCAACTAGTCATTTATCAAGTGAATGACGAGTATCAAAAAAAAGATGAAAATTTGATGCCCTATAAGCAAAAAATAGATGATTTGAAATAGTTCTTTGTCAGTATAAAGTTTGATCAAATTCCAAGGGTGGAGAACAAAGCTGCGGATGTTATGGCCACAATTGCTTTATTATTACAATTGCCAGAGAAACGTGGTTGTTATGAGTTTATGGTAGAAAAAGTATCCTATCCTTCCCATAATAATTCAGCATCCAATACCATATGCCATCTAGAAACCATTGAAACCTCCATCTATGAAAAAACCTATGCTTACCTGAAAGACAATATCCTTCCTCCTAATCTTTCCAAGAACTAAAAATGAAACTTCATCTGCCAATCCGCTCGACATACTTTAATTGAAGACATACTTTATCATAGAGGTCTTGATGGTACCTTACTCCGATGTCTAGAACACAACGAATTTGAAATAACCCTATGAGAGGTTCACGAGGGCATTTTTGGCACTCATTCAAGTGGGATAACTCTAGCCAAGAAACTCCTCCATTTGGGATATTATTGGCCATGCATGGAGAAAGAATCCTATTAGTTTGTCAAGAAATGTCAAAAGTGTCAGATTTACAGCAATCTGATTCATGCACCAGCACAAGAACTGCATCCTTTCACATCAACATGGCCTTTTTGTCAATGGGGCCTAGATCTGGTAGGAAAAATAAATCCCTCTTCATCAAATGGACATAAATTCATTATCATAGCTACAGAATATTTCACAAAATGGATAGAATCGGTACCTCTTACAACCATCACTGGTAAGAAGATCTCCTTGTTCATCTTGAATTACATAATTTGTCAGTATGGAATCCCTCAATCCATTATCACTGATAATGGACGACCTTTCAAGAATCAAGATGTCAAAGAACTATGTGAAAATTTCCATATCCAACATCGTTTTTCAACACTGTACTATCCTCAAGGGAATGACCAAGCAGAGGCCTCTAACAAAACAATTCTAAAAATCCTCAAGATAATAGTAAACAATGTTAGACATGATTGGCATGTTCAACTCAATCCTGCATTGTGGGCCTATAGAACAAGTAGAACACTAACAAGAGCTACACCATATGCCTTGGTATATGGATCAGAAGCCATATTTCCCATCAAAGTAGAGATTCCATCCCTTCGTGTATCACTCAAAGGAATCATTTCAGATGAAGACTATAGGGTATCTAGACTACAAGAATTGGAATTGTTGGATGAGCATCGTCAACAAGATGTTAATCATCTAATAGCTTATCAATAGAAAATGTCAAGGAGTTACAACCACAGGGTAAAACCGAGGGTCTTTCAGGTTGGTGATTTGGTTCTAAAGGAGAACCCTAGGAATCAGAAGGACAGGGAGAAGAAAGGGAAATTTGAGCCTAACTAGCTTGATCCTTTTGTTGTCATATCAGTGTATGGATCAGGGGCATATCAACTATCAACATCAGAAGGGGTTTCTTTTGATGAGCCTATCAATAGTATCCATCTAAGAAAGTTCTATACTTGAATCTCCTAGTGCACGGGTCAAAATTCTAACAATGGTTTCCTTGATGAAAACTTGGCAAACAGGCATCTTGGAAACACAAAAACACAAAAAAAATATAAAATACAAAAAGAAAGAAAAAGTAAAAAATGAGAAAAGTATACAAAACAAAGAGTGTAATAAAAAATATGGTGAAAACCTAGAAACACGTGTTGTATGTGATTCTAAAGATCAATTTTCCCATCTATTTTGATACATATTGGGATCATTAATCTGACAGTCAGTACCGTTTCATAACATTTCATTATTCTTTCCATCATTGCATACATCATCAAATATTTTTACATAGTCAAGTCTCACTACAAAGCTTGTGGGAAAAATTTGGATATCACTAGGGGAAACAAAATAATCGATTTTATCAATATGGGAGAACAATAGGGTGACAGGAAAATGAAAACAAGGGTCAAAATGCAACATCAATCATCATCAAGAGGGCATCAAACATCCGTATCATATAAGAAAAATCCAAAAAACATATGTCTATGTCAATCGAACTAGGTGGTCTTTTTGTGTGTAACGTAGGCAAGGCTAATCATTGATCAGCCCTCAAGACCCCTAGGAAAATTTAGTAGGTTAGTTCTTTGGTCAAAATCTCGAAAATCATGAATCATCAAATAGTCAGGATGGATGATCTAATCTGAATAATGATTTTGAAACACAATAAATAAAAGGTGGATAAATTGTATTTTTGATTGATATTATCATTTCTTTGGAGTATCTCAATGATGTATTGCACTAGAGAAACAAGGAAGAAGAATTATATTTTTATTTGTTTGTTTTCTATAAGTTAATCATACGAATGTATGAATTGTCGGGGGATGTGCTATGCAAACATATCACCGATGACATTCAGAATTCACACATTGAAATGATTAATCACTGCCTATTTACGCAATGAATGCTTAGGTCATCTCGGTTTAATTATAACTCGATGCTTGTGTTCACTTGCAATATCAAAAATCATGAAAGAAGTACTCGAGTCATCATTGGTCTAACATATACCATTAACACTTGTACTCACTTTCAACATCCAATAAAAGCTCTATGATGATACTAAGCACAAAAATACTATTAAAATGACAATGGTTTTTGCATATAGTTGCATGTTAAAATTAGATTGCATTCATCATAATTCATTATCTACAGGGTATTTTTTGCATAAAGGGTCCAATCAATGATTATCTTATCTACAAATATGACTCAGTATACTTGACATAAATTCAAAATCATCATAAAATTCATCATCTCATCATTAAATTTTCCTCATTTCATCATTCATACATTTTACATCAAATAAATTATGCATTAAATTGTACCATAAATACATCATGTTCATTTTACCATAAAAAATTCATTACATTATATTACCATCCATCAACATCATATGCATTTGATCACTTTTTAAACACATACATCATTTGTCATCCATACATTTTATCACATTTAAAATAAATGCAAGTCATGCCATTGTTATCATAACATCATCCATTATCATTCATCATAAGATTGTCGTTTTTATCATTGTCACATTTTTAAATAAAAATCATTTATCTATCCATCCATACATTTTTATCACATTTTGAAATAAAAGCATCATAAGATCATCATTTAGAGATTCATACATTACATCATACATCCATATATCATATAAATTTTCCTATTCATTTTATCATTCTTATCATCATCACATAACAAATGCATCCATCACATAAAAATCATAAACCATCATAAAAACAAATCAACTTCATCTTGTATATATATCATCAATGTCAAGTTTACAATGAAGTCTGAAACAAAGATACATCATCAAAAATGAGATAAATCGTAGTGTACATAATATCTCCAAAGGATAGTCCCAAAATTAGAGACAACATCTATGATCTACTACTGCCAGAATGTGTGGACCCAACAGGACCAGTACCACCACCACCCCCGGAAGAACTAGGATCTCTGGGATCTCTTCATGGAGGTTGTGTCACACCCTCACTCACTATTCGAGTATGAGTCTGACTAGATCTCAATGGGGCATAACTGACTTTGTGATCAATAGGCACTGCATCATAGTATCTCCCCTATAGAACTCTGTCTCTCAACCAACTCACAAAACCTCTATCATATAATCATCCATCGAGGTACCATCGGCCACTCTCTGTAGGGTCTCAGCCATCTCCTGTACCCTCTCAGCAATCTGTCGGGCACTGTCTTGCTTGGTTGTCAATGTGGCAACCTGAGTCTGCACAATGGCCAATTGTCCCTATACTTGCGCTAGAGCCTAAGCATGGGCTTGAGCTTGAGCCTGCATCTAAGTCTATGTATGAACCAGTAAACCCCAAGCCTGTACCCACTATCCCTGTAGTGTCTATACCTATTTCTGGAGACCTACAATCTATCTCTGATGATCAACTGATGGCACTGCTACTGCTTGCATCTTGCGAGTCCTACTAGATGAAGGACCACTGCTGACTGGCCCTGCCCCTCTACCACCTTTGCCACCACCATCACTACCACTCTTCATGCTACTACCTGATGGAGTATCACCCTCACTATCCACAAAACCCTCGACAACATCCTCCTCTACGAGTAACAGTGCTCTCTCATTTGGAATGGTGATGCGAGGATGTGGAGTCAAAGCCAAAAATGTCGCGTACTCCTCTGTAACAGGTGCCTCCATAATGTCTCTGCACATGTCCCAAGGTGATGGCTGCAGCACCTTGTATCCCTCTACTAAGACCTCATATGATAGACAAGGCCCCCAATCCACTACATCACTCTGTCACCTAGCATAGTGGGTTACCCCCTGAGGCATACACTAAATGATGTCATACTACCTATACAATTGTCATTGGAAAAACCTCTCCAGGAAAAAAGGTGTCCTGCTGATCAGGTACATAGAATCACAAAGGTATCTGAAAACTATGTCATCCTCATCCCACTGCTCACAATCTAAGTACGACAGCCAAATAACCATCTCTGTATCATCAAAAACTCACCTCCAATGCTCCAACTTACCCATCCAAGCCTAGGTAAGCCAACCTCTGTACCGAAACACATACAGTCTGCCTGTTGGTCTATCCATAACTAGAAATGGTCGAGCAATAGAAAAGTGCTCCCATGCCCACACTTGTAACAAGGTCATCCCTGCTGATAAACTGTGTACCCCAAGGTATACCTGTAATGCCCCGCCAAGTAACCTTAAAAAAAGTTGCAATTAATATCATAAGTGAACCAATTTTTTTTTATAAAGTGCATTTAACATACACATTCGTTTACTCGTTAACAACAACCTCTAAGGCTACAAAGTTAGGATTACTTAAACCCACACATACATATTACATACAACCATAAAATTATGAACCTTATGATATAAACATCATACATCATAAGAATACCACATAACATAATAAGATAATCAACCAAGATACAATCCCATAAACATTATCTTAATCCAATAGATACATCACTCATTCCCAGAATGAGGCAATAGTATAAAAGATTACAATTACAAAATTCCACCTCATAAACATAAGAGAGATAAAATAACTTATACAAGTTAAAATATTACAATGCAAGAAATTACAACAAGAACCGCGAGCTATCCATCTGGATGTCTCGCCACCAAGTACTGAAGATCGATGGGGACCCAATGGTTTTGGTGCATGTTCCACCCTACCAATGTGGTACCCGAAGGCCCACCCCCCATGCTAGGAGATAGTAACAAAGTAACATGGACAAATATTCTACTACCTCTAACCAAAAGCAAACTCAAACTGACTCATACTGTTATAACCAACCAAATGAATTAACAAGTACAACTCATTCATCATACAAGTACGAATCAAGTACAACTCAAGTACAACATAAGTACAAATCAAGTATGAAACAAGTACAACACAAGTATAACTCCAACATCACTGACATAGGTCACATTGCTTCCAGACATAAAGTAGATCAAGTATGTTCACAGAACCATACATATAAAATAATTAACAACAGTTGTCATAGATAGAGTGTCACCACATAGTTTGTCATGAGATCTCCTCTAGGCATTCTTCATAGGCTCCAGCACAAGTAATCCTGGTGACCTCAACCGAATCCCGACACTCATACTCACTCATGCGGAATCAACTACCTCTCGTAAGAATAAGATAGTTGATCTTGCCATTCCAAGCCTTCCCACTCATCCCAAGTCTAAACAAGCCCTTGTGTCTATGAGTGAGGTAAAATTATCTTGATTAGTGAGAAGTTAGTCCTAATCTTCTAAGTACATTATTTTAATTATCACTTGTTTAAATCACTCCTGAAGGTTATCCAGTTTACCTCTTTGGGCTCTGGCGCCTAACAGAAGCCACTCTTCTAATCGACAACACACTCACAACCAATCACCAAGGGAAACACAAGTGCATACAAACTAGGCATCATAACCACTCCAACACAAGGAGGATACAAATAATAGAAACTCACTCCAAACATCTTGGAGGCAACAATCACATAGTCCACTCCTTTCAAGGAGACATGGATCCCATAATCCGCTCCTAAACCAAGGAGGTGCAAACATCCCCATTCATGAAAATTGGGTAAAACTAAAAGATGCCATGCACTACCCAAGGGAAAACAACTGGATGGCATAAAGATTCAACAACCCTTATCCTCTAAGTTCTTCTGGAAGACTTATAATTTAGGACTAACACTAAATCCCAAAACCAACAATGCAACTTGACGACATAGCAACAAAAGCATTCAAGTCATCAATCAAATCTAATATTTGGATTTCCTAAATCCATACTCATTCAATGGGTAGTGTTGACAAAGTCAAAGACATGATAAATAAATCATCTAAAATAATCATAACCCCTATTTCCCTTTTCATTATTAGAAATCTAAAACAATTAAACTTACTTCCCTTTACTGAATACAAAGAATTAAATCCTTTAAGATAAGCATGAGGAAGATACTACTTTTGGATATACTAAATTCATATCTCTTTCATAATCCAATCACAATGATTCAATTAATCTAAATAGAAATTAATAAATAACATAATTGATTGATTCATCAATAAAACTTCTTAATTTACTTTTAAATCGACACAAATTCATGCAAGTAAACTCTTTCCATTTCCTAACCAAATTTTACATCTCATTCAATTTTCTATTTAAAAAATTCAATCATTTTAATATAATAACATATTGTTTCTCTATCCATTTTTCATACATACTAATCAATCCAATTTTAATTCTATATTCAAAAATATATTGCATTTTTTAAATCAAATATTTAACTCTTTCAATTAAACTTTAACAAGCCATTTTTAAAATAACAATAGTTTCCCATATGTTTATAATTTTAATTCCACTAATTTAATATACAAATTTTATTTAAAATAATATAAATAAATATAATACTTTAGTATTATAAATTATAATATAAAATATTAATATTTATAAATATCAATTTATTATTATTTAATATTTTCAGAACAGCCATGGGAAAATAATTTAACAACAGTCTCATGTTTTAAGCATAACTCAAAAACTACGATCTGGGTATTTGAGATTTTTGGAGAGGGCTAAGAAAATTTAAAAATTCAGAAACCCTTTAAATTTCCTGAAAACCCAGTTTGTAAAAGTGAAGTTATATGCGACGCAACCAGACCATTTTACCATGAAAACATAACTATACTGCAGACTTTAAAATCCGTTTTTTGATAATAAACAGAAAGTTTCATTTTCTAAAAACATTCTAAATGCATTGTTCAATCTCTATGTTTTATTTCAATAACAACAAAAATCAATTTTCCCAATTAATTTAAATTCAATTAAAGTTTTCACAATTTTCACTCAAAAATTTTCACAAGCAAAGGCTGTAACTTTGTTTAATTCTTTTCTTCTAATATCAAATTTGTTTTCTAAAACATATTTAACAAACAAATCTTTAATCATTACTATTTTAAAGAAAACAATCAAGAACAATAAAACACAAAGACGAAAACCTGGTATAAGAAGCTACAGGAAGAGATGAATTTTTGATGCAAGTCTCATCCAAAGATTTCCTGAATTTTCTTCAATCCTCCAATGAATCCAATCCAAAATCCAACAAATACAAACAATCTTTCCTTCAATCAATTCTACAGTAAAACTTTCTTCAAACCCTTGTGCAAATTTTCCAAAAAATTTTCTCTGCTGTAAAAATATATTTTTCTAAAAACTTTCCCCCTAAAATTAAAACATATATTCTTATAAATCAAAAATACCTAATTCAACCCTAATTCACATTACATGCAAATTAGATATTTCAATTTCAATATTTACAACCCTAATTCACATTATATGCAAATTAGATATTTCAATTTCAATTTCAATTTCAATTTCAATTTTCAATTTCAATTTCACTTTTCAAAAACTCACTTTCAATTTAAAATACAATTTCAAATAATAAATTAATTTCCAAAGTTGCAACCAATTTCCCAAATAAACATTTAATTACAATTTCTAATTTAATTCTCATACATTGGAATTAAATTCCAAAATTAATTCTAATTCTTTTATTTCCTTTCATTCTCTTGCATCACGTTTAATTAATTTATTTAATTATTTAATAACTAAACTCAACCCCCTTGGATTAAATTTAATTAATTAAATAATTTAAATATAATCAATTAATTTAAATATAAACTTTTATCCACATTGCATTATTTAAATTAAATAATCAACATGATTTAAATGCAATTATTCTAAATATCTATTTCCAAATCAAGAATGCTTTAGAATTAAATAACATCAAAGCAAGACCAGACAATGACTCGACACACACAACTGACGACACACTAAGGCTAGGGCATAGACTTGACACATGTTACCTAGCTACTATCTCCCGTTTAACTTAACCGTTGGATCGACACGCTCAAACCTGTGAAACCAGGTGGAGTCGGTGTCATGTACCTGCAATCCTGCAACCAAGTAAAGAACATCATACAATATATCCAGCATATAATACACACCGTGAAGAAGGAATTACGGATTCGTAGGGCGCTCGCAAACGAGTGATGCGAAACCGTCCTCTTCACCAATACACTCATTGAAACTGACACTTCCATCATAATCCAGTAATCTCATAATAACATCTCATGTTAACTCTACAACATCATTAATCCATAATACATGTGAAACAAAATCAGATAACTACATCTCACAATAAGAGCGATCAAAACATCATAACAAAATGTATCCAGTATCAAAGTAAATGCAACCAAACATAGCATAAAGCAACTTGAACAAGAAGCAGGGATATTACAATACCACTGAATGAAGGTCATGGTAGAGATGTGCCCGCATGCACACCCCCCATGCATATCTCATACCATGTACGATCATGCTCTCTAGAATCCTGCCCCAACCCACAAGGAATCCCTTTGACCTATGACCAGGGAAAAGGAAACCTCCAATGAATCCAGCAAGTACTGCTAGTAGTGAAGCGTATGCATCAGCAATCCTCCTACATCGGACACTCGAACCTGCAATATCCTGATCCTAAAACACTTTGCAGAGAGTGTCTCTCCCACCAGCCTCATGAGAATCGTACACCACAATCTCCCCCATAAATGGAATGTGCAAAATTCGCCACACATCCTCAGGTGTGACCGTCACCTCACTAGTGGGCAAGTGAAGGGTTTTATGGTCACTGTGCCACCTGTTAGCCAAAGCGGTAAGGGGACCCCGATTAATCCTAATCTGGGGTATGTCAAGTAAACTGGTGAGGCCGCAGCGACCTATAATCTGAATCTCATATGGAGTCAGATTAGGTATCAAATCGGTCATCCAAGGGAACCGCTCTCACATCTAGAGATTACTGAGACGCTCCTATCATCATGAGAAAATTTAAAATCAGTGCACTATGTCAAGAAATCAAAAATCATTCCACTATCAAGTCTAAATCAAAAATTGGTATGAATTTTTTGATCAAAATTCATGAAAATACATTAACAAATCTCACCTATCATGAGGTTCATCAAACATTATCGAATCTCGCCTATCATGAGATTTATTGGATATAGAATCATTTCCTCACCTATCATGAGGATCATCATTAATAGGATTATTCTCACCTATGATGAGATTAACTCTTATTTAATCATCAAAATCAATCATCAGGCATTTGGATCATCAATCATACCAATCTAAAGAATGGATATGATCGGAATTGATGAAATCAAGGTTAACTAAGTCAAAATCTACAATTTTGACATAGATGCGTTAAAATAGGCATCCAAAGCGCTAAATTTCACAAGAGCTATTTTATCCATCAAATGCACTAAAATAGGCACCCAAGGCGCTATTTTATCTGAAGCGCTATTTCAACACTCCAAGGCACTATAATAGGGCACCAAAGAGCTACTTCACCCTAAGCACTTTTTTACTGCATCAATGCGCTAAGACAGTCTATCAAAGCACCACTTTATCAAAATTACTATAACAGACCATAAAAGCGCTAATCTGCCAAATCAAAGCGCTAGAATATTCTAAGCACTAAAATCTGGCATCGATGCACTAATTCAACCTACCTAAGTGCTAATTTATGAAAGCGCTACATTATCATACGAAAGCGCTAGAGAAAATAACACAAGTGCTAAATCTCAAAGCGCTAATACAGCTAATCAAAGTGCTACACTAAAGTGAAAGCGCTACACCGAAGTGAAAGCGCTACAACATGACTTGGAAGCTTTAAACTAACTAAAAAATACATCAACCATTAAAAAGCATAAAAAAATAAAATTGCACAAAAATCGAGAAGGATTATGGGTACATACCGGAGGTCCATACGCGACCAGCTGCTGGTGACATTGAATGCGCTTGAAACGGTGAGTGTGGTAAGGGATTGGCATCTTGCTCCAGTTGGCTAAAAAGTCTCTCTCACAAGAATTTTAAACTCAAAAAGTACAAATGATTTTGAAAATGACATTTTGGACTATATATAACTTTTGAAAAGGGATTTTTGTGGGTTTTTAATTATATTTTGATTAATTTTATTTGTGAAATTAATTAAACGTCATCTGTGGGCTATATTTTCTTCATCATTGTTAGGAGATAAATTATTTCTTCATCATATCTTCATCAAATCATCAGAAAATCATACAAATTTCTAAAATTTCTAAAAATCATCAAATCATTAATTTATCTCCCGAGGGGGCATATTATCGACAATCATCTGAAAATCAATATCTAGGGCATGTATGGGGCATACTAAGTTTTTATGATCGATCCTGGCAGTAACAGCAAAAAATTTCTTTGAAGCAACGCGTAAACATATCACTTCGAAGAGGGGCAAAATGTATACACCTAAAAATGGTCTGGAGAATTCTGATTAATTAAATACAAATCATTTGATTAATTATCCTAATTTCTTCTACTATTTGAATAAATAGAAATATTTATTTATTAAGTTCATATTCACATTCACATTTAAATTCTTCTAATATCTCATCTTAATTAAATAAATAAAATTAAATACTTTGTTTGATTTAATTATCATTTTCCTATTTTATTCTATCACATCAATCTTAAATTAATTAAATAAAGATTAAACACTTTATTGATTAATTACCATATTCTTTTAATTTAATAAACAACTTCTATAGTTTGTTTTATTAAATTATTTATTCCTTTTTTTCTAATTTAAATAAATAAAAAATATTTAAATAAAGGCATAAAGAATATTCCTCTATATTTCCTCAAAATTGAATTAGTTATCCTATGTCTAATTTATGTCAAAATCATGTCAAGATTAATTGATTGAAACTTCACGAGAAGTTTTAAAGACAAATTGGAGAAAAATTGCAAATTTATCTCTCAATCCTCCTTTATCAATCTTTCCTCTTCTCTTGCTTGGTGTTTTCATGGGTAGAGACAATCTCCAAATTTCTCTCAATCTCCTCCATCTTTCACCATTCAATGCTCTAGATTGAATCCAAGCCTCATTGAACCAAGAAAAGGATCCCAGGTTATCAAGTTTACTCTGCATAATTTCATCCAACATCCAAGCATCCAAGTATCCCAACATCCAAGCATCCAAGAATTCAAGCATCCAGCATCAATTTTTCATATCATGGCTACCTCCTATAGCTGCATTTGTCAATTTTCATGTCAATTCATATTGCATTAGTTTCTTTTATTCATATACATATTATCAACATCCTTCTCGTTCTTTGAATTGTCATTTTAACAATCATAGTGCTCACATGATCTGAGAGCCAAGTGATTTAATAAATCTTTGGAGATAGAAAGAAATATGATTATTTCAGTATATTATTGTTTTGAATTAGTTCAATTAGCTTTGTCTTTGATATAATGTCGTATTAAGAAGTGTTTTTGTGCTTTACACCTTATTCACACTTACAAAGACAATCTCATCTGGAAAATCCACTATGAGAGATTTATGATCATCTATGGGTGATTTGGCCAGTTGGTCTACTATGAATTATCCCTTGATAGCTCTCTTGTCCACATAATCTATATCAAACTCACTCAGGATCATCACCCATTTGGCTATTCATCCTGTTAGGGTTTCCTTTTCTAGTAAATATTTGAGTGGTTCGTCCTTTGAAATCAGCTTCACCTTTATCCTTAAGATGTAATGCCTTAGCTTTTGTGTTGAAAACATGACTAAGAGACATGCTCTTTCAATGGGCGAGTAGTTCAGTTCGTAACCCACTAGCATTCTGCTAATATAGTAGACTCCCCTTTCTTTATTATTATCATCTAGTTGGGCCAAGAGAGCTCCCAATGTTACTTGTGTGGTAGAAACATATACTGACATCTCATTTTCTAGAATAGATGGCATGAGTATAGGAGGAGTAAGTAGGTACTCCTTGACTTTTTGGAATGTTTGGTCACATCTCCCATCCCACTTGAAGTTCATGTCCTTATGTACGAGATGAGTGAGGGGGTGGCACTTGTCTGCCAGTTTTGCAATAAATCACTTGGCAAATTGTAGCTTCCTATTGTGTGGTTTCACAATACGCCCCATTTTTCCCTTTGGCAAAATAAGGACCCTTTTTTTCTCTTGTTCCCTTTTTCTTTCATTTTCTTTGGCATTCAGTTGTGGCTTGGTCAATTCTTGCTCTCTTTTTCAATCTTGTTTGGTCCTTATTTAACCCTATATTTTCTTTCTCAGATTCAGTTTTTAATCTTTTTATGAAGTTTGATATATCACGAGAAACTGCAATCTCGGAGTTTTGCGATTGTATCAAAGTGAATTGTATCTTCAGTTGGTCTTAACCCCACCTGGTAAGTCATCGAATGAAAGTGTCAATCTTGAGATATATTTTATTCTTGTATCAAATTTCAAAAAAAATATTTGTAACTTAGAAACTGGAAGGTCTATTTTGAAATGTTTTGATCTTTCTTGAGCTTAGTTTTCGGTCTTTTCTTTCATTTTGGTTTGTGTTTTCTCTCTAAAGCTAGGAGGTAAACTCCTGAATCTTGGTATTTCTCATAAAATTTGATACTGAAAGTTATTAATCCTTGCGATCATAAATTTATAATGTACCTTTAATGGTATATGCCTCACAAGTGATCTGAGTGACACCAGAGTGCCACGTATGATCACCACACCATCTTTCTCCTCTAGTAGTGAGCCCACAAAAAATCTAGTTGTTCGTAATTTGAACCTTAATCTATAATGATTGCACTTTATTCATAAAATTAATACATTGTAATAGGTAATTAATTAAGGTGGAGAACTACTCATGTACTCGGAATCACTTTAAACATATAGTTTCTTTTGTAACACCCTACTTCGTGTCATGCTGCAAATTTGTAAAGGACATTGAAATAACAAAATAATACTGGCACACAAGGAAAGGTAAATTTTGAGAAAACAAGAACACAACTACCAAGGGTTTTGGAGTTTTATTTCAAAATATTTTCATTATCAAATAGAACTAGGTATGTTTTAAATAACTAATTTTATGTTAGTCATTTTCATGTATGAAGATCTTGAAAGATGTTTTTTACCTTTTAAAAAAAATGAAATGGTGATTATTCTTTGATTTTGAATTTAACCGAAAGGTGAATGAAAGTTTTATAAATTGTAATAAATTTGTACTTAAATTTAACCCTAACTCACATGCAAGGAACACATTTGAAAATGCAGAAAAAACGAGAAAAAATGAGTACTTATGATGCAAGAGTTGAAGATGAGTTCAAATATTGCAATTCATAGGCCATACTAATCAATATGGTAGTGAAAGACACTCATATGGGATGGTCTTTTGATGTTGAAATTTTCACTCAAGTAGGGTAGGAAAAAACTTCTCAATGTATTGGGAATGTTATAGAAAGTGGGTTATTCTAAGGAGGAGGGTTTCCACCAGTAATGGAGGCCCCTGAATTGGTTATACAATGTATGAATCATTGTAACCTTGACAAAATATTTATTGAGAAGGAAGAAAGAGTTTATGAAAATCTCATGCTAAAAGGAATTATGTACACATTTGGGCTTCCTACTTTTCCTCAGATGTATAGTATTAATATAAAGGCAAAGGCTAGGACATATCAGATTGTTGAAGCTCACAATAGAGAAATTATGAGTACCCATGGTGCCAAGATCCAATTACACCACAAACAAAAATAATTCAAGATATTATAACTCTACTAAGGAGGATACTTGTTTTAAAAGATGCCAGTAAATTTGAATCCTAGATATTTGTAATAATATCTAGATTGATGGGGAATCCCATGCAAATGCATTGAGGGAAATTTATTAGTGAAAAATTATATGAACAGATAAAGAAATTTCCCAAAACCAGATGTTTTTATTTATCTTCATATGTGATTTATTCTTGCACCATGAGGGCAAAAAACAAGGGTTGAAGAGGATTGGTACTCTGGGTAGGGAGGTTGGAAATAGTTTTATATATGCTCATTTACCTCAGATCATTATTCATGCACATAAAGAGAATTACAAGAGATTTAATGATGTGTTCTCCATGAAGTTGGTTAAAACTATGAAAGTTGATAAAGCCAAAAGATTGTCCTTGGAAGCACAAAGTGTTATTAGACCAATGTGAGGCTGGTATATTTAGTTCCCCACCTACTCCTACATTAGGATGGAAGGGTTTGGTGGAAATCCATTTATGCTGCCCAATTGCCCAACAGATAATTTTCTACTATTAGAATTAGTGAGATAGTTAAAACCGTGTTAGGTTCTTTATAACAAGGCTCACAAGAAGGCATCTTTCTTATTTCATATAGTATTAGGGAATTATAAATGCAATACAATAAGGGTGTATAACTTATGTGAAGAAGAATTGAGAACATATAATTTTGATTTTTTTCCACTTCAGAGAATGTACTATGATCTTGAAGGGAATATTTCCAAGACTATTGCTAGTTACCATGCTCATATCTAGCACCTAGAATATTAATGGCTTAATTGTTAAGATGAACACAAAGTAAGGTTGAGAAAATATGAAAGAATATCTCTATAATCTACTTGAATTATTATGCTTCATGATATTCTAGACTAGCTAGAAGAGGATGATGGAGAAGTGTTGAATAAAGACTATAATAAAGATAGGGTGTATGATGAACCCATTCTAGACCCAGATTATGAGGGTGAAGAAATTATATAAATTGATGAGTTCTTTGCACAAATTTTATTACACACTCAACACTAGATACATGTTTTTTTATAAGGCTTTGAGAGAAAGATGAATTGAGCCCACATTCTTAGAAGACAAGAGAAGAAAACAAATAAATTAAATTGCATTTGAGAGTGGGGAACCTACTAGAAAGAAAATGAAAACTAGTAAGCTAGCTCCTAGTATAATAATTGAAGAGAAAATCCCAAAGGTTTCAAAAAAGGAAGTTCCAATGAAACCATATGATAAGTGGAGAGATGTAGAACCAAATAAAGATAAATCAAAAGTAGGAACTAAAGGTGCATATTCCTCTACAACAAAACCAAGAAATAAACCAGTTATTTAAGAAGAAATAGGAGTAACATAAAATGTTGGTACACAAACAAGGTTTGCATCTCAAAGGGCTGCAACACTATTTAATTCTCCCTCTATTAATATGACTAATGTGAAACAAGCATTGGGAGGAACTCTTGTGGTCTTGGATGAAATTTCTAATATGAATGAGGCTAGAACGAAAGAAAAAATGGATAAACAAGGTAAAATAAAAGAAGTCCAAAGAAAAACTCATGGTACAAAAAATGATAGAATAAATTCCTAATGCAAGGTCCAACCCTATAAATATTGAAGAAGAATTCATAAAAGGAACACTCACCTTAGAAGTAGGGAGCCTTGATATTATTGAGATGGAAACATAGGAGACTGCAAAGTGAGATCCTATTGATGAAAACATTATTGAAGATACTTTTGATTCCCATCCTTCACTTGGGAATGTGTCAAATGATAATGAACAATCGCAAGTCTTTGGAAAATTAGAAGAAGACTTGGTTGAAGCTCAAGTTAAAAAGGGAGAAGCTACATAGATTCTAGGTGAATAGTTTGAAAATGAAGAAAAACTTGGTGTAGCAAAGAATAAAGAACGCAATTTTTAGGAAATTAATATTGAACATCTAGATAGATAAGAAAATGTAAGTCTCCAAAGAGAGGAGATAGTGACAAATCTTAGTAATCCTCAATCTATGCCAAAAATTGTTAAATAAATTCTCATTTTAGAAGAAGTAATAGATAAAGCTGAAGAAATAAGAGAAGAGATTCCTTAATCCAGTGAAAATTTGAAACAAAGGAATGTTATAGAGGTAGAGATAAATAATGATGCACCTAACTGGTTGATCAAGGAATTGGCTTTTCTAATGGAAGTAGAAATATTGTCTTTGGACCTTAATAGTTTTGTACAAGAAATAGATACTCCAAAGCCTAGGTGCAAAGCTAAAGCAAAACATGTCATACAAAGGAAATTAGATGATGATAGAACCATCCATGTAGCTACTCCAATAGCTGGTAAAAATAGACATGAAATAACACCTAAGGAGTATAAGATAACAAGTATTAATGTTGGAAATTCATCCTGGAAGTAAAAGTTGAATGAAATAGAGGTGAAATTGGATGCCACTATTGCTAGAGTATAAAAGTATAAAAATAAGAAAAGAGAATCGAAAGAATGGGTTGCTACCTTAGAACATTTTATAAAATATCTAACCCTGTCTAGTCAAGCATATATTGAATTTCCCCAGCATCCAATACTAATGTCACAAGAATAGGTGGATGCATTTGTAGTGGTTCACCATAAAATGAATGTATTCAAAGAATGGATAGAGTATTGGGTAAAACAGGGGGAAGAATTCATCACAGATGCAATAGGAAATATAAGGAAGCATACTACTAGTTTGAAAAATCAAAAATCTTTGAAAGTGAATGTAAGGTTCGTCAAGAACAAATTGGTATTGAAACAAAAAATATTGAAATCCTCATACAAATGGATGTCCAAGGTTTAATACAAGGAAATGTAATGTCATAGCAAGAAACTCTATTTCTAGAACAATGTAAGAAACAATTGAAGTGGGAAGGTGACATGTTGACACAATGTGTTGAAGGATTTGAAAAAGTCACCATCGAAAGTAGAAAAATGCTTGATAAGTATCAAGATTTTATTGAATTGTTAGCACGTGAAATTTGTGATCCCCAAACATCAGGACACAAAGGTAAAGAAGCTAAAGCTTTCAAAGAATAAATCGAAAGAAAAAAAAACCATGTTCATTTATTAACTCGAGAGGTCATTGATGAGATCATACAGTGCAGGAACACTATAGATAAATATGAAACAAACAAAATGCAAAAAAATGATATAATACTTCAGGTATCATAAGAATATACCAGGCTTAAACTAACTTGGAAAGATATACAAGGGATTTCAAAAGAGAATATGCATCAAACATTGGGCTCTTTCTGAGAGTATCAATTGAAGAAAGACAAAGAAAGGATCCCAGAGCTCGAACATGAGTCTTGAATTATAAAAGATATCAGATACTGGAGGTGTTACAGTAATATTTGTTTTATAGTTTTGCAATTTGTTCCTGGTCCTAGTGGATGTGTTTTTTCTAGTATTCAGAAGGATACCGATAGCCTTGGTTTGTGCAGAGTATTATGTACCAGACTAAGAAATGAAGAGTTTTTCTGCTAATGAAGTCAAATATTTGACTTCATCTGGAATATTCTAAATGGCAGTTGATGTATGCCACATGTTAATTTTTGATTTGCTATTTTTAATTCTCTAGATAAACTTTAAGTTTAAACTCTTGGGGCATTGTTCCTATAAAAGGCCATTTACTACTTTATTTTCATTTTAAGTTCAAAATTTGTGGATGTCAGAAGAGCCAAAACTTCTCTAAGTTTTGTTCTTTTTTTTGTTTTCTAAATCATTACAGTCTAAAACTTGTATGCATGTAGACAATGATTAATATCAGAGCCAATTTGATAGCTACCTATCTCATGAATATTTTGTAGCTAGTTTTGTTAGTTCCACCAAACAAGACTGTATGTTGTGTCATTTAAGGGTGCATGTAGAACCTACTCGGTGTCCAAACTAAAACCCTCTCTTTAAAATATCACACCATTTTATATGTAGTTGTGAAGAAATATGGTGAAGTATAAAGCAGTTTTCTTTAATTTAATTAATTCTTTGGGGCATGTCTTGATAATAACCAAGAGAAATTTTAATTTTTAAAAAAATTATGCTTTACTTTAGAATAAATGCTTAAATTTTTGAAAATGTTCCAAACAATAGATGAATGGATGGAAATTTATTGAAAATATTTTGTTTTTTATGAAATTGTTGAATGCTTAAAGCTAAATCTACTTAATTGATGGAAAATTAAATTATTGATATTCATGAAATATTATTTTAAATATTTTTATTTCATGATGTTATTTTTATGAATGAATTGTAAATCTTGTGTAAAAAGCCTATGATTCTTGCTAAAAAACCAAAAATAATCATATTCCCTTTGAGATTAACAACAAAATCACATCATACCCTGGAGCGAACCTAGTATGATCATGACCCAATTACCATAGACTTGGGATTAAACTAAGCCAATCTATTGTTTTGTTGAGGAAGATTCCCCCTTTAGATTGTCTTGTTCCATATCTTTCAAGAAGGATAGGCTCTTTGTGGTTTTTCTATGAAGATTTTTATTCGCCCTATTGTTACAAGTGAAATAATCATCAACACTTCCCTTGTAGGCTCCTTAACTCTTTTAGTGTCTTTAGCAGAGGCATCTCTATTATAGTTTTTACCTTTCAAGGATCCACATCTATCCCTCTTCTTGACACTATGTATCCCAAAAAATTTCTATATGTTACTCCAAACACACACTTCTTAGGGTTGAGTCTCAGATTGTATTATTCTAGTCGATCAAACACCCTTGCTAGGTTTTTCAAGTGATCTTCCTTTTTGATTGAATTTTCTAGAATTTTGTCTACATAGTCCTCCATGATTGTGTGTGGCATATCATCTAATAAGGTCGTCATCACTCTTTGATAGGTTTCTTTTGCATTCTTTAGAACAAAAGGCATTAAATTTGAGTAAAAAGTACCCCAAGCACAAGTGAATGTTGTTTTGTGTTGGTCATCTAGAGAAATCTTTATCTGGTTGTATCCGAAGAAACCATCCATTAAGGATAGCATATCATGCCCTGTTGTTAGATCTACAATAATGCCAATGCTTGGCAATAGAAATTCATCTTTTGGATAGGCCTTGTTCAAGTCTCTAAAGTCTATACATATCTGTATGCCCCTAGTAGGTTTGGACACTAGAACTAAATTTGATATCCATTGTGGATAGTCAACAGGTCTGATGAAACCCACATCTAGTAGCTTCTTTAGTTCTACCTTTACCAATAATGCTATTTGAGGATGCATTTTTTTGAGTTTCTTTTTAATAGGCTTTTCTCTAGGGATGAAAGCTAGATGACATACCACTAATGTTGGATCTAGTCTAGGCATGTCAGGATAGGTTCAAATTTTTTTTACCTTTCTCTCATTGATGAACACTATAAAAATTTCCTTCTACTTAGGATCATGATGTTGCATGGTATGTTATCTTTTGGTCCTCTATTGTGCCAACATTTATGGACTCTACTTCTTCTACAAGGAGTGTTGATATTTCTTGATATTCAGATATGGGGGGATTGAATCCTCCATCCTTGGGTCCCTCTAGGAGGTTTTCACCTTTGGATGCGTCTTTTATTTTTCTTTTTTTCTAGATCCGATAGAGCCATGGTGTGGTTTTCCCTAGGGGATCGTATTTTTATATTTTTTATTTCATTTTTGCGACTAGAAGATTCAGTCTCTCCACCAAAGTATGCCTCCTATTCTAGCTCCATGATGAACCCTGCTTTGTGATCTCCAAGCTGGTATGTATGTTCAAAGTCCTGTGAACTCTATGATTGCCTCGTCATTTTGGAATTGATCCAGAATAGGTGTATGTTTTTGTTGATCCCAATATATGAGTTGTGGGTAACAGAGTGGGAGACTATCATCTTGGTCTACAAAGCTTAAAAAAGTAGGTGAAAGGGTTAGTATGGCATTGGTTTCTTTTTCCCACAAGGTATCTAGGTCATCATTACTAGAAGCAAGGTAATCATATCTAGTGACAAAGGAAGGAGAATCCCATTCATACTCATTAGAGTTTGTTTTAGAATGGTAATAGATGTTGGGAATGGTTTCCATGTACTAGAGAGGGAACATATCAATTCTAAAGTTGTCGAGTAAGTCTTTGATGGGTAACTCATTGTCCATGACATGATAGATATCTAGTGCCTTAATGCTAGCAAAAGTTTATTTTCTCTTCCAAGAGGTTCGTCTAATTTTTGGAATGACATATTTTGGTTTATAACCTAGCCCCATATTTTTATTCCTCTATTCCAATATGATAGGCTCTGATTGGCCTTGTTTATGTAGCCCAAGGCCGTCTTTTCCATTGTATCCCATTTTTTTGACTAATTGATAACCTGTAGTGTTAGGATCAATTAAAATGGGTTGTGGATTTTCTAGTTCTTTTTGGTCCTCCTTGTAGATCATGGATGAAAGGTCCTCCTAAAATATTTCTCCATTTTTCATGTCTCCCCATCTAGTAAAAATAGTGGGTTTGGCTATCATTTGTAGTATCTTGATCTCTTTTGGACTCCATATACTCTAGGTGTTGGTGGAAACATGTTGATGAAGAATGCTTGGTTAAAATGGTAGTTCCCATTACCATTGTCAAGTACTTGAATCTTGAATTGTGTTTTCTCACTTGATGTGTTCTTGGTATAGGTTGATGGAAGCATGGAAGGGTTGACATAAGAAAACAAATGTAAGCCTATATCATTTCTAGGCACATGTTAGATTTTACTGTAATTCTCCTCCAAATTTACACAAAAATGGAAAGGCTCAGGATTGGCATACAGTGTTACTTCCTTTCCTTCATGGGTAAAATTTAGGCACTGATGAAAAGTGGAAGGGACTTCTTATAATCTGTTGGTTGTTTTTATGGTAACCAAGATGATCTTCAGAATTACCTATGGATATTTTCATTTCAAAAAATAATCTCTAAAGGGATTGACAAATGAAAAAGTAAAAGTTGCAAAACTTTCACTCTTGCACTTCAGGCTCTATGAAAACTAGGAGGTTTATCCCATAATCTATATTCGAGAATTAATATGACCAATATGCAAATACATTGTCAACACAGATACTTCTCATATAACCACTTAACTACATAATTTATTGAAAAGGTGGACAAGTCTTTTAACAATATACTACAAATGGAGTATGAGAATAATGAAAAACTCAACATAACCATAATAGTAATTCATTCAAAATATTTCTAAATAAAGAGTGACTTGTTGATGAATTGACCCAAAAAATGCATTGAGTACTTTGCTTGAACTAGTACCTTATCCTAAACACAAAGTCAATGATAACCTATGAAACTTGTTAACAATACTTCACATAGAAATATATGAGTTTCAAGAAACACTACATTATAGTACTCCCATATTACATTCTCAACCACTAATTCTTACAAATATCCTAGCATATAATTTCTATGAATCAATAACTTTATTCAAGCATTTATACTAGTTCATTGAACTAAATAGAAAGAATAATATCACACAACTATTGCAAATTATGGAGATGAATAAAACAATCCTTGATTATATTATTCATTATTCATAAAACATTTACAAAGGAGAGAAAATGGTTATGAAATTAGAACCACTCTGCTTCATATTTGCTACCTTGTTATCAAAATCACATACACTATTACAGACTTAGAACCAAAGATAAAACAAAAATTTCAAAATATATTATGTATTCCTCATAAAATTCACTATTTCAATTGCAATGCAATGAAATTGACTTTTTGGTCTTGAATTCCTTCTTATAGAAATGAAGGAGAAAAATAAGCTTTGAACTAGAAAGCACACGTCATTTTTCTATTGGATTGTTATAACATATATTCTCTTTCCAGTTACACTCGAGCTCTCAGGTGGTCGGAATAAACATGAAGCAAAACTATTCTTCATTTGTTGATAGAGATCTGGTCCCACCATCAAAAGGAATCTTTAGTTGTTACAAGAGCCTCAAAATATTTCCCAGGTGCTCAAAAAGTGTTTCCATAGGAAAACCCAATCAACAAAATTTGAAAGCATGTAAAAACATAAAAATGATTTATCCACATTAGCACCTATTCCATCACTTTTCAAGTTGAGGAGAAAATAATATTTTTGCAATACTTCATCAAAATCCTAATTTGTACTATTTTCAAGCTATGCATTGTTTCTCTCATGTCTATTTTTCATCATCACTCTCTTACAAGCTTACTTAGTATAGTTATCCAACCATGTGATGTATTCTTCCTCAGTTGGCCATTTTGCATCCAGAAGCCTTTGCACCTTCACATTGTGTTGAGTATATTTAGCATAAATTAAGGCCCTGTCCTCCTTGACAAAAGCATCCATTTATATCAATATGTAGATTCAACATGGAGTAATTTCTTGTAGTTAATGTCATCTTAGCTTATGTGACCATCTCTCCCAAATCACACCTCCATTTATTAAACAATTTTAATTCACCATTTTGATTCAATATCTTAGGCATATGATTCTTCTCCATTTCTTTGAATACATTTAGCTTACTCTAGAGTTGCATCCCTAACTTCCCATGATTTTATTTTTTCATTTAACAAGTCAATCACTTGCAATATTCCAGGGATGTTTGTAGGTGCCTCAGGATCTTTTTCCATTCTAGGCATCATCTCTTTTAAAACACCCACTCTAGTGCTCCACTTGCTAAACTCATTCTTGAAAGCTTCTTGAACCTGTGAGTACTTTACGTTTGCTTCATGAATGCTCTTATAGCTATCCCATACATCATCAGCCCTATTGACCAATTTGGTCAGTCTATATATTAATACATCTTCCAAAATATCATTGGCCACCTTAACAGCTCCAATTTTGGCCTCCTTGATGTTTTCCTTTTTTGCCTTTAACTGATTATTTAAATCATATAATATTAAAGCCAAGGTCTCTAGATCCTATGTAGACAACTCAAAAGAAGAAGAGGTTGGCACAAAGACCTTCTTTACTGATTGATTAGCCTAGAGAGTGGCTCTCATTATGTTCATTTCATGTAAGGCTTTGTTATATTCCTTCACCAAGGAATCATACTTCTTCTAATTTATTTGTGTAGTGTATAAACTAAGCATCACAACATGAGAAGTCAATTTAGTATCCTAGAAAAGTGTTATATCTATGGACCTTTTCACCATCAAAGAACCCGTGACCTCTTCAATAGGCCAAACCACCTCATGCTTTCCAATATTAGTTGTCATGGACCAAATTGCAAGGGTGTGCAATTTCAGACTATATCTAGATCCAAACACCTTATATTCCATTTGTTCCTCAGTTATTGAAACTTGAGGATCCCTTTTATAGCATCAAGGGGTGATCCCACAATGGTGGTTTACAATTTTTGGCCAAACTAGAAACTGAAATTATTATTTTTAACTAAATCTTCACATTCAAGCACCTATAATGGCTAAACTATGAGGAATTTGAAGATGCAAACTAGAGTCTCATCACATTTTGTTTGTAGATTCTTAAAAAAAAAAAAAAAATTGGAATCAGTTTGTACTTTTTTTTCCATCTCCCACGAAAATTGATTTTTTTTCAGAAAATAGCATTTTTGAAAAGTGATGCACATCGTATAACGCATAACATTTTTTCCATGAAGGATAAAATTCTAATTCTTTTGAATTTAGATTTGTGACTCCGATTTCTAGTGCTTCCACTTGGTTATTTTTTCTTTAATCAAGTTTCGAAGTCAAACCAATTACAATTCAGACATAGCACAACCATATAACGCATAACGTTTTTTGTATATATCGAAATTCTTTTATTTTTATTTGATCAAGGACTTCAATATCTGATGCACTCATATTTTTCAAAAAAAAAAATTGATAATATGTTATTTTTCCACATGTGCAGAACAAAGCCCTTCATTTTCGGTGAAAAACCTATCTTTAATAAAACTAAAAAAACAAATACATAATAAAACCAAAACATATCAATATTATATTTGTTGGATAGCTCGTTCAAGGACTACCTAATTCTAGTTGGGTTCGTGAATTCTCTACCATTTTCATGTTCAAAACAAGCTTCGAAGTGAAAAATTATAGGTTTTTTTGTGTCTAAGGGGGAGAATGAGGGATAAGGGGGGTTCGTACGAACCCCTAGGGGTTCGAGCGAACCCCTTTCCCAAAAGGGGTTTTCATTTGAGGTTTTTCCGTACATGCAAAGAATAGGTTCGCTCGAACCCTAGTACGAACAAACCCTTTTTTGGTTCGTTTGAACCATCTAGTTAGTTCGAACCCCCAAAATGTAAAATTTTGCCATGGGGTTATTTTTTTCAATTTTTCCTTCCTCATTTGAACTGTAAACCAATTTTGTGGGTTTACGCCAAGTGCAATATCTAAAGTGATAGTGCATCCTGGTAACAACGTTAGTCCACTATCTATGACAATTTTCCTAGCTTCAGTAGGGGTGATAGCTGCAATCTCAACTTTAATCTTCTCCTCCTCTTCCTTCTTAGGCTCTTCTTGCTGAGAAGGATCAAAACTAGCCTTAGCTTGTTCAATCCTTTCTTTTATCTCTTTTCTCCTTTGTTGAATCATGAATTCTTGAAATTCCTTAGATTTTACAAACTTATCATCCACAATGAATTCATTACAATCCTTAATCCTAGGATCATTATCATTCATCTCATCATAGTGCCACTGAATCATCTTATATTGGGTAACCTCAGAATCAATGGTATCTTTAGTATCAAGGGGGGGGGGATATTTCTTCTTCAACTCTACATCATCATGCACATGTTTGGCTATTTTCTCTACCTCAATTTCTTGGAAATTCTCTTTTTCCACATTTGCAGACTGTTTTGGACTATCCATAGCCTGGGGTTGTTGTTCTAAGAGAGATTTTTCTCTCTCAACAAAATTTTTCACCTTTTCTTTGAAGTCACCACTTTGGTAATCTCTTAGCTTTGCAAAAACTATTTCAAAAGTGTCTTCAATTTCATCATAAGGAATTATGTAGAAGGAATTCATCCTTTTAATTCTCTCTTCAATATCCATTATGAATGACCATTCTCTCTTTCTAGGTATAACAACCTCATCACTCATCAGGTTTCTCAATACATCATCTAAAAACAAGAACTGATGACCAATCCTAGATAAAATTTTCTCCCTTTTGTTTGCAAAAAAAACCCTCTGGGTCAAAAATCCTAACCTCATTAATAGGTAGTCTAAGGGTTATTCACCATAATTCCAAATTTTTCATACCCCTCTTGGGAAGTAACTACAAAGTAAGAAAAATAGCACTAAGGGTTTACCACGACACCCTTCTTAGGTTTCTTGAACAATTAATAATCCATAAAATCAATTTGCCACATCAAATCCATAAAATACAATCAATCTAAAACATACAAAGGCAAGTGGTGTGGTGCCACCTTGGAGCCATAAGCTTTGATCAAGGTATACTTTGAATGCAAAAACCAATCTACCCAATTATGATGCTTATCTAGCCTCATTGCCTCTCTTGGATGCATAACCTGCCCGATTGTTAAAGAAAGCCTATGAGTAGGTGCCACACCTAAAATTTCCAAAATACCATACTTGATAATATTAAAAAACATTAAATAATTGGAACTGGGACAATCCTAGTCCCAAATATGTGTCCACATTTGGACAAAAAAACATTATTTTCATTGTCCCTCATCCTCAATTTCAACTTACTTTTCCAGTTATAGTCACCTTCAAATAGCAGCATATGCATCAATATGGAATAGTATGGAAAATTTAAAGGAAGAGCCTCCTCTTGTAAATTTATGAAATCCCGATGCATCTATTCTACAACAAAAGAAGCATAATTGAAATGAGTGTTTTGATTGTGTCCTTGTATATTAGCAGCCATCACCAAGAGGTTTGAAGCTATCCTTGCCTCAAAACTTTGAGCTAGAACCTGATTTGGGCAATAACATGTATTCTTGAAATAATCCACAAACTCCTCACATTCAAAGGGCTCAATATCTCCAGGGAGAAATTTATCCTTGATTTTTCTATTATGAACAAGCAATCTATTTATGTATGAAAACATGTTACTCTCATATTCACCATATAGCTTAAATCTCTTGATTTTTGTAGTGCAATTGGGATTCAACCCAAACATTTCTACCATTTTATCCCTTGTTACTTCAAGAATAAAATTTCCATCTTCACTTTTGGTTTTTCTATCCACAAGGTCATAATGTTTGATCAATTCCATAATTTAATCCACCTCTACAAACATATTGGATACCATCAACATTCCAAGGTTGAGCCCCCATAAGTAACATCTTGATTTTCTATAATACGTCCTATTAAAGGCATATGTGAACAATTGCCACTCACTCTAGGGCTGACCCAACTCTCCAAATTCACCAACAATGTCAATTAGTCATCTTTTCATAGTGACATGGCATGTGGATCTCTTACCAATTTGTGACCCACCCACTTTTACTTCTCTAAGGGAAATTTCCATAAATATCTATTGAGTAATATTTGCATCTCTTGACATTGTAGACATAGCAGGGGTACCTGGTGTAGGGTTTGTCACTACAAGTGGCTCCAGATTGGCCATGGATGAAAAATCCTAGGTTTTGAGCCTTTTAACTCTCTTCTTCTTTGGTTTTCTCTCTAGCCTAATTTTGGATTCACTGGGCTCTATCTCACTCATATCTTTAGGGTGATGGGACTAGGGTTTGTAGTATTCTTAATTGAAAAGAATCACTAGATTTATTTGAAACCCTAGACACAAATTGTAGAGAAAAATAATCCCAAACCCTCAACAATATATATATCACCTTAGTTGAGGATTCTCAACTAAGTAAACTATAAGAAAATAATCTCTCATTTCCTTATGTCAATTTTGGAAGCACAATTCAGCACCTTCAACATGAAGAGATATACAATTTTCTTACCCAATTGAATGATTGACACCAATGTTGCTGCAATTTCCTTGTTGGAGTTCTTCACACTGTTTCTTCAACTTTTGGTTTTCTTCTCCACTCCTGAACAACTTCGAATGTGTAGGAGACAAGCCAAACACCTTCTTTATGGTTAGGAAATTAAACTTATCACCATAAATGTTTGATAGAAAGCTCACATGAGTGAATTGACATTTAGTCGTTCATATTTAAAACCTCGCCATAGATCATTGTGTTTTAAAACCGCATCATTGGTTCTCCTCCAGCTTGTTTCTTTCTTTTCTTCCTTGAACGATGTCCTCAGGATGCTGCTACATTGTCCTTTATATGGAATTTTTTTCTAATTGCTAATACATTTCATCATTTATAAGTCCTATTAGTGATGTAAACATCCACACAATGAAATCTCAATTGTTGGATCTAAGACCCATCCTTGATTGCATTCCTCTTCTCCATCATACATTTCCAATTCATGCTTTGCTCTTAAGATCACATCAGCAACTAGGGACAAATACCTCTTGTAGGCATGACAAGATCTTAGAATCTCAGATTGAAGTAGACCAGCCAATACACAATGAACGAAAAACCTAAGGAACTACCCGAAAAAGGTAGTAAAAACAAACCAGACACAACCAAAGCAAACACACCTATATACAGGATGTACAAAATCTACAATGTACATGGAGCAAAAATACTTAGGAGAAGTATGGTTTCAAGAACTTCCCATGTATTGGCAATTCAATAAATTCACCTATCAAACTTTTGAGGAAGTATGAATCATCCCCATGTGTACTGGCTATTAGATAAGGGCACAACCATAATGCATCAAATTTACCATGCTTACCCATATCTTTTGTTGTATCATTCCAGACTAGTACCATGCTATTCACTTCAAATTTTCTAGGATAAGCTCTCTTTTCATGCAAGTGTTTGACCTACAACTATATCTTCATATTTTTAGCATGAGCTCCCCTTCTAGTTTCATCTAGTTGCACTAGATTATCAATTTTGTATTGCATATCACCACATACATATTCATCATATTCCTACAAAAATTCATACATCCTCAACAAGTTATTTTGTGGCAACCTAGCATCCAACCCATATACAATCCCAAATGGTGAATAATCAGTGGTCTTATTTACAATAACCCTATCTACTTAGAGTGCTAGCTTTAGCTATGAATCCAAATATTTCTTGTTCTCTATCACACTTTTAATAATTTCCATTAAGCTCTTATTACTAGACTCAACTTGAAATTTTCCTTGCGGGTGGTAGGGTGAAGAATAATAAATTTGTATGCCATACTTATCACAAAAATTATTGAACTCTTCTGATCTAAAAAATATAGCATTGTTTGAGATGATTTTTTTGGGACTCCAAACCTGATTAGGATATTGTTCAACAAGAAGTTAACTACCACTTTTCTTGTTTCTTTCTTTGTGGGTATTTTTTCTACCCATTTTGTGAAGTAATTAGTAGTAATAAGAATCCATGAGTGTCCTCCACAATATTTCTCTGGTATTTCACCAATGAAATCAATTCCCCATTGCTGAAATGGAGCTTGAACAAAAATAGGCCTTAATGATAAACTTCCTGAAAACTTCAATTTTCTTGCAAATCTCTGACAAGGATCACAAGTTTTGACAAAATTGTGGGAATATTTAAAAATAGTAGGTGGCTAGAATCTTACCCTCAAAATATTATGAGTAGTGGTCTTTTCCATGTAATGACCACCACATTCTCCATTATACATTTCCTACAAGAGTTCTAATGCCTACTTTTCGTCCACACACTTAAGTAGCACACCATATAGGCTCCTTCAACACAACTCATTTTAAATAATCACATACTTAATGGCATGAAATTTCAATGTCCTCTTGTCATTATCAACCATATCTACAAGAAATTGTAAAGTTTGCAAGTACTAGACAATTCTTCTATACCACCCACACGTTTTCATATCACTGATAGGTGCAACGTCGATAGTATTTGTTTGGCTTATCCGATTAGCTTCCAAGTTATCTTTTTCCATTAATTTATCTAGGCCTTGTCATCTTACTAACTTGGTGATCTAAACATCAATGTTAAATTCTTGGATCCTATTGATCCACCTACACCTTTTGCATTTAGTTTCTTGTTGAGTGAAGATATATTTCACAACAACACTTGGTACAAAAGCTATGATTGTAGCTCCCACTAAGTAATTTTTGAAAAAAAATACAATCTTGACTAGAGCATAATCTTGTTTCTCAGTTGTATCATATTTGAGCTCTGCAGCCTATAAATATTTGCTAAAAATGTAATAGGTTGTTCAAAGACTTCATTATTTTTCTGTAGTAAGACAATAGCAATAGTATGGAAAGAATCAAAAGAAAAATGTGCAATGGCCTAGAAAAATCAGAGGATTTCAAAATTGGATCCTCCTTAATAGCTTGTTTAATGCTCTTAAAGGCCTAACTAGGCTTTTCATTCCAAACCACCTTTTCTCCTTTCTTCAACATCTTGGAGATAGGTCTTGTAATCTCTACAAATTTGGTTATAAACCTCCTCAATAAGTTCACCTATCCAAAAAAATATTGAATTCCCTTGACATTCTTCAGCTAAGAGATCTTATCTATGGCTGATACCCTTTTAGGGTCAATCCTTACTCCTTTTGACACAATGTGCCCCAACATTTTTCCTTCAGTAACACCAAAGGAACACTTTTTTGAATTTAGTGAGATCACATACTCTAAAGCCCTTATAAATGTCTTCTCCAGGTGTGCACAAAGATAGGATTCCCTCTTTGATTAGGTTGTCAAATCATCTTGATAGATAGCCATGAACAAATCCATAAAATCATAAAAAAGAAACATCCATAGCCCTTTGAAAAAGTAGCACCCACATTTGTTAAACCGAATGACATCCTTACATATTCTTAAGTTCCCAATGGAGTAGTGAATGTAGTCCTATACTACTTGGAATCCTTTAATTTTACTTAGTTATAACCAAAAATCCCATCCATCATGGAAATTAGCTCTCAACCACTCACCTTCTACAACATGGATTTCATGTTTGGTAGAGGATAACTGTCCTTTAATGATGATATCTTGAGATTTAAAAAATCCACACATACCCTTATATCAAAAAAAAATTTCTAACTGGCACCAGATTGAACACCCATGAAGAATTCCTAATAGGTTTTATGATACAAACATCTCTTAGCTTCATCAGTTCATCCCGCATCTTAGGAGCTAAGGTAGGATTAATTCATCTTTATTTCTTCCTGAAAGTCTTGCCATCTTCCTTCAAAGGAATTTCATGTTGAAACAATTCCTCTCTATATGCTTTTAGGTCATCATATGACTAGGAAAATACATGTCTATATTTTCTTAGTAAGGCCACTAACATCGCCTTAACCTTATGTTTCATCCTTTTTCCTACATACACCTTTTTAGGGGCATTTGAAGTCCGAAAATTCACCTCCTAAGGATCCTCTAGATGAGCAACAGTTTCTTTAACCTTGCTCTTATCTTGGTTGTCAAAGACCCTTTCTAGTGCTACAAGACCCTTGGGGATTTTGTTTCTTTCCAATTTGATTATCTCTTTACCTAAAATTTTATCCTTACCATTTTTACTTTCTACAAATGCCCCAAGATCAATCTCCTGACCCTCATATTTATCAACACATCTCAAAAAAATTAGAGCATCTTCATCATCATTGAAGATTTACCCATTGTGCACATTATCAGGAATTGATGGCCTTGATTGTATCTCAACCTTTGACATACCTACAAATTTATATAATCTAGTCTCAAGGAAATATTAGCAAGTTTTTTTTCCTCTTTCCATCTAGTTGATTCCAAAAGCATCAAACTACTCTATAGAATCCCAGACAACATTTGTGTACTACTTCAACTTTTTTTATAGGCATACTTGGCTCTCACTTGGGATATTACTAGTTCAGAATCACCAATTACCATCAACTTCTTTATCCCATGTTTCTTATCCAACCTTAATCCATGTAATAGTGCTTCATATTATTCCACATTATTTGTGTAGACAAAAGATAAAGTGAAAGAGAATTTGTATGTGTTACCACTAGGCAACACCAATAGTATCCCTGCACCAAATCCTTCCTTGAAACTTGTACCATCAAAATACATTTTCCATAATCCATCCTTGTCGGATAACTTGATTACTTCATTGTCTATAGGTGCAATGTGCCTATCAATTTCTCTTGGAACTTCTTCTGCCTTGAAGTCACTGATATTAGTATCAATAAAAATAATTGCATCATCTTTAGGAGCATGCTCTAACATATGTGGCACCTTTGGTTCTCTTGTTACTTACACATCTGTACCATCAATAGGAAAGGTGGTGTAGGACACGTCACGTTGCATGCTTCCTCCCATTGAAGCACTCTATTTTCTAGATAGTAACATTCCATAATTAGGTGGGATATCTGCAACCACCACACTCATCTTAAACTCTTTCTTTGGATATGTTGCCAATCTGTAAGGTAGTTCATTAATCACACCAGTAATAGGGAAATTTCTTGAATCCATAGAATAGCACTTACCATGAGTGTTGTCCACTTTAGTCCCAATTCCTCCATGATCTTAGTCGGCACGATTTTATTGCATGCTCCAAAATTAATAATAATTTTTTTTAGGAAATTTCCTTCAACAATCAATGTAAGGAAGAATGGGTCTATCTTCCTCAGGCAAGATGTTACTAAATTTTCTAAGACAATATGAGGGATTTCAGTAATCACTCCCTCAAATTATTTATCTTTCTTAAATCCTTTTCACTTAATTTGGGTGGAGTGGGGACCACTAGTTTAGCACAGGCTATAATAGCACCATTGATAAGGACTATTTCCTTTTGTTTGTGTTCATCAATCCTCATCATCTTGAATAAATGAACAAATTTTTTCACTTGAGTTAGTAATTGAAACATATCAACTGGAGTGTATTTAGGTAATTGAAATGGAAGCATACCTTTATCTGTTCTAGTTTCCTTCTATTGATTATTTGCTGACACAACTTTAGGATTGGCATCCTTTTACACATTTTCATGATTCTTCCTCTATGTCTTTATCTTGCTAGAAAGGTTCTTGAGTTATCCTTTTGTCTTTGGTTTAACAACCTTCCTTTCCTAAATCTTATCTCCCCTACTCTATTTATCTTTGATTTCCTTACCAATAGAATTTTTATCTTTGCCTTGGAAATTTTTCTCCTTAATAAAAATACCAGCAGGATTACCTTGTTCATCACCCACTATCCTATTTCCTAGGTGATACGATCTTCTGTCTTGAGAAACCAAAGCTACTATATATATTTCAATATCTTCATTCGAAGGCCTCCTTGTGGAAACATTATATTTTATTGATTCCAAATTATATACTTCCTTATCACTATCCATATCCTCATCTGAGAGAACCTGTTTGTGATATGTACTAGAAATTTTCCTTTGGTAAACTATGTCCATTTCATAATACTCAACATCAGATGATAAATCATTATCATCAAAATCAGGATCATCCATAATCATAAGTACATCAATATCCTCATCACTTGGTTGGTCACCATCATCAAGTACATCTTCATCAACTTCAACCATTTGTCCAACTACACATTGATGAGGGGAATGTGGAATTTGACAAACCATACACCAGGGAGTTTCATATGTAAATTCCCCTGAATTCTTCTACAAAGGATTTGGAGGAACCTTGTTTTGAGTATTTCTTTGGTTATTAGGGATAGTCTTCCCATTATCTTAGTTGGTATTATATGGGTGATCCTGTAACCAAGGAGGTCTCTCTTTCCTATGATAATTGCTTTACTGAGCCTTATCTCGCTTTGCTATTCTATCATTCATGCTCTTTATGAAATTATCAAGATTATCCTCAGGAGTTCCTCCCTTAACACTAGAACTATTATCCTCCTTTGGATTTATTAAAATCTTTGCATCATCTCTTCTTCCAACTTTACCGATCACTCTACTAATGTTATCAATATGGACAACCACTTTATAAGCTTCTCTTAATGTTTGAGGATTATTATCAAGTAGACAATAGCTCATTTTTGCATCAAAAGCATTGCAGTAACTTACTAACCACACATTATCATTCAATTGTAGATAGGGGGGCAATATTTTCATAGCCTTTTGGAACCTTGTATTAAAATTAGTGATAGATTCATTAGAACCCTTAGCAATGTTATTAAATTAATTCAAACAAAACCTTGAATCTGTCTTATCACTATATTTCTCCCTAAAGAGCCATTTAAACTCTCCCCAAGAGCCAATGCTCTTAGCAAGAAAACTCCTATACAATTCCTTGGCATCTTCAATGAGTGATTTCATAGAAAAATTCATCATTACATCCTCTGCTTCTACCTCAAAGTCATCCATTACATTAGAAAAATCTTTAAGATGATCTTCACCACTTACAACATTATTCTTAGAGAAACTGACTAAGGCAAGCCTGAAATCCTCAAGAAATGAGTTAGGATAGCCTGGTATTCTAGCAAAACATATTTTTTGATACCTCTCTACTTGGAGTTGCCTTCTAATATGTCAACCTCTATGAACATTTCTAAGCTCGTCATCTCTTTTGTTATCAAATTGAGTCTTATCCTTACCTTTTCCATCTTCAGTATTTTTATCATCTCCCTTCCTTTCTTCCTTTCATCTTCATAATATGAATTCTTATTTCTTCCATTTCCTCCACCACCACTTCCATAGTACTATGTCCCATAGAAATTTTCTTGTGTGATTCACTATCAGTATGTCTAGAGATTGAAGCCTCTAGAGTTGGTGTGAAGATATTAAGAAAGGTAATCTTTCTAGCTATTTCTGCATTAGAAGCTTCTATTTCAGATTTCTTTAAATCCTCTTGTAGTTTATCATTCTCCAACTGTAATTTCAAGATTTCAGAGTTTGGGGGTGTAGCATATGGGGTAGGATCAATCTTCTCATTTCGATTGGTGGTATTGATAGATGGAGTATTGGTATTTAAATTATTGAAGGTGCTCTTCTTTGTCTAATCAATGGGATTTTTACCATGATCTATAAATGATGATTTATTAGTAGTAGAAGAAGGATCTAGGGCTTTGGTAGTTGCAATAGAGGTGGTATAGGTATCAGTAGAAGAGGTCCTCATTTGGACCATTACCTTAGGAATTTCACGGGCATTCTAGCAGTCAACTTAGAGATGTTTTCCTCAAATTCCTTCCACCTAGTAGCATCTTCTCTCATCTTCTCTATTTTTTGTTTCCTTACATCCCTCTCAAGTTTCTTAGCTCTAATAATATCTTCCTCTTCTTTCAACCCCTTATGCCTATGTTCTTCTTATTTCTTAAGCCAAAGTTCTTCCTCTTCTAAGGCTTGCATGTCTTTTTCAATGTCTTCTTCATTTTCTAGGACACATCTCAACTCACTTGGCGCTAGAGTATAGTATGTCTGATCAATTTGGTCCTCTTCAAGAGATAAGTGCACTTCTATATTAAAAGCTTCACCCCTTGGATTAAATTTATTTCCATTGAAAAAAAACTTGACTCTAGGGGTCAAAGGTTCTAGAAACTTTTTATCCTTATCCCATAATCCCCATCTATCCTCTTCTCTTGAAAGGTTAATTTCATTATCAAAAAATTTCTCAATAGGAAAACTTCCTTGATCTACCCTAGATACATCAAATTCATGCAACATTTCTTGGGTAATTGCACTATTTACTTCATTATTAAAATTAGTTGATGCTTCAATAAGTGATTCAATAGACTTACCTGATTTAGTAGTCTTCTTCACCCATAATGTTTGTTTATCCTTTGCAAGCTTAGACTCCAATTTCTACTTCAGATGCTCCTTTGTATAACTCATAGTCTTCTTCATGGTGTCTAGCAATATTTCATAATCCTTCTTCTCTTGTTCTCTTCGAGAATTTATGTTTCCACTGGTAAATGACACTTTAGAGTCGCCACCCAGGATGCTAGGAAATATAATTTGATTATATTTTGACTTGGTACTTGCAACTTCAAACAAGAATTTGAACATAACCCAACACAAAGTGCAAGAAAGGACCAACACCTGACACATAATACTAGACATGAATTTTATACTTAAATCCTTCTAAAACACTTATTCTTCAAAAGGTGGAGAACAAGAAAGTACTCGACTCTAACTATACAAAATTTGAACTAGAGACTTTGGATTTACCAATCCCTAGAAGAGTCACCAATTTGTTGGTTTTTTTTATGGTAACCAAGTTAATCTTCATAATTACCTATGGATATTTCCATTTCCAATAATCAACACTCTAAAGGGATTGACCAACGAATGAGTAAAAGTTGAAAAACTTTCACTCTTGCACTTCAAACTTTATGAAACCCAGGAGGGTGATCCTATAATGTATATTCAAGAATTAATATGACCAATATGAAAATACACTGTCAATACAGATACTTATCATATAACCACTCAACACAATAATGTATTGAAAAGGTAGGCAAGTCTTTTATCAATATACTACACTTGGAGTATGAGAACAATGAAACTCAACATAACCATAATGGTAATTCATTTGAAATATTTGTAAATAAAGAGTGATTTGTTGATGAATTGACCCATAAACTAAATTGAATAATTTTCTTGAACTAGTACCTTATCCTAAACACAAAGTCAATGATAACCTATGAAACTGGTAACAATCTTTCACATAGAAATAAATGAGTTTCAAGAAACACTGCATTAATCTACTCCCATATTACATTCTCAACCACTACTTCTTAAAGATATCCTAGCATATAATTTCTATGAATCAATAACTTTATTCAAGTATTTATACTAGTTCATTGAACTAAATAGCAATAATAAGATCACACAACCATTGGAAATAATGGAGATGAATAAAATGATCCTTGATTATATTATTCATGATTCATAAACCATATACAAAGGAGATAAAATGGTTATGAAATTAGAACCACTCTACTTCATAGTTTCTATCTTGTTATCAAAATCACACACTATTATAGACTCAAAACCTAAGACAAAACCAAACTTTCAAAATATATTTTTTATTCCTCATACAATTCATTGTTTCAATTAAAATGCAACGAACCCAAATTATTGGTCTTGAATTCCTTCTTATAGAAATGAGGGAGCAAAAACAAGCATCAGATCAGAAAGCACACATTTCATTTTTCTATTGGACCGTTGTAACATATATTCGCTTTTCAATTACACTCGAGCTCTCATATGGTGGGAATAAACATGAAGCAAAAGTATTCTTCATTTATTTCTAGAAATCCGGTCCAACCATAAAAAGTTATCTTTTGTTGTTAAAACAACTCAAAATATCTTCCACGTTCTCAAAAAGTGTTTCCACCGACAAACCCAGTTAGAAAAAATTGAAATCATGTAAAAACATAAAAAATATTTATCCACATTAGCACCCATGCCACCACCTTTCAAGTTGAGGAGAAAACAATATTTTTGCAATACTTCATTAAAAGCCTAATATGTACTATTTTCAGATTATGCATTGTTGTTCTCCTATCCATTATTCATCATCACCCTCTTACAAGATTACTCGGTATATTTATCCAACCATGTGATGTATTCTCCCCCAGTTGGCCTTTTTTCATCCAAAAGCCTTTGTGCCTTCACACTGTGCTAAGTATATTTAGCATCAATTAAGGCCCTAGCCTCCTTGACAAAATAATCCATTCTTGTTTCAATTTTCATGATTATATCAATATGTGGATCCAACATGGAGTAATCACTTGTATTTAATGTCATCTTAGCTGATGTGTGCATCTCTCCCAAATTGCACCTCCATTCATTAAACAATTTTAATTCACCCTTTTGATTCAATATCTCGGGCATATGACGCCTCTCCATTTCTTTGAATGCATTTAGCTTGCTCTAGATTTGTATCCTTAGCTTCCCATGAAATTTTTTGTTTCATTTACCAAATCAGTCACTTGTAATATTTCAAGGATGTTTGTAGGTGCCTTAGGATCTTCTTCCATTCTAGGTATCATCTCTTTTAAAGCACCCACTCTAGTGCTCCACTTACTCAAATAATTTTTGAAAGATTCTTGAACCTGTGAGTACTTTATGTTTGCTTCATGGATTCTCTTATAGCTAGACCATACATAATCCACCCTATTGACCAATTTGGTCACTCTATATCTTAATACATCTTCAAAAATATCATTGGCCACCTTAACAATTCCAATTTTGGCCTCCTTGATATTTTCCTTTTCTTCCTTTAACTACTTATTTAAATCATCTATTCTTAAAGCCAAGGTCTCTCAATCCTATATAGACAACTCAAAAGAATAAGAGGATGGCATATATAACTTCTTTACTGATTTATTAGCCTAGAGAGTGGCTCTCATTCAATTCATTTCATCTAAGGCTTTGTTATATTCCTTCACCAAGGAATCATACTTCTTCTAATTTATTTATGTAGTTTCTACACTAAGCATCGTAGTATGAGCATTCAATTTAGCAGCCTAGACAAGTGTTATATTTGTGGCCCTTTTCACAACCAAAGAACCCATGACCTCTTCAATAGGCCGAGCCACCTCATGCTTTCCAATATTAGGTGTCATGGACCAAATTTCAAGGGTGTGCAACTTCAGACTATATCTAGATCCAAAAACCTTATCTTCCATATCTTCCTCAGATTTTGAAGCTTGAGGATCCCTTTCTATAGCATCAAGTGCAATACCTAAAATGATAGTGCATCCTGGTAACAACATTAGTCCACTATTTGCAATAATTTCCCTAGCTTCAACATGGGTGATAGCTACAATATCAGGTTTGATCTTCTCCTCCTCTACCTTCTCAGCCTCTTCTTGCTAAGAAGGCTTAGCACTAGCCCTAGCTTGTTCAAGACTTCATTTTATCTCTTTGCTCCTTTGTTGAATCATGAATTCCTAAAATTCCTTAGATTGTACAAATTTATCATCTATAAGGAATTCATTACAATCCTTAATCCTACAATCATCATCATTCATCACATCATAGTGCCACTAAATGATCTTATATTGTTGAACCTCAAAATAAATGGTATCTTCAGTATCAGGGGGAGGGAATTTATTCTCCACCTCTACATCATCAAGCACATGTTCAACTATTTTCTCTACCTCAATTTCTTGGACATTATCTTTTTGCACATATGCAAGGTATTTTGGAATATCCATAGCCTAGGGATTTTTTTCTAAGAGAGTTTGTTCTCTCTCAGTAGCCTCTTTCACCTTTGCTTTGAAGACCCCAATTTGGTAATCTCTTAGCTTTACAAAATCTCTTTCAAAAGGATCTTCAATTTCATCATAAGGGCTTATGTAGAAGGAATTCTTCCTTTTAATTATCTCTTCAATATCCATTATGAATGTCCATTACCTTTTTCTATCCATAATAGCCTCATCACTCATCATGTTTCTCAATACATCATCTAAATACAAGAACTAATGACCAATCCCAGATAAGTTTTTCTCCCTTCTCTTTGTAGAAACAAAACCCTTTGGGTCAAAAATCCTAACCTCATCAACAGGTAGTCTAAGGTTATTCACCATGATTCTAAATTTTTTATGCCCCTCTTGGGTAGTAACTACAAAGTAAGAAAAAGAGCACATAGGGTTTACCATGGTACCCTTCATGGGTTTATTGAATATTTCATAATCCATAAAATCATTTTGCCACATCAACACCATAAAATCCAATTGGTCAAAAACATATAGAGGCAAGTGGTGTGGTGCCACCTTGGAGCCATAAGCTCTTATTAGAGTATACTCCAAGTGCAAAAACCAATCTTCCTAATTATGATGCTTGTCTAGCCCCATCGCCTCTCTCGGATCCATAACCTACCTAATTTCTAGAGAAATCTGAACAGGTGCCACACCTAAACTTTCCATAATACCATACCTGATAATATTAGAAAACATTAAATAATTAGAATTGGGACAATCTTCATCCCAAATATATGTCCACATTTAGATAGGAAGAACATTATTTTCATTTTCCCTCATCCTAAATTTCAACTTCCTTTTTCCAATTATAGTCACCTTGAAATAGCAGCATATGCATCAACAGGGAATAGTATGGAAAATGTAAAGGAAGAACCTCCTTTTGTAAATTTATGAAATCTTGATGCATTTGTTCTACAACAAAAGAAGCATAATTGAAACTAGTGTTTTAATTGTGTCCATGTATACCAACAACCATTATCAATAGGTTTGAAGCTATCCTTGCCTCAAAACTTCAAGCTAGAAGCTGATTTAGGCAATAATATGTATTCTTGAAATAATCCACAAACTCCTCACATTCAAAGGGCTCAATATCTTTGGGGAGAAATTTCTCCTTGATTTTTCTATGTTGAACTAGAAATCTATTTCTGTATGCAAACCTGTATCTCTCATATTCACCATACAGCTTAACTCACTTGATTTACACAATGCAATTGGGATTTAACCCAAATATTTCTACCATTTTATCCCTTGTTACTTAAAGGATAACATTCCCATCTTCACTTTTGATTTTTTTGTCCATAGAGTCATAATGTTTGGCCAATTCCATCATTACATCCACCTCTACAAACACATCAGGTTCCACCAACATTCCAAGGTTGATCCCCCATAAGTAACATGCCAGTTTTCTAGAATACCTCCTATTAAAGGCATATGTGAACAACTATCACCCACTTTGGGGTTGAGCCAACTCTCCAATTTCACCAACAATGTCAATTAGTTGGCTTGTCACAATCACATGGCCTGTGGCTCTCTTGGAAATTTGTGACCCACCCACTTTTACTTCTCCAGCAAAAATTTCCATAAATCTCTCTTGAGTACTCTTTGCACCTCTTAAAATTGTAGCTATAGTAGGAGTACCTGGTGTAGGGTTTTTCACTGTAGGTGGCTTTGACTTGGCCATGGATGAAACATCCTAGATCTTGAGCTTTTTAACTCTCTTATGTGGTTTTCTCTCTGACCTAATGCTAGATTCACTACGCTTTGGCTCACTCATATTTGTAGGGTGATGGCTCTAGGGTTTGTAGTATTCTTAATTGAAAAGACTCACCCAATTTCTTTAAAACCCAAGGCACAAATTGCAGAGAAAAATAATCCAAAACCCTCAACAATATATATATCACCTTAATTGAAGATGCTCAACTGAATAAACTATAAGAAAATAATATCTCAATTCCTTATGAAAATTTAGGAAATAGAATTTAACACCTTCGACATGATGAGATATACAATTTTCTTACCCAGTTGAATGATTTCCACCAATGTTGTTGCAATTTACTTGTAGTTCTTCACACCATTTCTTCAGCTTCCAATTTTCTTCTCCACTCCCAAATAGCTCTAAATGTGTACGAGACAAGCTAGCCACCTTATTTATGGCTGGGAAATTGAACATATCACCATAAATGTTTGATAAAAATCTCACGTGAGCGAATTGACATTTATACATTCATATTTAAAACCTAGTCATAGATCATTGTGTTTTAAAACCGCAACAATGGTTATCGTCCACCTCACTGCTTTATTTTCTACCTTGAATGATGTCCTTAGGGTGCTAGCACATTGTACTTTATGCAAAAGTCTTTGCTCATCACCGATACATTTTATCATTTACAATTCCTATCAGCGATTTGAACATCCACGTGATGAAATCTCAGTCATTGGATCTAAGACTCATCCTTGATTACATTCCTCTTCTGCATCACACATCACCAATTCATGCTTCACTCTTTAGATCACACCAATGATGGGTGAAAATGTAATGGAGACAAACAAAGACATGCACACCAGCATGAAAAATCAATGGCACAAAATACATCACTCCTAAGAGCACTTCAAATCAGCGAAAGAAAGTTTGAACAAAAGACCTCATCACTCATCTCCCATTTGAAAAGATCAATTGAATAGTTATCCATGATGAGAAATGGAACAAACACCAAAGATCCCTGAAGTCATATCTCATCACCCATATGAAACTTAAACCTTAGAATGGATTTGCTATAAGCAAAGAGAGGAAGAACAATGACAACAAAAGGTCATCACATATCACTAATTCTAATTACCAAATACATGAGAAATTAGTGATAACAGGGGAAACAATGACAACATAGTCCATCACGCATCACTAATATAGCTTTGGACATTTAAAATAAATCCATGAGATGTGAAATCAAAGACATACCACTCATCGCTCATCACTAATTTGAGCTCTCAAACTTAAAATCTATCAGCGATGAGTGATGCAAGACTTAAGTAAAGACAAATTAGCATGTTCCCATAAATTGTTTTAAGATGGGGACCATCTTAGGATGACATATAAAAGGCCTCAAGGACTTAGGACATAACATTTTAAAGTATGTAAAGGAAAAATAGGGTTATTTGATAAACCTTACAAAATATATGAGTGTCGGACCTACGTATGAGGGATCGGTCACCCCACAAGAGTTAATGAATCAAGATTTTTTAATATTACTAGAAATGGAAAATAGAAGGTCAATAATGAATTATAACCATGGCTAGGACACAAGCTTGCGAGTTATTGAAGAAGGTTTTTAGGAAATGTAAAACCCTAAAATAGTGAAAGATGGATAAACCCTAAGCTCAAAGGACAGATACATAAAAGAAATTACAAGAAGAAAAATGGAACCAAAAACAAATATAGGGGTTCCACCATAATGCATGGATCCAAGGGCATCTCAAGAGGAGGTTGTCTGACAACTCAAGATCCAGTACTTGACAATTAGTTTATGTGATGGTTGGTCCTATCTGCACTCGCAACTTGACTATTCCTTCAGAATTTCTTTCCAATTCATCATATGCCCTTATGGTGATACTCTTTCCTTTTTCAATCATGTTCTCATAATAACCCAAATATTTGATGAATATTAAGGTAAAGAATTTTAAACTTGCACCATTATCTATCAATACTTTTTTGACCATGGTCTTCTGAACACCAACCTCTATGTATAGATCCTGATTGTGGAATATTCTTTGTGGTAGATCTTTCTCTAAAAAGATTAAATGATTAATTTCTATGATTTTTCCAACAATGGCTTGGAAAAAACTAGGATTGAGGTCATTAGGGATTGATGTTTCCAATTCTTTTCCAATATCTCCCTATGTGCAGGTGATAGTTTTAACAATTCTAGGATTGAGATGAGGGAAAGTGTCATTTTTAACTGTTTCACAATGTTGTAGTCACTTGGTGACTTTATTGTGGGTTTGGGAGGTGCTCCTTGTATTGTAACTCTTCATCGATGGGTAGTTATGTTGCAGTTGTTGTATCCTCCTTGTATTGTTACTACATTTTCCCTATCGTCATCAACCTGTGAAAGGGTTTCTAAAACTATGTCACTATATGTGTAATTATCATTTTGGTACGCTTGTTCCTTTCCTTTATCATTCCTCTTAGGATGGTTTTGGATCGGGTTTGAGTATATCTAAAGATCTTTATTTTTGAGATGATGCTCAACATCTACTTCCCCTTTGTCTATCAAGTCTTGAAAAATATGTTTAAGGCGCATACAATTGTTGGTTGTATGTCCTTTGATCATATGGAATTTACATAAGTATTTCTCATTGTATCATGGTGTCTTAAAGCTAGGTTCCTCGTAATTTTGGCCATCATTTATTTTGATGATGTTTTTTTGTACTAGTTTGCACATGAATATTTCAAGTGACTCCCCTAGTACAATGAATTACCTCCTAGGTTGATCATATTTCCTTTGTTTCCCTGCCTTATTTTCCTACTAGTTTACAACCTAATTATTATTGGGATAGGTAATTTAGTTTCTTTGTGTGTTTTTGGGACCATAGCTTATTTGTGCCACTTGTGGTTTGTTTTGATTTATTTTATGTGTATTCCATACTACTCTAGTGTCTACCACTCCATTGTTTGTGGCATTCTTGTTTTTGGCCCAAACTTTAGATTTCTCATTTGAGTTAGAGGGGTTGTCTTTTGAGCTATTTTTTCTTAAGGTTCCTCTTGCTATGAGGTCTCTGTCAATATGTAACCCATTTTTGCTTGTTTCCTCAAAGTCTACAGGACATAGCATAATGAGCTGGTAGTTTATTTTGGGTAGGAAATTTGTGATGAAAATATCCACCAACTCCTTGTTTGGAATGGGCCATTTGCATGGACTCGCTTTATGTATCCATATTTGTAGGTAGGAGGAAAAGGACTTTCCTTGGTTCTATTTGATTTTGGAAAAACTTATGATGGTGACATCTTATTCTATGTTAAATGAGAAGTGGCTTATAAATTTGCTAGATAGCTCATCAAAAGTTCTGATTCATGTTTGTATACAATTGCACCACTCCATAACATGACCTGCAAGCCTGCATGGAAAGATCCTCATGAGATAGGCATCACTTTTTTGTACCTCCATACATGATACTGAGAAATCTCACACATGTTCTACTGGATCTCCTACTCCTTTATTCTTTTTATCAAACCTGGGTATCTCAAAGTTCTTTTGAAATGGTAGTGTCATAATGGAATGATCAAAAGGGAATGGACAAATTTACTAAAGATTTGAGGTTTTCTTCTATTTCCCTACCTGCATATCTTCTATTTGTTGGGTGACAACATCTAGTTTTAGTTCCATCTCCAGTTTTGGTACATTTGTGCAAACCTTTCATGTAATAACCTTTTTTCCCTACTAGGTTTTGGACATATATCGAGTATTGTGAAGGTATAGGACCTTGATAGCCATATGAGATGTAAGGAGGGTTAACTCCTTTTTGTGCATAAGGAGGGTTATCTCCTTGTTGTTGGGGTGGAATATACTGAAGGCTTCCTTGATGATGAATTTTTGGGTGACCTTGTTGATGGGACAACTGAAGAAGGGTTATTTGTTGCACACCTTGATGGGCAAGACTATGATGAAGGTTACCCTGATGATGTGTTGGAAGGATACCTTGTTGATGGGATGATTGAATAAGGGTGCTCTATGGAAAGCCTTGCTGGGTAGGACTAAATTGAAGGTTACCTTGATGATGTGTTTGCGGGATACCTTGTTGATGGGATGGTTGAAGGAGGGCACACTGTAGCACACCCTACTGGGTAGGACTAAAATAAAGGCTACCCTGATGATGTGTTTGTGGGATAAATTTTTGATGGGATGACTAAAGAAGGGCACTCTGTGGCAAACCTTCTTGGGTAGGACTAAACTGAAGGTTACCCTGATGATGGATTTGCGGGATACCTTGTTGATGGGATGAATGAAGGAGGGTGCTCTATGGCACACCCTATTGGGTAGGACTAAACTAAAGGTTACCATGATGATGTGTTTGTGGGATACCTTATTAATGGGATGATTTAAGAAGGGTTCTTTTTGGCACACCTTGTTTGGTAGGACTAAACTGAAGGTTACCCTGATGATGAGTTTGCAAGACACCTTGTTGATAGTATTGCTAGTTTAGAAGGGGGCCTTATGGTCCACCTTGTTGGTGATACAAATATTTTGGAGGGGGACCCTATGATCCACCCTATTGATGGTACTGATTGTTTAGAGGGGGGCCCTATGTCCCACACTGTTGATGGTATTGGGAAGGGTTGATACTTGAAGCATTCTGAGGGATATATTACCCAAGAGGTGGATTGTTGTTTTGAGGTTCATACTGAGATGGCCCTCCTTGATACATTTGTGCCATTCCTTCTTGTTCAACCTGAGTTGGTTTTTTGAACAAGGGTTTCTCTTTGGATTTATCACTTTTTTGTGAGAACATGGGTGCCATGTTCGACATCTCTAGAGGTTTGGTTATTTGTCTCACAATTGAGTTATCCCCTAAGGGAATAAGATTGGGGTCTTTGAGAGCCTCTATATTGAAGTCCACTAATAATTTAGCACCACTTTGTGCTAACTTAAAGAAATGGAATTTGGGCCCTTTCTTAATACATTATCCATGAGTTTGAGAAACTTGGGGTTGTTAGAATGTTCAAACATTTCCTCCTCATTTATCTCTTCCTCACTATCTACCTCCTCTACAACCACTCTATTTGGATCCTGATTGTTTTTTTCCATTACCTCATTTATTTTGTGGTTCATTTCTTCCTTAGTGAAAGTGTCTTTGTACATTGGTCTCTTCTAATAATTTTTAAGGTTGCTTGGCCTATAACCCCATGGGCTACTCTCACCGTTCATGGAATTTGTTGGCGGGATATTGGTGGTGTTCTTTCTTGCTTCCATTTTCTTGATTTGTTTTGATCTCGTGGTTGTCATAAATAACTTGGGTCCCCTAAGGGAGAGTGGTGTACCCTCTATATGACTTAAATGATTCTAAACTAAGATCAAAAATATTAATCTAAGATCTAGTCCTAGAACCAAATTTTCTCACTAAGAACCAAATTTTTGTAGAGGCCATCCTATTATCCAAAACATATTAATCCAAGAATAGTTTCATTAAGAACCAAATTGTTTTAGAGGCCATCCTATTATCCAAAACATATTAAAATAAGATTTAAGAATCTAAACTAAGATCAAACATATTAATCTAAGATCTAATCCTACACATATAAAATGAAACTAAGCTATTTGCACATACATAAACAAATCTATGATTGCAAAATTGAATGTAAAAAATAACACAATGTTAACATCTCATAGTGGATTGTATTCGCCTAATGTTGGGCTGTTCTTATCACCACAAAGCCTCCAAAGTTTATGTGAAAAAGCTTGATGAGTGACTACTTTGGTTGGTTGATCAAATAAATGAGGTATGAAGCACTAACAATGGTGGTTGTGAATGTCAGCAATACTTCATTGTGCAAATGATATTGATTCTTCGATCCTTATTTGTGAGGAAAGGGGTTTCTTATATAGAAAATGAGATTTGAAATAGATTATCAAGACCATGTTAGATAATATCCAGATCAACAGCCAAAGTGTGTTGAGAGGATTTAGACATGAGAATATTGTGAAAAGTTGATTGCACAATTTACGGTGATTGAGAAATAAATTGGCTAGTCAGGGATTAGATTGATTAGTCAAGATTTAGAAGGCTTAGTTAGGAAATGGATGGCTAGTTAGGAATTTGATTGATTAGTTAACAAATTAGATTGCTCAACTAGCAATTTAGATTGATCAGTTAAAAAATTAGATTGATTAGTCAACAAATTAGATTGCTCAATTAGCAATTGTAATTTTCTCAATTAGAAAGTGGGTGAGGAATATGAATTAATTGATTTAATTAATTAATTCCTTTTTGGAGTTGAATGTGCAAATACAATTTGACTTTTGCAAACAAAGTTGCATTAGTTTGATTTGATTTTTCATAATTGATTTGAATAGTTTGATTTAATTATTAAAAATTTAGAGGGAAAGTGTCACAATTAGATTTTATAAATGATTTAGTAATTCAATTAACTTAGAGGAATAAGGTAATTTAGTGACATAATTAAATAATTTGTGTTATTTAACCAATTAGGATGAAATAAAGTGAGATTAGGACTTTATTAAATAAATCTAATTTATTTAATTGGTCAAAATGATGAAATGTGAATTAATCAAATAATGTTATTTTATTTAATCAATAGCAGAATTAGGGTTTTTAGGATTTTATCAAATAAATAAAATTTATTTAATTTGGAAAAAGTGAATTAATTAAATAATGTATTATTTAATTAACAAAGGAATTAGGGTTTTGGATGTCATTTGTGTGATCTTATGTGATGATTTGGGACATTCAAGATGATCTGAGATGATTTTGAGTCATTCTGAGATGTTTTGATACATTACGAGATGATTCTAAGATTTTTTGAGGTGATTCTAAGATGTTACAAGATGATTCTAAGATGTTCCAAGACATTCCAAGATGGTTCTGAGATGTTATGAGATGTTTCGGGACTATTCTGAGTCATTTCAAGATGTTACGAGATGTTCTAAAATGATTCCAATTCACTTCAAGATGTTACAAGATGTTCCAAGATGCTTCTTAGTCATTTTGAGATGTTACAAGATGTTTTGAGATGATTTCAAGTCATTTTGAGATGATACGAGATGTTCCAATATAATTATGAGTCATTTTGAGATGTTACAGGATGATTCAAGGCAATTTTGAGTCATTTTGAGATGTTATGAGATGTTCCAAGATGATTTCGAGACATTTCGAGTCATTACAGGGTTTTGTGATATGATGTTGAATGTTGTTTGATGTTGTTCGATGTTGTTCAATGCTATTCAATGCTATTCAATGTTGTTTGATGTTGTTTGATGTTGTTCAGGGTGTGTGATAAGTGTTAATTCAATTTTACATGTCTATAATAAAAATATTTTTTCTTTTCAAATCCACTCTTCATTGGAAAAATCCATTAAATTTATGCAAGAAAAAGGGAAACCCCTACTCCTTCACTAGGGTTTGATCTATTGACTTTATTGGTATAGTTTGTCTCTGTCACTAGCCTTCTCTTCCCTCCCTTGTGTTGTTAATTTCCTTTCCTTGTTCACATGGGTTTTAGTATTATTTCAATGAGTAATCCTAAAACCCCTTCTTTGGCTGCCTATTACACCCCCCTCCAACAACATAGAGTCACAAGATCTAACCCCTCTTGGGCTTCAAAAGTTTAATGTTCTACATATATTTCCCCTAATCCTTTTGGTAAGAAAAAGGTGTTATTTTTAGGAACCTCCCCAAATTTATATTTTAGATGACAATTCAGGCTCCTCCTAGACCCCTTCTCTAGATGCTACTCCCAAATATTCTCCTCCTAGTTCTCCTCTTCCTCCAATTTATCTGCCATTCCCCTTTCTTCCCCCCAGCTTGATGTTGGGCATGCAAAACAGATTGAGGTTTCTCCTATGGATAACCCTAACCCTTGTATAATATTTTCCTCCTTGAGGGAGAAATTGTATGAGCTCTACAAAGCCATTGATATTCAAAAGAACATTTTTAATTGGATACTAACCTAGTTTCTTACGATGAAGGATACAATCTAAAACTTGGAGACTATTATTTTTAAGAAGGCTAAAGGATAGTTAGGTGGGGAGGAGTATGCAAATAATTGGGATCTACTGAGAGGCAAGGCTCAAAACTTTGATAATTGGGCCAATATGGAAAAATATGTTGGGGAAATTAAAAATTCTAGTGGGTCTCCTAAGGTTGTACAAGCTTGATAAATAAGGCTACCAAAATCAAATGAAATAAAGGTAATATCCTCCTTAGTTTATAGGAAATTATTGAATACAAAAAGGAAGCAAATTTTTCAACATGAGCTTAAAATCTACCATGCTAAGAGATCTAGGGAGGAAAATTTGGATGCCCCCTACTAGCTCCAAAAAGAATGAAAGACTATGGATAAATCATCATCTTATTTAAAGGACAACTCTAAAAATAAGAATTTGAAAGCTCCATATTTTGAAGAAAATCTTTAGCGTCTTACCAAGGAGTGGTAGGCCGTAAAAGGCCTCCATATTCTTGGAGAATAGTAATTTGTTTCATTTGTTTGTTGGTCCTTAGTTGGTCCTATCTCAATATTTGTTGGTTTTTTTAGTTTTTTATCTTTCTTTAGCTTTTATACTATATCGCCTCTTATGAGACCCATATGCCTTACCTTAATGGTTTTTTTATAATGGGTTTTAACCCTTACTAATTTATCTAATTAAAACATGTCACACAAATCACCTACATGCACAAGGCATTATGACTCAATAATATGACACACTTGACACACATACCAATGAAATAAATATGGTAGCATAATTAGAAAATTACTTTAATATGGGTCAATTCACCATGATGAGAAATATGAATGAAGTCCACATGGAAAAATTTGAGCAAACTTTGATCTCCATGTCTCTACTATCAAAAAATTTAGGTCTACAAAAAACCTTAATAATGTATATTGGAAAAGATGAAGCATACATTGTGAAAAAACATGACATAACATAACATATAGATGAAAATGAAATGAACACAATCATGATGTAAACATGATGCAAACATGAAGAAAACACATTAAAAACACACAACAAAAACATAAATTTAGTACTAAAATGATTAGAGTGGGTAAGGTAAAGAGACCTTTGTCTTAAATTGTCTCAAATACCAGATGTCATGCATCGAATAAGTGTTAGAAAAGAGGATGCTCCAATAAGGAATAGCAAGTTATATTATGCCACATCACTCATGATCCACATGGTTCCACTAGCTAGGAAGTTGTGTTATGCTAGGTTTCCATGCAATATAATGGGTTTCACAAGGCTAGCAAGTTGTGTTATACTAAACACTTATGAGACACATAGCTCCACTAGCAATCAAAGTGTGTTATGCTTGGTGGCCATGTTAAAAGGCATACATGATTCACACCATAGAAAGTCCGATATTTTATAAGTGAATCACAAACAAGAAGGAACACAACCTAGTGAAGTATGATATTCACTAGGAGAGCCTCCAAGACAAGGTAAAATGAGAACCACACTAGGTCTAGTGAATTTCGCTATTCACTAGGTGTGCATCCATGTCAACCACACCAAGAATTATACTCCCTGATAACTCTGATAAGATGCTATAAAGTGGTTAAGATACTATGCTAGTATATCACTAAATTCAATTCCTATGAAAAAAGTGAAGAAAAAATGCCAAAATCACCTTTGGGGATGCATAAAATTTAACATATCGGGGGATGAACCAAGTGATGATAGGAGAAGGAAAAAAACCTCAACGGGTGTTGTAACAACACCACCAAAAAAGGTGATTTATGAAAGAAACAAAGGGAATTTTGTTCAAAATATGAAAGGTCACTCCTTAGGGAACATTACACATGACATCACCACCAAGAGAGGGCACATCAAGGAATAAAAAGATCACACCTTAAGGAATAATATCCATTGTATTATCTCCAAGGGGAATTCCATAAGCCAAGAAAGGTCACACTCTTAGAGGAATAAAGCCCAATTTCACCACCAAGGAGACACTCACATAGATCAAGAAATCCACACTTTGATTAACAAGGTCACACTTATGATATTGCTATCAGGATTCAACCGTGTAGTTTTTGAGTCAAACTCATTGACCCATGATTCATGAGTAGTGGTTCAAAAGAATCCATCTCTCATGATAATGAATGGTTCACTTAGCACTCATTGCATCTAGGTGATATGCTCACAGAGGTGAAGCATTGGTCCATCCTAGGAGGTCACCCATCCCAGAGCTACTCCAACTCAAGCGCGCTTAACCACAGAGTTTCCCCCAAGGTTAATCCCACTTAGATTTATACCCCATTTGCAAAACCTTCAGCAAGAGTTGTGCCTTATGAGCCATTCATTATAGAGCCCCTTTATCTCATCAATTGATAAGTAGGAGGTTTCTTTCACAGCGTGTCAAATTATGATATTGCTATCAAGATTCAACCATGTAGTTTATTAGTCAAACTCATTGACCCATGATTCATGAGTAGTGGTTCAAAAGAACCCATCTCTCATGATAATGAATGGTCCACTTAGCACTCATTCCATCTAGGTGATGCTCATAGAGGTGAAGCATTGGTCCATCCCGGGAGGTCACCCATCCCAGAACTACTCCAGCTCAAGTGCGCTTAACCACGGAGTTTCCCCCAAGGTAAAGCCCACTTAGCTTGCTACCCCATTTGTAAAATCTTCACCAAGTGTTGTGCCTTATGAAACATTCATTATAGAGCCCCTTTAGCTCATGAATTGATAAGTAGGAGGTTTCTTCCACAACGTGTCAAATTATGATATTGCTATCAAGATTCAACTGTGTAGTTTTTGAGTCAAACTCATTGACCCATGATTCATGAGTAGTGGTTCAAAAGAACCCATCTCTCATGATAATGAATGGTCCACTTAGCACTCATTTCATCTAGGTGATGCTCACAGAGATGAAGCATTGGTCCATCCTAGGAGGTCACCCATCCCAGAACTACTCCAGCTCAAGCGTGCTTAACCACAGAGTTTCCCCCAAGGTTAAGCCCACTTAGCTTGCTACCACATTTGTAAAACCTTCAGCAAGTGTTGTGCCTTATGAACCATTCATTATAGAGCCCCTTTAGCTCATCAATTGATAATTCAGAGGTTTCTTCCACAGCGTGTCAAATTATGATATTGCTATCAGGATTCAAACGTGTAGTTTTTGAGTTAAACTCATTGACCCATGATTCATGAGTAGTGGTTCACAAGAACCCATCTCTCATGATAATGAATGGTCCACTTAGTACTCATTGCATCTAGGTGATGCTCATAGAGGTGAAGCATCGGTCCGTCCCAGGAGGTCACCCATCCTAGAACTGCTCCAACTCAAGCGCGCTTAACCACGGAGTTTCCCCCAAGGTTAAGCCCACTTAGCTTGCTACCCCATTTGCAAAAACTTTAGCAAGTGTTGTGCCTTATGAACCATTTATTATAGAGCCCCTTTAGCTCATCAATTGATAAGTAGGAGGTTTCTTCCACAGCGTGTCAAATTATGATATTGCTATCAGGATTCAACCGTGTAGTTTTTGAGTCAAACTCATTGACCCATGATTCATGAGTAGTGGCTCACAAGAACCCATCTCTCATGATAATGAATGGTCCACTTAGCACACCTTCCTAGGAGATATATGCTATCATCACTATAAAAGGACCATTCTTATGCAAAAAATAAGCAGGTGACTATATGCCCCCCTTAGAAGATACAAAGTGAACCCTTGCTAGAAGGAATGAACCTAAAACAAGGCTACCTAACTCCTTGCCCCCCAAGTAAAGGGAAAAGGTGAGCCAAATGGACTATGATAATATGTTGCTCCTTGCAAGATGAAATATGATTGCATAAAACAAAGCTTATACTACAATCCAAGGGGAATGCCATAAGCCAAGAAAGGTCAGACTCTTAGAGGACATAAATCCCAATGTCACCACCAAGGAGACACTCACATAGATCAAGAAGTCCACACTTTGATTAACAAGGTCAAACTTCCTAGGAGATATATGCTATCATCACTAGAAAAGGACCATGCTTATGCAAAAAAATAAGTAGGCGGCTATATGCCCCCCTTAGAAGATACACAATGAACCCTTGCTAGAAGGAATGAACCTAAAACAAGGCTACCTAACTCCTTTCCCCCCAAGTAAAGGGAAAAGCTGAGCCAAATGGACTATGATAATATGTTTCTCCTTGCAAGATGAAATATGACTGCATAAAACAAAGCTTGTATGGTAGTGATTTTTATGATACTACAACTACCATGTGGAAAGGAGAAAAGTATGTGGATGTTAATCAATTATATGGTAAAATTAATCAACATAAGGATCAAATTCTCTTAATTTTTTCTTTAAAGAATAGAATTCATTTGTATAGTGTCCAAATATTCTATGATATGCATAGTAGGTGTAAATAAGGGTAAAATTTTAGGTTAGCATGGTTAGATCATAAAAAAAAAAACCCAAAGTAAATAATGAAGCACATAGGAGAAGAACATGAAAACAAAAGGAAAGAGTTTACCAAAACTCTTCAACCTCCATGATTAACCTCCATTACACCTTCTCTATTTGCTGCAATATGTAGCTTACCCTCAGATTTTGTGTGAGCAACAATGACTATGCCAAGACCAAAGCAAATGTTGAAGGATTTGAATCAAAATGCTACACTATGCAACTATGCAACTAGTAAGCAAAGACTAAAGTATGCCTAAAGTATGCCAAGATGCCAAAATGCTAAAATATCAAGAGTGCCTAAAACAAGATTGCATGAGGTCAAGAGATGACAAAATGAGGGACAGTTTGCCTTTTTATAGAAAATGCAATTTTGGATGAATGACCAAGATTAAATATTGACAAATTCCCTAGAATCAATAGAAAATATTCAATAATACAACCCACAATTAAGGTTAGGGCAACATTAGGGTGTATATGAAATGAGTGGACAAGATTTGATTTGAGAAAATCAAATCAAGGGACAAGAATGCATGTACAATGAGATAAGATTGGCATAGAAAAAGAGGGAGCTGGAAAATTAAATAATATTAGAAATTACTTGATTTATGGAGGAAAATACTATTTTGAATTAGAAATTAATTTAATTCAAAAAGGTGGGACCATGTGATAGTAAATAATTAATTTGAATTATTTACTAAAAGAGGGAAAATTAGAAAGTGTAACCATCTAAAATAAATGTCTTTATTTAAAATGGGGGAAATGCCAAGGTAGACAATAATTTAATTAATTAATTATGAGAAGATATTTGAGAATTAATGATGTATTTAAATAAGTAAAATTTATTTATTTAAATAATCAAGAAGAATTATGGACCAAGATAATTAAATAAATCTTAGAATTTATTTAATTATGGGAAGACATTAAAGAATTAGTGACTCATTTAAATAAATCAATAAAATTTATTTATTTAAATAATCAAGAGGAATAAAAGACATGAATTAATTAAATAATTATGAATTATTTAATTAATAGTTGCAAGTGGACAAATGACATAATTAAATATTTTAATTATGTTTTAGAAGAAATGTGGAGAAAATTGAGTTCACAGGCCTAAGTCAATTTTATTTGTCTACAGTAGGATGTATTTGTATCCTTTTGTTTATTGGATTTTTGTTTAAATGTAGGTGATAGTGTAATTAAACCCAACTCTACAAGTGTAGCTAATGAATTTTCAGTCTTTGATACAGGATGAAGGAAGTGTAATTTCTTAACATTATATTTCTTGGTTGGTAGAACATATGTTTGATGTAAAGCTGGAGGGCCTTGGTAACCTAATCCTTTAGTATTTTTTGATGGTTTTTTTCCAAGAGGGGATGGATCTCATGTTTGTTCTTTATGTCATAATTTTTTTCTCAATATTCTAAAGCCTTGTCCATAAGTTTCTTTTAAGTTAATAGGTTTGTTTGTAACTTTATGCCCATATAATAGGGGATTATTTGATGTGTCTTCCATATGACTATTATTGATAGGTTCTTTCATGTGCATTGGTTGAGGTATTTCTTAAAATTCACTTTCTAGATGCAAGAGCGTGAACATTTTAAGTGGTGGTATAATAGGTGGGGTTGGTTGTTGGTATGGGTGATTAGGTTATCTCATGGAAGGATAAAAGGTTGGATTTTTCTCAAGATTACACAAAGAATTACGTATGAATTCATTCATGCTCTCCTCATCTTGTCCTAAGATATCCACCTCATGAGGAAATGTATTGGGAGGTAAAGTATCATGAATGTCCTAATTTGAATTAGGTTCATCACCAAACAAGCAACTTGAAACATCAACCAAGTATTCCAAAGAAGTCAACATCTTACCAAATCATTGAGCCATCATGATGATATAATATGTGTACCTATGTTCCATGGCATTTTAGGGATGGGGATGGGGTGACGATAGGGGACACATTTATGGGATGTCCCCTAGGGGAGAATTTTTAGGGGATGGTAGGGGACAACTTTATATATATATATATATATATATAAACTTATATATATTTTGGGCTACCATTGGATGATCCACTTTTTCTAGAGGATGATAGTGACCCAAATAGTTCTGAGTCTTTGGATATTAATGGCCCGAATGAGCCTTAATTTTGTAGACTATTGTATTTAGTATTTTCATGTTTGAACTTTAAGACTTTTGGATACATGTTTGAGACATTTGTATATTGATAAACCATGGTTTTATTAATGTTTGAGACTACTGTTATAATGATTTATTGACATTTATTATGTTTCTTTTCTATTGGTCTCATGATTTATTTAAATATTGATATTATTGTTCATTTATTGAAATATCTCTCTCTTTCCCTCTCTCTCTATAATATATTAATAAATTTTGAAAAATACATATTATTAAAAAATAATTTTTAGTTTTTTTTATGTTCATTACTCTACTCAACCGTCCTAGGCTGTGGGGGATAGCTAGCCACCCCTAAACGAATGTGGATATTTTGGGCCATTTCCTATTGTTTTTTTTGGTTCAGGGATAGTAAGGGGACATCCCCTTTGCATCCCCCCATCTCTGGGATGGATGGGGATGAGGATGGCCCCTTCTAGGATAGGGGATGTGTCCTCGTGTAAGATAGGTTTATACTAAGGTTTAGACCATTATGTAGTAGGTGACTAAAAATAGAAAATAGATCTAGACAAAGGCTCTTGAGAGGGTTTTTCACAATAATCTAGGTCCCAAAAGGTAGGATAGAGGCACCCAGGGTGTCTATGTCCTAGATAGGGTTTCAAAATTTTCAAAGTTTGGTTGTTTAGTGTATTTTTTAGGGTTCTTAAATCTATATGAAAGTAGGTTTGATAGTGAACTATTTTCTAGATTTTTTTGATCTTATTATTGTGAAATTAATAATGCAAACATGCAACAATGTTAAAAATAAATGATAATTTTAAAATGCAAAAGTAAAATTTAGATAGTATAATCCTACAAAGAACATGGAAACAAAGATTTGATTCGAATTTCAGCCACAAAATGCAGGATAAAGGTTCCCAAGGAATTTGTGTCTTGGACAGGGTATTTGGAAATTCAAGTTTTGATTTCACTTATTACTATTTAAGGTTCCCAATTTTGTATAAAAATAATTTTGATAGTACATATGTTTCTAGATTTTGTTGATTTTATGACTATTGAAATGGAAAATGCAAGTGTACAAATGTGTGAACAAATAATGACAAATTTCAAATGCAATTTTTAGATGTAAGATGCAAGGATTGATTAATTCCAAGATGCAAAGTTTTGAAAATTATGTTTTGATCAATGCAATTTTGAAACAAAACTATGCAATTTTTTTCACTTTTTTAACCTAAATGAAAGATTCTTAAATGAATGCAATGCACAATTTTAGAATTTGATGACCTAATGAATGCAATTTGAATGTAGATTTGATCTGAGATGATTGAAACAAACACTATTTTAACCCTTTAATGAAATATGAATGTAATATTTTTATATTTTTATGACATTTTATGATGCAAAAATGAAACCCTAAATAAAAAATGGAAAACAATAATATGCAAAACCTAGATCTAGGATGAAACACCTCAAATTTTAGAGGGTATATAGTGTTGAAATGTTAGATTTACCAAAAATGAAGCATTAGAAAATGGAAACCTTTGATTTTTTACCTTAGGGTTTGACACCTTTCCCAAATATTTTTGTGAAATGTATGGATGTGAAGTATGTTGGGTATTGATTGATTTGGAATGGAATGGAAATTTTGAATGAGGTTTTTGATGGATTTGGACAAGGTATGTGATTTAATTACATCTTGATAGGTGAGTCAACCAACCCTTAACCAAATATAGAAAAGATCTAATAATTAAATGTAATGATCTAGCTATGGTAATAGTGCAATTTATTGTTCTGGTGAAAATACATAAAACACATAAGTTCATAGGAAAATTCAGACAATAGAAATGAGAAAAGAGGGATACTATGCACTTGTGGTTCAAATTTGAGGCTAAAAATGGAGGACATGGATGCCTAGGGTGTGAGTGTCCTTGTAGATATTTTTCAGATCTATTTTCCTAGTCCTTTGATGTTGGATTTGAGCTTTGGATTCTTTCCCACAAATATGTCAGAGGGTAAACCCATAATAGTGGGTTACACTTTTTTGATGAACAAAAGTTGGAGGCCACCCAAAAAATGTTAGAAGTGCCTTCAAAAAAACTGGGGCCTTTGAATGAACATGATTTTTTGAACATGCATGCCTTCAATAAAACATACCCCTTCAAACAAAGCTTAAACCTTTGTTCAAAGGTAATTAATGAAAAAATTTCCACTAATTTTTTTTTTTTGCATGTGTAAACACCATATTAGGGGCCATCATTTGAAGACTCCTTCAAATGAAGGGGGCTTTGAACAAAGTAGTCCCCTTCATTTGAAGGGCTCTTTGAATGAAGGCCCCATTTTTTACCTTCCACCCTCCATATGAAAATTTGTGTAGCTTTTTAACTTTTGAAACCAGTTTGAAGGTCAAGATGGAATCAACTTCACAAACCAAATTGCAAGATTGTAGTCCTCAAATAAGCTTTCCAAAAACAATCATTTTAATATATTTTGGCATTATTATGATTTTTTAGTTTTATTGAACATAGGTTTTTCACCAAACATCAAGTTCTCTATTCTACATGTTATGCCTTATATAACCACCTCATTTTTTTTTGTCAAAATGGATCCCCCTTTATTGTTTTTGTCTTTGGTGTTCTTATTCGGGCTTTGGGAGTTGTCTTTTTTCTCCTAAGTCCTTGTTTTATTTTTTCTATCAGGTTCAGGTTTCAAACTAACACTAGCACTTGGTACTTGTACAAAGTGCAAGTTCTTGTTTTCATCCCGATCCCGATCCCTACATTGTCTTATGTTTTCTTTTTTTTTTCAAATTCGGGTATCAAATCAAAATCTTCACCTAACACCCTTAAAAGTGTAAATTCCTATTTTTCATTTTGATCTCGACCTCCGCTTTTCTTCCTTGTGTGTTTTTTTAGTTTGTCTCAGACTCGAACATCAAACCAAAACCAAAACCAAGAAATTTTTCAAAGTTCTTGTTCCTGTCTTCCTCCCGATTCCAATTTCTGAGTCCTTTCGTGTGTTTTAGAATCGAACATCAGATCAAAACTAGAACCAAGAACTTTTCCAAAGTTCTTGTTTCGTGTTTTGTCTTGATCCTGATTCTCACATATGTCTTTGCTTGTTGGGGTTTAGATTTCAGAACTTTTCTGGAACTTCACACCAACTAAAAGTTTTGGTGCCATGTTCCTTCTCGATCCTAACTCCCACCTACCTTTGATTTTTACAATGGTTCATTTATGACCTCCACCTTGACCTCGAGGCCCAAACAAACCTGCATTAATGTCCACCTATTCACATGCATGAATGAGTTTTTATTCTTGTTGCTCCTCGGTCTTCACTCATTATTTCTTTTGTGTTTCAATGGAGAAAACCAAAGTGGAGCAAAGGGTTAGAGATTGAGGTTGAGGTTAGATTTCTCATCGTGAGGTTGGATTTTCCATTGTGTTTCTTAAGGTAGGCATCTTATCTATTTCTTTCCTATTCGTTTCTCATCTGTGTGTTTCTTTTTCCTATTGGTTTTCATTTCTTGTTTCTTGTTTTCTTTCGTTTCTTGTTCTATATGATTTTTTTTCTATTTTCTTGGCATCCTTTGCTGCATTCTCCTTTTTCCTCGAGCCCTTTGATTCATTTGTCATTCATTTATTTTTGGCTTTGTTCATTTTTATTTTTTTCATGTTTATTGCGTGGGGTTTATGTTCTCGTCATGCCCTAGTTTACCTAGGTATTCTATACTTCCTAGGTCATGTTTATTTCAAACTTTAATCATCTATAAAAATTTGACTATTGCAATGTGTGACTCAAAACCCATGTTTCCCACATCAAATTTTTTAGTGTAGTGGAAAGTGTTTTTAATTTGAATCAGTCTTTCATAGGGTTTAAAAATTATCCTAGTCCTGAAGGTGTATTTTATGATATTGTTAGATCTATTTAAATACCTTCATGATTGATGATTTTTTTGATCTCGATTCCAGCATTCCTTTTGGAATCAAGTTTCAACACTCACTTTTGGTTTTTTACCATCACGTTGATCTAGGATCTATTCATGTCCTGATTTTGATTTTTGATCTTTCATCAGAATTAGAGTTTGGGTCATTACCTAGATATGTTAAAGGGTTTTCGTCATAGTACCAACTCTTTCCCTGGTTCTGATTCTCTCTTTTTTGTCAGGATCGTATTTCACATGGGCACCAAAACCTTTACATAGTTTGAAGTTCCATCATGTGGTGCCATCGTGATTCTGAATTCCAACACAACATCAAGATCAGAACACTCATATTCCATAGGTTCAGTTTCAAACAAAATCCCAATTCTATCTCTCGATATCTTATCGCGATCAAAACTTGGGATGATAATCAAACCTATTTCCCCCATTTGGGTAAGGTCTCAAACAAAATCTCAATTTCGAATTCCAATGACTCATTGGGATTTTAACTTGGGGAGAACCCTCAACCAATTTTGTTTGTGAAGTATTAGTGCTTGACGTTAACCTGATCCCCATTTTTGACATAGTCTTTTACAAAGTATGGGTGCTAAGTTAAAGCCTGATTTTGATGTCCGATAGTATTGAAAGGGTGTTGTATTAGGTTCATGTTCAAGGTAATCCCCAATCTTGAATTTTGATATAGTTAATTTTTAAGATTAAAATGATCAAGTTCTTGGTTTTATCTTGAACTTGAAACATGAAAACACTGGATTAACTTATAAAATGAGTTTTTTTCTTGAATGAATGAGTATTTAATATTAATTCTTTTGCTAATACACCCCCTCACATGTCTCCTCTTTGTCTGATAAATTTCATTATTGCAAGTATTAACAAATGTTTGATTCAGAGGAAGAAGTTGCTACTGAAGGAACATCAAAGGGAACAAGGGCCAAAAGGCTAAAATTAGATAAGATTCTCGTTACTATGAAATACAAGTTCTAGAGGAATCCAGTACCATCCAAATTTGGCTCTGAGGTCATGAAGATTATAGATACACTTGTAGGCCACATTGATTTGAAGCAATTCCATGATAATACTTTTTTAGAAGATGCTTCCCCAAGGGCCAAGAGGATTGCAAATTTCAGGTTGGCACATGTGGCTACATTCCCTGTTGTTGTACAATGTCTTGAATTTATACTAACTATTGCACAAGCTTACAATCCCACTCAGAGGAAGTGTATTGATTCATAGGGAAATGAGATTATAGACTTGACCTTAGGAATTATTAGTGTAGTATTTGATCCTCATCCTCACTCTAATCCCAAAAGTATGACTGAAGTTGATGCAAAGCGATAGGAAGTGGATGAGGAAGGGAATAAAAGACTTATTAACAAGAGGTGGCTGAAAACAAAGAAGAAATTAGTAAAGAATATGCCACCTAATCCTAAGAGGTTTGATTTCTTTGAGGATATGGTGATATGATCACATTGCTAGCAAGAGTATGTGGAAAGGAAGATTATCATGCCTTTGAGAATTAGATGTTCCCATTTATTCAACTTATTCTAGATGGAAAATAATATTTGGATTGGGGACAAATAATATCAGACAACATCCATAATCAAATGATTAAAGTAAGGGAAACCAATATATTTTATACGTCTTCATATGTAATCTATTGTGTTGCAAGAATGGGATGGTTTTTGGGGTTAACTGTTATAGGATCAATAGAGGATGGTCCAAATTAGAAGAAATTCTGAGAACAATATGATTAGCTAGAGCTAAAGGTGGTAGAAATACTTTTTAAAAGAGTTAGTGATGAATTTTTGTATGTTTTCATTAATCAACTTATAGGAGATGTTGGTTTTAGGTTGTTTTGAGAAGCCATGGATTTTATTGAAGAGTGGGGGAGTTGGTTTATCCAATACCCCAAATCCACTTACATTAGATTGTCCGGATATGACAAGAACTATTTCAAACTACCAAGGTGTTGTGGTGATAGGTGGATCTTGATGTAGTTTTCTTGTCAAGTAGTTGAGGTGAATACCAAGTTTTTTATAATGCACAAGGTTGGCTGGCATTCATTCCCAATGCAATTGGAGTTTTATTCTTGTTCTTCTTCTATAGTAGCTAAGTCAAGAATAGAGGAATTTCAATCTATGAATTTCAAGCTCTATACATCCAGGAAGGATTTTAATCCTAAGGGGAAGATGAATGGTCTATATGCTTCACAGTTTCCCCTCTATCGACCACTTCTTGAGGAATTTTGGGAAAATTTGCAAGATTAGTTTCAAGTCAGAAGAAGAGGGTACAAGAGGTTGACCATTCCCCATATGAAGGACTTTGGGTTTAAATAGGATATACCAAAGAGCACTTCAGATGAAAATTTTTCTGAAGGAGTTGATTACATCCACTTTCGAACATCCAACACCATTAGAAGTTACTATCTTAATGAGCTGCAAGGAGGTTGATGAGTTGAGTACCATGGAAAGGAAGGCTACCTGGTTTGACAACTAGTTTGATGATTTCAAGAAGGAGATTTGGGAGCTTCTAGAGGAAGGGTACAAATAATATGAAGAAGCTCTTACCCTTCTCGAAAAAATCAAAGGAAAGAATAAAGAATGGTGGGAAGAAGAAGAAAATTACTAGAAGTACTTGAAGGGTTTGAGAATGATTGATTAAACACCCAGCGAAATGTTGGTCTAGTCAATAATTTTAGGTGATGAAGATCCTAAATACCTCAAGAAGGATATTAGGATCACTATCTTCAAGTTTGAAGTACTTATCAAACATAGGAAAATTCTCCTCAAAGCTCAATATGATATAAGATAACAAACAAGTATATTTGAGGAGATTTTTGCATAAGTGAATATTGAAAATTTACCTTAAAATGGACGAAGGAGTTCATTGCAAGAAATAAGTGATAGTTGGGATAAACAGTTGGAATAGTTGATTAAAGAGGGTGATGGACTTGAAGGTACTCTCTTGGATAGGCTAATGAATACAAATTTTGGAACTCAATGGGCTACAAAAGATATTAGTCAGTTGTGAGAAACAGTTGTTGTGGCTTCCAAAGACTTCAAGGAAGCAAAGTTCAAGGTGGATTGGATTAACGGGCCTAATGTGAAGGTTTAGAAGGAGTTTTTTGACAACTTTTATGAATTCCATGGGTTTCCAAAAGAGACTGGTAAAAAATGAAAGGAGAATTTTTTTTTTTTTTAAAAGGATAAAATCAGATAATGTCAATTAGTTCCAAGTGCCCTATGGATAGATGAACTGTTGCAACTATGGATCATATTTTGACAACTAGTCGACTCCAAGTTATTTTTGGCAAGCAAGGGATGACAAATTTCTTTAGTATAGACATCAATCAACTCCAATTCAATTTTGATGAAGCTAAAATTAAGCGTACTTCTTCCATCTCAGCAATTTTAGCAAGTGAAGATAGAGCCTCAACTGGAAGTGCCCCCTATAATTATGGATTTGGGCCCTAAATTGATGGATCATGATAATTGATAGGAGAAACTAATGTTAATTATTTCTATAAGATTAAAATTTCTCCTCATTGTAAAGTTAGGAAAATTGAAGTTATATTTACTACTTAAGACTAGATATTTTCATTTTTATAGCTTTATGCAATAATTAAACATTTTACAGTTTTAATGCAAATTGTTAGTTTCTAAAAGTTTGTTAGTTTAACAGTAATATTGATAGAAAATGGTTTTTCGTATGCCAATGGATTTTGATGTGCATAAATGTCTCTTAAATTCATGAGAATCAATAAAAGATATTGAATTTAAAATCGTCTATTGTGTTATTTGTGGATGATGCTTCTTTTTGTTTATTGATCTGTGAATTTTGGTGATGAGTTTGCAATGTTTTATGGTTGAAAATTGATTCTAAAAAAAAGTGATGATGGATGATGTTAAAAGTACTAAATTTGCACTATGGATGGGTGTGATTGCATGATCTTTTCATGAATTACTTCATTCTATAGTTTTAGTTAATTAGGAATGATCATTATAGGAATTGCATGTCTAAATTTAAAGAAAATTGTGTTCACATCTTGTTAATTTGAATCTCTGGTCAATATTTTTCTATTTATTTAAAACCCCCATGTTATATTACATTGTACTATCTAGTTTGTACTGTTCTACCGGCAAAGGCCCCTTGAATATTATAGTTGCATGAACCATTGAATGATGAAAACATAGTTGAGAACTAACTATAGATACCTTGGAAGATAGGTTATTTTAAATCAATTGTCTTTTTCAAGAGAAATAGAGTAGAAATATTTTGTTTAAACATTGTGTTATTTTGACCATCGACACTACACATGTGGAAAAAATAGTAAATTTGTGATTTTTTGAAAAATATCTATGTACTAGATATTAATGTCTTTGTTCTAGTAAAAATCTATTTATGCAAGACTGTGTGAGGGGTAAAATCATAGGGCATAAACAAGATTTAAATGTAATGAATTAGAAGCTAATCTAAATCAAAAACACTAATCTATATCTATTCCTTCACTCATGAAATGACTTTCTAAGATATTGAAAATACACAATGAAATCCTACAATTATCAACATGAATTCAAAACAAAAGAAAAGTTTCCATCCCATGTTGGAGTGTGTTTGCAATATGTTGGGTTGTTCATATCACCACGAAGTCTCCATTGTTGCATATGAGAAGCTTTGATGTGATGCATGTGTTGATTGAAGAAATGTGTTGAAGCATTTTCAATGCTGGTTATGATATCTACTATACTTTTTTGCATAGGGTATGTTGATTCTTTGATCCTTTTTTGTGAGGAAAGAGGTTTGTTATATAGATTTTTTGATTTGAAATGGGCAATCAGGATTTCATAGTAGAATATCTTGATTGACAATTGAAGCTTTTTGAGAGGATTTAAACATGAATAATTTGTGAAAAATAGATTGCATGGTTAGTGTGATTGAAGAAATAGATTGAATAATCTATGGGATTAAGAAATAGATTGGCTAGTCAAGGATTAGATTGATTTATTAGGAAATAGATTGAGCAACTAGTGATTCGTAATTTACTCAATAAGGAAAGTGGTTGAGAATGTTTAATAATTGATTTAATTAATTTTGGAGTTGAATGTGCAAATCAAGTTTGACTTTTGTAAGAAAAGTTGCATTAGTTTGATTTGATTTTTTATAATGTTTTGAATAGTTTATTCAAATTCTTCAAATTTGGAGGGAAAGTGAGTTAATTAAATTATGATTTAACAATTTAATCAATTTAGGGGAATAAAGTAATTTAGCAATGTAATTACATAATCGGTGTTATTTAACTAATCAGGTCAAAATAAAGTGAGATTAGGAATCTATTAAATAAATTTAAATTATTTAATTGGTTGAAATGATAAAACGTGAATTATTTAAATAATGTTGTATTATTCAATTAATAGTAGAAATAGGGATTTTAGGACCATTAAATAAATGATATTTATTTAATTATTCAAAAATGATTAAAAAGTGAATTAATTAAATAATGTCGTATTATCTAATTAATAGCGGAAATAGCATTTTTGATGTAATTGATGTGAAATGCAGTGATATTTGATGATGATGATGTCGATGATGTGAAAATTTCATTTAATATGTGTGATAAGTGTTAGGTAAATTTTATATGTCTACATTTTTCCCCTCTTTGATACAAAGTATGGGTTTCTTTATTTCCAAGATTCGATGTTAAGATCAATATTTTGAAAAAAAAATTATGCCCCACTATGCCTCCATGATCAACAGAATGATGGTAGGACTCTATGTTGCCCCCTCGAGAGGTTGGCCAAAAAATTTAGTTTGGAGGTCACGCTCACAATACCATTTTATTTCAATTTTGATGCATTAATAGCAAAAAAATAGGTCTATAGGTCTCTCGTTTCTTGTTCAAATATTTCTAGGAGCTCCTAATGTTAACCTAGGAAGGTTCCCTAAGAAAAATTAGGGTTTTTGAGGGTTAAAATAGGTGATTAGGGTTCTAATTACCTCATTTACATTTTGAGCCTATAGTGAATTCTTGTCTCTAGATTTCTCATTTTTTCAGTTGTTGAGGAGCTATGGTATTGATTTGGGGGGGCCACATCATGTAGACATTGTTCAAAAGTTTGGGCAGCCCGCAAGCATCAGTGCCTCGGTATGTACCCTCTTGATTCTCATTTTCATCTTCTCATGTTTTCATAATTTTTGCACAAAGTCAAACTAGTCAAAAGAAAGAATTTTAAGATTTCAATGCTATTCCCTTGGTTTTAGCACATTTTTCATTTTGAAACAGGTCTTTTTGCAAATTTTCTGCACACATGACTTACTTCTATACCATTGATTTATTTTTTTCTTTTGAAACTCGCCTTTGCTTTACATTTTTTCTTTTGATTGCTTTGTTTTTTATTTTCCTGCCTTTGTGATACTTTTGTGATTTTGCTAAAAAAAATCGCTTTTGATCCTAGTGCTCTTGCTATTTCTCCTTGCTTTTGCAAAAAGTTCCTCGCATTTTCCTTTTGTCTTTGATTTTGTCAAAAACTTCGTCACTTTTGCTACAATATTTTCACTTTTGACTTTGTAGGATCCTAAGTTAATTTCTTCATCATTTTCATTTTTTTTTTGTTTAGATCGAATCTCTGACATTGTGGGTTGAATGATTACATAGGTGGTCCTTAAACTGCTATAGTCGAGGGAGTGATGACCCCAAGATATATTTGATTTGATTGATGGTTTTGATGTCTTGGAGTGAAATTTTCTAGATGCAGTCAGGCTACGCCATATTGTTACATGCCTCACATATGATGTCACACTATGATGATGACCATCCTCATGGAGTGGTGGCATTCAAAGACTTCCTCACTCCATTTACCTATAGAGGAGGATACCATTACCCTCAAGGATATGTGGAGGATTCTCTACATACCTATCCATGGTGAGATCATTAGATACTTTGTTCGATGGGGTACCTACACTATGCAGCATGTGCTTGGTGTCAGACACTTAGAGGTTTGACAGTCTAAGATAGATTTATCAGATTTTATTGGTAGTTCTGACCCTATTTCCCTTGTTCTTTGTAGTTTGATTTCAAGGATAGTTGTTCCTGATAGGAGAGGCCATCAAGTCCATGTTGGATGGGGTATATGTATTAAGGAGATATTTTAGCATGGGACTCAATATACATGGGGTTCATGTCTTCTTGCCCACCTCTATAGAGATATGCATGAGGTTGCATATTGAGGTGGGAAATTCATTTCTACAGGTGTCTCTCTTTTACATGTATGGGCTTCAGAGTGCATTATAGTGATGCAGCCTAACGGTATACATGATCATACTGATGGTGATCTGTATTCCTATCATTATGGAGATTTTCTACTTTCATATTAGCATCGTGTATTTGATGACATCCCAAGTTTTGTATGGAGACCTTATATGGATTGTGATGGTTGGCCAAAGGATCAGAAGCAACTAGTATATTGTTGATAGACTAGATGGTTGATTGGTCGCTCTCACTCTCTTCTAGAGTGATATTTACTCGACAGAGTATGCATGAAATTTGGAGAGAGACATGGTCAGTTTCCTTATGGATATGAGGCTCAGTTCGGTTGGACCACTAGAGAGGTCCATGTATGGGGTCATTAGGCTAAAAAGGATGTTGCTACTACTGCATTTAGAGTGCTTGCCCCAATTGAATAGGGTTGGAAAGTGGGTTTAGTAGATCCAGGTACCACTCCTGATTTTGATCAATGGTGGACATGGCATGTGCCATTAAGATTCATAGATCCTAGTTTTGATCCCGTAGTTGATAGGGTAGGCATTACCGATCATTCCATGGAGAGAAAACATAATGAGATTCTAGCTGAGTATCTTGGTCAGTCCCGACACGATGGGGCACAAGGTGATTAGGTGTAGGGTCAGGGGAAAGTTCCAGGTCCCCCTCCACCACTTGGGGATGTAGGTGCTTAGTTGGTTATATAGTAGGGTGGTGATAGGCCATAGAGGAACATATTTCCATACTGATAGCAAAGTGAGATGGATTTAGAGTCAAGCGATACATAGAGATTAAACGTCATCTCATTACCGAGACATGGTTACAAGTTATCACTAAAAAGAGGAATAGTCTAAGGATCAAGCAAGATAGTCTTCGCATTGAGTGAGATCAATTATTGCAGAGGTCTACATACCTTTAGACTTTGTATGATGCTTTTGTTCCTCATACAAAATGACAACTAAGATTTAGAGAGCTTACTATTGCAGGTGGTGGTGTTGAGTTAGGTGGTCATTTTGTTAGATATCCAGACCTAGATGGTGATCCACAGCCTGGTCTATAGAGTTCTCCCTTTTCTATCGAGCAGTGTTATATTTGTACTTGATTTTTATCATGTTGTTTGTTCAGAGACATATTGCAGACATGATTTTTGTATATATATTCATCGATCTAGTTGAGGCCTTGTATATATATTATTTTGTATTATCCTATCACACTTGTTTCACATTATGATGGTGTACTATGACATTATCATTTTTTTATGATGATATATATGAGATGTACCTTCTTCGATTTGGCTCATTTATATGTTTATGTGATGATCATGGATGACTGTGTATGTTTATATATGTTTTATGTACTTTTCTAATGTATGCATATGATGTGGATGGATGGATTAATCATATTGTTATCATATGATGTTTTATTATGGATGATCAATATATCGTTTTGATATATGTTGTTTATATGATGGATGTATGCCTTATACATTATACATGATGTTTTCATTTTTTTATTATCATCATAATATGCTTTGATGAAATTTATAGATGTAGGATGGATATGCTACTAATGATATTGTGATGTAGGATGGATGCTAGTTAGAAGAAATATTTGATGATGGATAGAAATTTGATGTTGTTAGTTGTTCATGTGTTGCTTTCACTTTTCTTGGAGGCTTCAAATTTTGAACAATCTTGTTTTATGTAGAAAACATATATGATGCACCAAGGTATTAATGACCAAGGTAACATTGTATCCATTGCATGGACTTTGACTCAACATACAAAGAATATTTTTGTTTATACCAAACATATGAAAACTTTGTTTAAAGTATATGGTTGGGTTGTGTTATAAATTTTTGAACCAGTCACATAAGAGGTATTAAGAAACTTGTTAGAAAAAATATTGTCCTCTTAAAATAATAAGATTCAATAACTCAAATATGCCCAATAATGAACACATGTTAGTTACCAACAACTCTAGAGATTTCTATTGAATTGGTGATCTTCCTCTGAATTTTGGAGGTACAACTCCCTCTTATGATCTTCAATGAATTGAAAGAACGAGAAATGAAAATGACATTTTCTTTTAACCAAAAAGCAGAAAAGGTCAAACCCAATATGAGAAAGAATCCCAATATCATATGCAAGATACAAATAATAAATTACAAGCATAAAGACCAGCTTAAGTTGTAAACCATGGGGAATTAAAATAATGAACTCTGAAATATTATTTGAAATGAAATCTATCATGAAGAAAACTGCATCACTTATTTAAAGATAAGATATTGCATTAAGATGCTCTCAAACACAAAGATTTAAGAACCTAGATCAACTTCATAAATTGAATGCACAAAGACAAACAGTGATTTCATTCACAGTAATAGTAGAAAATTCTAAAATAATATTGAGCTTTCAAAAATGATGTCTCTCCCCCAGATGAACGGAACATAGATCAGTTACTACAATCCCACAACCTTCAAATAGGCTCCTATTTCATAGAAAAAATATACCTTCCTAAATGCCTAAAATTACATATTTAAAGATTCACAAAATAATCCCTTTCAGTTGCCCATAACTTCTTGAAAATCAGTTAAAAGTAAATAAATGTTTCCTTCACAAAACCTGTAATTGCCTCTTGATTGCTATCTATAGCTAAAAAGAAGGAAGAGGAAAGGCCTTTCGAAAATTCATTGATAGGTGTTTCTTCTTGGACATTCGTAGATCAAAAAATAGTGCTTCCTTCCCATCTCTACAAAGACATGTGGCATCTTTGACCGTCCAATGTCTAATTTTGACCCCATTATTGATAACTGACATTGTGATTTCTAGCAACTGGTTCATTCCAATTCAATCGTTCGAGAATTGCACCAATGATTGATTCTAGGATCCCTGAACTCACGCTATTCCAAAAAAATGTAATTTCTCCCCATGGTGCTCTATGCCACGTTCTTCAATGACTTAAGAGATGTAGGTGAACGTATAATTTGATCAGGAGTAGCTAAATCTTCCTTGTCCTTACGAACGAATGCTATATCAATTTTATCATCTTTGAAAGTTTTGTACTAAAGTAATCCCCTAGACTTCTCCTCAAAATGTCAACACATTCTGGAGAGTTATCGTACACATTTCCAATATTGAATACTATTTTAATTGTATTTTTGAAGAGCTTCTATATGTTGGCATACTGTTCATAATAATGAACACAACCTGCCCCAATGTCTAAGTATGAGGATACATTATATATTTACAAGAATAACTCATGATGTCTTTTATAGTATTAATGAGAAAAGCTTCGATAAGATTAGAAGACCTGCTGCAAAATCTTGGGAAATAGAAACTGCCTATGAAAATTTAAGATCCTTACATCCTTTACAAAAACTTTCCTTTAGATCTGTAAGACCCCAGTTCACATGTGAATAATACAATATTAATTTTTTTATATATTTCTCCTAAATAGATGTTTAGATATATTTCAGACAATGCATAGTGTGATTGTGTGGCAATGTGTGTGTATCTCATTTTAACATATTGTTTTATTATCAATGTCATGAAGGTGTTAGACACTCGTAAACAATGAATATGAATTGGAATTTTAATGAATTATTTGTACAATTAAATCTTATTTCAATTACCAAATTAATGTGATATACAATTTTTTCTTATGATTCCATTGGTAATGTGTAGGAAAGAAAGGGTACCAATACAAGAAGGGAAAATAAGTGAGAAAAAATTGAAAGACATCCTCTTGTGGTTATGTATTTGATTTCCTTATTTTGTTGCTTAGAAGGAAATAGATTTATTGTGTTTATTCTTTTGGGTTGAGAGGGAATTTAATTGGGTCATGTGAGATGTAAGTTGGGGTAAAGGTTTAGAAACCCTTATCCAAGTTTAAAATTCGGATAGGTCATTAAGAGGGTCTTTAAAGAGGGTTTTTGGTCAATTTTCTTGGTTGGGATACAAAAATAAACCCCCTAGGGTTTATACCATAGTGGTAAAGGTCATGTGGGCATGCAATAGGAACCCAAGGACAAGATTTGACACTTGAAAAGTCCTCATAATGAGGAGTGACGAATTTTGGGGAGAGGATGGGGTGAAAATATGGAGGGGTTGTCCAAGTGCATGTTTCTCTCTTTATTGAAAAAAAGACCCTCATTGATGGAGGGGAGTACATTCCACACCTCCTCATCCAAGAGTTGCAAATTGAAACTCCTATATATATTCATGAGGAAGAAGGAGTGGGGTGTTACCCACTTATCCTCTAAGAGAACTTTAATAGAAATAGAAGAATTAATAAGAAAAGGAGAGGATTTCACCTCTTTAGGAAGATATTGATCAAGATGGTTTGGCTTGGAGAGAAAAGATGGATAAAAGAGTTCAATCCCTTCACCTAAAGAAAAAAGATAAGTTTTTTCTATTTCCATTTATCCCTTTTTATTAGTGGTTAGAAGGTGACATATTGTATGGATCATGTGGTTGAAAATAGAAGTAGAGAACCTAGATGCATGAAATTTGTGCTATATTAGTTTTATCCCTTGTAAAAATGAGAAAATAATCCATTTATCATCATGGGTCTAGAAGTATTTCTTGCTTGGGGGTATGGCCAGAGCCCATGGGGCTCCATGAAGCCATTACGATGGGGTGGAGAGAAAGCCTTATCCAAATGTGTGTCATTCAATGTATTTCTTAAAGTTGGATGGAAAGCTATTATTTTGTTGAACTTGAAAGAAATGGGAAAAAAGTGAGCCCGTAATTATTAGCATGGAAAAATATCTATCTCTTCAATATAAATTGAAAGTTTAGGGGATGGGTTTCATATCCCACACTATTTTGTAAAGTATGTTGTAGAAGAGTGGGTATAGATGCATGGTAAATGTTCAGTTTAAATGTCTGATTCAACTATACCTCTTTTGTTGCACCTTGTGCATAATGTTAAGATGCAATGCCTTGTTAAAAAACAAAAAAAAGAGAGACAAATAGTACTACTACTCTCAACCATTAGCAAAAAAAGTATGAAAGTATATTAGTTTTTAAGACCCCCTTGATTTTTATATCTTAGTATGGTTAAAAATAATGAGAACGAATTGTGTGTTTTAGTTCATTTCTGTGATTATACTAGCAAAATGTGCTATTGTTAAACTTACTACTGCAGTGATCAAATAAGCATATGTCAAATAATCATTGGGGATTCCATTATGAATATACTATACAAATTTATAGTGTGCACCCTTAATTAGGAAGGAAATATATATAATGAGTACAAGAAGTTAAAAGAGGAAACATACTTATAGTTAAACCACTATGATAATAGCTTGAGACCTTCCTATTTGAACATGATTCAGTCTCCTATCTCTGAGGAACATCTCTGGTTTCCAACACATTAGAACATTTGACTTGATACGCTTGTTTAAGTAAGGTGAAGGAATGAAATAAGAGATATCTGGCATTAGTACATGCAAAAGGGCTAAATTTGTTGTGCAGGAATCAAACTTCTAAGGTACGTGTTCCACCTCAACCATGTATAATCACCTCCAAATCTGACTTATAACATGGAATTATAAGATTAGACACAATTTTAGCTAAATATTAATATGGTAAAATATCTAACATAAGGAAAATTTGGATTGTTACTACTCATGAGAATGCAAAGCATATATTTTCTAGGATTTACAATAAGCATAGAAAGTAGGTTGAGATAATCCAGAGAATAAATTTTAAAGCCAATGCAAAGGAGGTTTGAGTCCATCATGGTAATTACTCTTGAATCAAATCCATATTGCAACCTCCTAATATGGCGTTAGGGACCTCTTCTTATGCGGTTTGGAATGTTTATTGCACTCTTTGGTGTGCCCGGTCCATGAAGTCTCTGCCACTGCAACAACTTCAGGAAAGAAATAAAAAGGACCTGAACATGAGAAAATAAACACCTCAACAGAAAATAATAATAACAGAGTAATCCAAGAATATAAAGGGATCTACAGTCAAAAGGAAGAGAAGGACCACAACAATCCTTTCATGGGTTGAGTGTTGAATTTTTTTGTAGAAAAACAAAACAATAGCTCTGTGGATACTATAACAGGCAGTCACTTTTCTGTCGCCATATCAACGAAAATTGTAGTGATTAGGTTTGTTGGTGAGAGAATATACTACGAAATAAGATTGCATCTCTCTGTCTTTCATGGCACCCAATGTTTCGCCCTTAGTTTTGAGTGTATATTAAATAAAATTTAGTTTTTTCCATAATGTTGATTTGAGTAGCATGTTCTCCCACACGGAAATGACTACTCAGCATACAAAACCATTTTACTGTAATTATTAATTAATTAAAAATAAAGAAACAATGCATTTCTTATTTTTAATTAATTAATAATTACAATCAAATGATGGTTTTGTATGCTACCACACCTCCACCTAGTTATTTAATGCATGTCATTACTTGAGGCGATGGGTAGCTTCTACATGATCTTTTGTCAGGAAAGATGCGACTATTTAATAGGTGACATACCTATTAAATATCACCCAGGTAGGTTAATTATGGTCTTGGGCGATGGAGCTCCCCTTTGTCATTATAAACTATTGGAGACGTTCAGTATACTGAAATATTATATAATTCATGCTGTTTAATTAAATGAAAGAGTAGTAAATGCATATGAGACATAATCTTTTTGGCATTACTAGTGTAACCAAATAAATCTCACTTAAGGTGTGTATGGTATATTAAAAAAAATTAAATAAAAATAATTGAAGCTTGCTATTCTATTTGAAGATCTCATACCTACAACAAATAATATGCATTCTACAAAATTCTTTCTTATCAATGAAAATAATAGTCAAAATACATTTTAAAATAAATAAACTATACCTATTACCTCTGCAAAATTCATGGAATTTCCTTTGATAAGGGTAAGGTCTCATGGAGAGGGGCTTCCTTAAAAATCTCAACGTATGCTATTTAAGGAATGAATTGTAGTGCTTTGATAAAAAAATAATAAATAAATGAAAAAAAATCCATTTTTTTTTTTTCCTAATAAGAATTTAAAATTTTAGATGAGAGATAAGCAGCATAAAAATCTCCTAAGCTATAGGGGCAATTTCTAGCCCCACCCCAATTTCACGAGCTGAAATATTCATTTCTAAAAGGTAGGGGCTCCTATTTTTCTAGAAAAGATTTCAATTAATCCCGTAGCACAATTTTTTTTTCCCATGAGACCTCCCTCTCCATGAAAATAGAAGCCCAAGCCCCCCATGGGACCATACAGTAACAGACCTGCAAATAAAATCTCAAAGCTAGCTATAATTCTGATAGCATCATTTTGCACAAAGAGGAATGATCAATAACAAAAGAAAAGCATCATAAAAATATCGAGGGTTAACCATGACAAAAAAAAAAAAGGAAAAGAAAATCAAAGTGTTAAATAAAAGCTCCCATTCATAACGAAACGAGTTTAAATAAAAATGTGATTTTAATATAGAAATTTGTCTACATATATTTTCTTAAAATATTTTAAAAAATAAAACAAGAACTCATAAAATAGGAAAAAATGTTAAATAAAAGCTTTTATCCATAAGGAAATGAATTCAAAGATTTAAAAGAAAATGATCTTATAAAATAGAAAAATCAAAGCCTTAAATAAAAGTTTCCATCCATAACAAAACAAGTTTAAAATAAAACTTAGATTTTAATATATAAATTTTTCTAGTATGGTTTCTTAAAAGATTGGAAAGAAAAAGAAATCATTGTTTAAGAAACTTATACTAATATTTAGATAATAAAGAAAGTATGTTAATATGATTAAGAAACTTAAATAGAATAAAGTAATGATATATATAAATATTAAATGATTTTATTAAAAAGATATATATAGACATACATATAAAAAAATCAGAAACTCTAATAAATTTAATTATTAATATTTATATGTCTACATATAGAATTTGGTAATTTTGTTTTAAAAAGAAAAAGAAAAAAGAAAAAAATGATATCTTAAATGATTAAGTAGATTTTGTGAGTTTGTTATGGATTAAAAATAAATCTAATTAGGAGTTTGGCATTACCATTCAAATGGGTGAAATATTAGTGCTATTAAATTTATGCTAAATTAGATGTTACTATTGTAGTATATCTTTATGGGTGTTAAATGTGAAGTTAATATTGAGGGGAACTTGTGTTGCAATTGATAAGTCACTTCATTATTAGAATTTTTGTAATTTTAGATGTAGATCTATAGTAAATTTGACCTTGTTATCCTTTAACCCTAGATTACTATCCCAAGAAAAAAGAATAATAGTATTATAGGGAACTAATTATACTATGGGTCCTTAAGTCAAGGAAATATATGTATTGTAAATTACTAGTTAGATAGTGATTCTCCTTGATATAAATTATACCAACTAATCAAGCAATACTAAGCTCATAAGAAATTAATACACCCATGCATGTTTACCTTATCAATTGCGCGAAATTTTAGGGGACATATTTTTACTTCGTAATAAACCTTCTTAATGTTGATGTTGGCCTTGTACATCATGTAGGTGAAGTGATGCAATTCTTAGGCTGACTACATTATAAATATGAGTTATAGGAGACACACTAATAAAGTTTACTTGGTTAAATTTTCTCCTAAATCAATCAACGAATTTACATTGGTAATTGGATCCTTCACGGTTGTGCTAGGTCAATAATGTTACAGTTAAAACATAGGAATGTAGGTTTTGGTTGTTTTTTTTAAAGATAAATATTAATGGAGCATACTATTGTTGATAGTGATATTACTATTAATAACAGGGTTAGTATTGAAGCATGATCGCTTAGAACTATAATCAGCTTAGTGCTTCTTTAAAGAAACAAAAAAATTGTTGGGTTTTCTAACAAAAATTATGGGCATGACACTTGGTATCAGAGCCCAAGTTGCAACACTGGGTACTCTAGGAGTAAGATGGGCCTTAATTATTATGTATGTTGGCAGCATGTGAAACCCCTTTGCAACAGTTAGTTTTCAAATTTTAGAAAGGATTTTAGTAACTCTTATGAGTTTACCTTATATTGAAACATTGAAATCAAATCATAATTAACCATCATATGTTGGGAAATTTAAAAAATACATTGTGAGACAAAATTTAACCTTATGAGGCAACTAATCACTATGTTGAGGTAGAGGTTGTGTTTATTAGCATAATATGTTGTGGATAAGGGTTACTCCAAAATATGGGTTGAAGGAGATTCCTTAAATATCATAAATTATCTATGTGGCACCCATAAGCCTAGTTGGAATGTGGATCAATTAATAAAAGATACTATAATCATGTTAAGTTCTTGTGAAGAGACTCGTGTCTCTCACATTTTTTGAGAAGGAAATTCTCTGGTAGATTTTTTTGCCAATAAGGTTGTCAGGTTAAATGAGTTTCATGTGTGGGAGGAGGGATCTTTCCTTCCTGAGAAAGCTAGGATCTTAATGAGAAATGATGTCACTAGCTAAGTTGATGTAGTGGTGTCATTTAATCTTTAGTAACAATTCCTGACTCACATGCTTTGTGAGTTTTGTTTGGCTTGCTAGCTATTAGTTGAGCGATTATAGCAAGGGTTCTCTTCTTTTGGTGTTTGAGGAGATGTGTGGCAATGTAAGTAGAATAGAGCCACAGTCTTGTGCAATCCTAAGGAAGAAGGGGAAGCTATGGAAGATTCTCTGCCATGGGAATTTTATGTCATTTTTAGAAAGATTGCATGGGTATGACCCAAATGCCTCAGTGAAATTTTCTTCCTACTAGCATAAATCAAGACATGACAGGAAACAAATAGCAGTCAAAAATGAAATAGTGTTCTTCTCTCTCTCTTATTTTTGACTGATGTCTGTTTCCTATCGGGTCTTCATTTATTTCCTATTGGTTTGTCATTTTGTTGTTGGGTGCTACTGATAGTTTACTATTTTTTCTCTTATGCAACAATCTCTTTGTTTTATTATTTTGGGTTTTGGTCTACTACTGATATATTTTTGTAGTATCTTTTTAGTAGCATTCTGTATCTTAAGTTGTAAAGGGTTTCGAGTCTCTTCAAAACCTATTTTTCTCATATAATCAAAACTAGTAATTATTAACTAGAAGAGACAAAATCTTGTGAATACTAGACTAACAAGAGCATCATGTTCATATAAATGACATGGATGTCAGAAAAAGATAAAATTTCAATTAATAAGAATAATTAGGGAAATATCCATAACACACCCTCCCATCTCAAACCTTGGATAAAGAAAGTGATGATGTTAAATATGTTTAATAGGAGCCTAATGAGTTAGGGGAATAATGTAAACTATCTTAATATCTTTGATTATATGGAACCCTCAATTTTTGCCACCATTGTGACCTTAGTCCTTAAAAGGACATTGATCAAACTTATAGAAAACTTGATATATTTTAAGTATCATGGATGATGAAGTGTAACCTAGAATATAATTAAATAAATTCATGTTGATTGTATAGTTGAACATTGGGAAAATTTAAACCATTTCCTTCTACCATAGAAAGACATGGCAAGTGTTTGAAGAATAATTAATGATTATCTTGAGTGAACCTTAGGTAAGGTTAAATTTGAAACTCATAGTTAAGTTTTATAAAAATATTACAATGGGTTCAATGTTTAAATTGAAAACAACTTAATTGAGCAATATTAGCTCAAACCAAGAAAATTGTAATAAGAAATTTCTAGAATTCCCCTAGGTAAAGTTGAAAGGAAAAATTCATTGAACCATAAATATGTGTAGCATGTTGTAAAACCTTAATTGATAGGGTAATATTTCCTAAGTTCCACTTATGAATAAACTATGTGATCAATAAAGTGTACCACACTAGAAAACCTTTTAATCTCCATCATGTATGTATTTGAAACACCTTTGGTTTCAATTAGAGAATCGATTAATAGGGAAAAATTGATGATATAATCTTTGAAGGACTTAACCTTGGGTCCTTGCTAATGATAATTGAATGCAAATTAAGGATGTGTTAGATTCAATCTTGCACTCGTACCTCAGACATTAGTAACACATAAGCCTCCTAAAACTTATTTAAATCGTGATTCAATATAAGAAAGAGTCCCAATATTATGTGTTTGAGGTTATGAGGTGAACCAACATATAATTGGTAGATAAGTAGGAATGATTAAGGACATCAACTAATTATTGAAAATTTTCATTGTATAGTAAATCCTATTTAAGAAAAAGGGTCAAACTGTACTTTATGTGGAATTGAAAGGTGAAACTTAAAGTCATTTAAACACTTTTGCAAACAAATGGAAACCTAGTAAACTTAATGGAAATTTAGCAACAACCAAACCTTTGTGTTTCGTTGTTAAGAGAATAAATAGCAATCAAAATGAATTGGTTACTAAGATTTGAGACTAAGGAAAATGTATAGAAGGATTAAACTAAGATATATATTGTGGGGTTCAATAGATATGACATTTAAATTATCTCCTTATCATAATTATACATAAAACCTTTGTGAAGGGACCTTGTCAAGATATGGAATTAGACTTAAATATCATTTAGGACATGGGTATGTGCAGGATCATGATGGGCCAAAAAGTGGTGATATGTAAGTGATATGATGACCCATGTGGCTGACGACTTTTTTTTAACCCAAAGTTGATGAAACGAAAAGGGTTTTTAAAGGAGATTCTCAGCTTTCCACCAATATAAATTATGTTTTACTTTGAATTCAATAAATAATTATTATTCATTTTCTATTTGAATTACGACTAAAGTCTTGATTGATAGGATAATTGAAAAACATCTATAGATTTCAAATGGTATCACATTTTTTGAATGTGAAACATGTGTCACATTCTATGCTTCACATAATATAGGATTAATAAAAATAAAATTGAATTTCATGAATTTTTGACCAAGTTAAGGTGGTTAGACACACGAGTTTTTTATATTTTTTAAAATTTATAATTAAAAAATCATAATTAATTATTTACTTGAAAAAAAATTACAAAAAAAATGCATCACATTAGGACATGAGACTTATAAAAAAAAAATTATCATTTTATTGTGGTTAGGGTGGTTAAACAGACACCTACTTCTTATTTTTTCCCTGAAATTTAAGTACTACTGCATTGAAATTTCAAATTTTCACCAAAGAGATTTTTATTTTTTCTAAATAAACCTAATAATTTAGAAATGGGTATGTGTAGGATCATCATGGAAAAAATAGGCCCTTAAGTGGCAAAAAATTCAAAAAAATTAGAGTTAGGCAACTTGACATAAAAATTTGAATAATTTATCTATATTATTTCAAAAATATGTAAGGATAGAATTTGTAGAAAATTGAATTTAGTTTTTAAATTACTAGGTTTATTTACAAAAAAAATAAAATTTATTTGGTGAAAATTTGAAATTTTAATACAGTAGTACTTAAATTTCAAGGAAAAATAAGAAGCGGGTGTTTGTCTAACCACCCTAACCACATTAAAATGATAATATTTTTTTATAATATTTTAGATATAAGTAGAGGACTCATGTCTTGATGTGATGCATATTTTTTTTGTAATTTATTTCCAAGTTAAAATAATTAATTATAAATTTTTTATGACAACTTTTAAAAAATATAAAGACTCGTACGTCTGACCACCTTGGTCAAAAATTCACAAAATTCTTTTTTTTATTTTTTAATATTATAGTATGTGAAGCATAGAATGTGACACATGTTTTGGACTCAAAAAATATGATACCATTTGAAAGCTATAGATGTTTTTCAGTCAGCCTAAAAGTCAAGACTTTAGTCGTAAATCAATAGAAAATGAATAATAATAATTTATTAAATTCAAAGTAAAGAATAATTTATATTGGTGGAAAGCTGAGAATGTCCTTTAAGAACCCTTTTCGTTTCATCAATTTTTGGTGAAAAAATGTCGTCAGCCACACCATCATATTGCCACTTTTTGGCTCATCATGATCCTGCAGATACCCAAACTACATTCAATTTTATACTAATTCTATTCTTACATATTTTTGAAATAATATAGATAAATTATTCAAATTTTTACGTCAAGTTGCCTAACTCTGATTTTTTTTAATTTTATCACAACTTAAGGGCCTATTTTTTCCATGATGATCTTGCACATACCCACATGTTATTTCTACTTTTCTTATATCTTTCTATGGACAAATAAACTTGATAGAGAAGAAATACGAAAGGATAAACATCATATAGGAATTAACAACCTATGCGAGAAGGTTTTATCCTTAAAGGATGAGGATGATTAATCAATTGTTTAATTTTAATTTTTGTAATAAATTTTGTGATTTTAGGTAGATTAAGTGGTTGGGGAATTAAAGCATACAAAAATAAATAAATAAAAGCAACTAATATTGTGTTTTGGCTAGTACTTATACACATGACTACAAGGAAGAAAACATAAAGGTAGTCAAAACTTCTAGGAATTTTTACTCATTGTGCATCTTTATGAGGATAAATGGACTGTGAATGAAAAAAATGATGAATATAACATGTGATTAAATGGTTCAACCTTAATATAGAAATGTGCATTAATTGTAAAAAGATATTAATAAGTTATGAGAAATAATAGTCCATGATTTTTCATGTGTTGTTCTCTCTTTTCTTATATTATGATGTTTCAAATGGAAATGGTTAACTGTCTTCCTTAATAAGTAGGAAATCTTCTTTAGCATGTTGTAGAATTACTTGCATTGATATACTATGAATATAACAAGAATAGTTGAATAAAAGAGAAGGAATTGTATGGATAAATATAGAAAAAAAAACAATCTTGATCATTAAAGTGACACTAGTAAGATCAGAAGTGTGATGAACCATGTAAATTGTTAATTATAAGAAAATTGAGGATTGCCTAGATTGCAATTGTGAATTATATGACAATTTATAGGAAAGATGTTAACAAAAGGATAAACAAAGTGAACACTGTGTAAAGAAAATAAAGTATGCATGTGATAATCATGTGGTGAACCATGCATTGTTAAGTTCTAGGAAGATGGTGTAATATAACTAAGCTATAGTTGCACATCTTCTAGTGATTTCTTGTACTTATGTAAAGTAAGTAGATGTTTCCAAAATTGAGACAAAAAGTGAATATTGTTCAAAGAAAATAGAATATGTTTAAGTGCATTGCTCTTGTTCTATGGTGAGTAGATGCACTAGGGAATTATGAGTTATTTGAAAGGGATTATAAATGGAACCAATATGCGATGGTCATTAATCCATTATTCCCCTAGTTTTATGATTATTCTTTTCTACCTTCCTCTTGGAGGCTAACCCCATTACACAAACAAGGGAAGGTACCTAAGATATGTATGAAAGGATCCTTAGAGAAGGGTCTCGAGACCATATCTCCTAATGGCTATGGTACCCAAGAATATCCATCCTTGTAAACCCCATTGTGTGAGCCTTGTGATGTGAATTATGTGTAAATAGTTGTGATGTATGAATAAAATTTGCAAAAAAATGAAATGTGAAAATACTTGTTTGTTAAATGTGAGAAAGAAAGTGACCAAATAAAATTGGGTCTACTATTTTTTGAGACATGAATTGTTATTAGAACAAAAATATTTTTCTAACATCATGAGTGATGTTTATGATGTAAACGAAAACTTTGAAGGGAGTCCAACAATGTTAATGTGTTGGATATATGTTGGTGTAATCTTCAATTGGGTGATAACTTCATGGATGACTACTAGCATTTTCTATATTGTGACTATATCAAAAACATGTTTTATGGTGAGAAATCTTGTTCTAATTATTTAGATGTTTGATTTATGGAAGGGATATCTTTTATACGTGTTCTTATAGTTGAATGTCACATTGTATCATCAAGAAAACAAGATAATTATATGTTTAATAGATTTATGTGCACTGCTATATCAAGTATATGTTGTAGACCCTAAGAACTTATAGGAGGAAGGCTAAGCTAAGGGGAGGGGGATGTAATACCTTGCTTCGCATGTGAATAATACAATCTTAATTTTGTTAAATATTTCTCCTAAATAGATGCTTAGATTTATTTTAGACAATGGATAGTGTGATTGTGTGACAAAGTACTTGTATTTCATTTTGACATGTTGTTTTATTATCAATTCCATGAAGGTGTTAGGAACTTGTAAACTATGAATACGAATTGGATTTTTAATGAAATTTTTGTACAATTAAATCTTATTTCAACTACCAGATTTATGTGATATACGATTTTTTCTTATGATTTCATTGAAAATGTGCAGGAAAAAAGGGTGCCAATATGAGAAGGGAAAATAAGTGAGAACAAATTGAAAGACATCCTCTTGTGGTTATGTATTTGATTTCCTTATTTCAAAGTCTAGAAAGAAATAGATTTATTATGTTTATTCTTTTGGATTGAGAGGGTATTTAATTGTGTATCATGTTAGATATAAGTTGGGGTTAAGGTTTAGAAACCCTTATCCAGGTTTTAAATTCGGATAGGTCATTAAGAGGGTCATTAAAGAGGGTTGTGTGCCACTTTTCTTGGTTGGGATGCAAAAATAAACCACCTAGGGTCTATACCATAGTGGTAGGGGTCAAGTGGGAATGCAATAGGGTCCCAAGGACATTATTTGGCTCTTGGAAAGTCCTCATAATAAGGAGTGACGAATTTTGGGGAGAGGATGGGGTGAAAAAATGGAGGGGTTGTCCAATTGCATGTTTCTCATTTTAATGAAAAAAAGACCCTCATTGATGGAGGGGAGTACATTCCACACCTCCCCATCCAAGAGTTTCAACTTGAGACTCCTATATATATTTGTGAGGAAGAAGGAGAGGGGTGTTACCCACTTCTCCTCTTGGAGAAATTTAGTAGAAATGGAAGAACTAATAAGAAGAGGAGAGGAGTTCACCTCTTTGGGAAGATATTGATCAAGTAGGCTTGGCTTGGAGAGAAAAGATGGATAAAAGAGTTCAATCCCTTCACCTAAAGGAAAAATATAAGTTTTTCCTATTTCCATTTCTCCTTGTTTATTAGTGGTTAGAAGGTGACATATTGTATGGATCACATGATTGAAAATAGAATTAGAGAACCTAGATGTGTGAAAAAAATTCTATGTTAGTTTTATCCCTTGTAAAAGTAAGAAAAGACCATTTATCATCATGGAGCTAAAAGTATTTCTTGCTTGGGGGTATGTCTAGAGCCCATGAGGCTCCAACGCCATTACATTAGGATGGAGAGCAAGACTTATCCAACTATGTATCATTCAACATATTTCATAAAGTTAGATGGAAAGATATTATTTTGTTGAACTTGACAAAAATCAAAAAAGAGTGAGCCCATAATTAGTAGCATGAAAAAATATATCTCTTCAATATAAATTGTGATTTGGAAAGTTTAGGGGATGGGTTTCATATCCCACACTATTTTGTAAAGTATGTTGTAGAAGAGTGTATAGATGCAGGGTAAATGTTTCGTTTTTGTCTGATTCAACTATACATTTTTTGCTGCACCTTGTGCATAATGTTAAGATGCAATGCCTTGTCAAAAAAAAAAAAAAAGAGAGAGAGAGACAAATAGTACTACTACTCTTAACCATTGGCAGAATTTTTTTGAAAGTATATTAGTTTTGAAGGCCCCCTTGATTTTTATATCTTAGTATGGTTAAAAATAATGGGAACGAAATGTGTGTTTTAGTTCATTTCTGTGATTATGCTAGAAAAATGTGTTGTTGTTAAACTTACTACTACATTGATCAAATAAGCATATGTCAAATAAATTTTGCAATATTTAAAAATTTTCAAGGGGGATTCCATAATGAATATACTATACAAGTTTATAGTGTGCACCATTAATTAGGAGAGAAAATATATGAGTACAAGAAGTTAAAAGAGGCAACATACTTATAATTAAACCACAATGATAATAGCTTGAAACCTTCCTAGATTTGAACATGATCCATTCTCATATCTCTAAGGACTTGAAATACATTACTATGATATACTCCAAAGATTAATGAGTAGGCAACAAGGAAAGGTAAACCGATGGTAGAAATTTCAAGGTTCTCCTTATAAAAAAGAAAATTATGCTGGATAAATTTTTCAACACTTTACGTTCAACTGCAAATAAATATACTAATAAAGCTAATGATACCGAGGACAATATCTAGTTTCAAACACATTAGAAATGATTTGATACACCTGTTTAAGTAAGGTGAAGGAATGAAATAAGAGATATTTGGCATCAGTACATGCAAAAGGGCTGATTTTTTGTGCATGAATCCAACTTCTAAGGTACTTGTTCCACCTCAACCACGTACAATCACCTCCAAATATGACTTATACTATGGCATTATAAGATTAGACACAATTTTAGCTAAATATCAATATGGTAAAATATCTAACATAAGGAAAATTTGGATTGTTACTACTCTTGAGAATGCAAAGCACCATATTTGCTAGGATTTGCAATAAGCGCAAAATGTAGGTTGAGATAATCTAGAGAAGAAATTTTGAAGACAATGCAAATTAGGTTTGAGTCCATCATGGTAATTAATCCTGAATTGAATCCACATGAAACCTCCTATTATGGCATTAGAGACCTCTTTTTATGCGGTTTAGAATGTTTTTTGCACTCTTTGGTGTGCCCGGTTTGTGAATATGAGCAAATAAACACCTCAACAGAAAATAATAATAATAATAGAGAAATCCACGAATATAAAAGGATCTACACTCAAAAGGAAGAGAAGGACCACAACACTCCTTCATGGGTTGAGCATTGAAATTTTTTGTAGTAAAAAACAACAACAGCTCCATGGATACTATCACCATAGTCAAATTTTTGTCAACGTATCAACAAAAATTATAGTGATTAGGTTTGTTGGTGAGAGAAAATACCGCAAAATAAGATTTCCTCTCTCCGTCTTTCGTGGCACCCAATGTTTTCCCCTTAGTTTTGAGTGCATATTAAATAAAATTTAGTTTTTCCCTAATGTTGACTTGAGAAAAATGTGATCCCATGCCTCTACCTAGCTATTAAATGTTTGTCACTATTTGAGGTGGTGGGCAACTCCTTTCTAGGATAATCCTACATGATCTTTTTCCAGGAAAGACACGACTTGTGCCATACCTATTAAATATTACCCAGGTAGGTTAATTATGGTCTTGGGTGATGGAGCACCCCTTTGTAATCACAATATAGTAGAGAGGTTAAGTATAATGAAATATTATATAATTCATGCAATTTAATTAATTGAAAGAGTAGTAAATGCATATCGGACATAAAAAAATTTTTGGCTAGTGTAGCCAAATAAATCTCACTTAAGGTGTGGATGGTGTATTAAAAAATATTAAATAAAAATAACTAAAGCTTGCTAGTCTCTATTTGAAGATCTAGACTTGCAACAAATAATATGCATTCTACAAAACCCTTTCTTGTCAATGAAAATAATAGTTATAATACCTTTTACAATAAATAAATAAACTATACTATTACGTGCTGCAAAATTTTCATGGAATTGTCTTCGATAACAAACCTACAAATAAAATATCAAATCTATCCATAGTTCTAGTAGCATCATTTTTTCTCAAAGAAGAATGATCAATAACAAAAGAAAATCATTATAAAAATATTTAGAGTTAACCATGAGAGCAAATAAAATTATAAGAGAAAAAAATTAAAAACAAAAATCAAAGAGTTAAATAAAAGCTTTCATTCATAACGAAATGAGTTTAAATCAAACTTAGATTTTAATATAGAAACTTGTCTACATATAGTTTCTTAAAATATTTTAAAAAAAAACAAGAACTCATAAAATGGGAAAAAAATCAAAGTGTTTCATAAAAGCTTCCATCCATACCCAATAAGTTCAAAGATTTAAAAGAAAAAGATCTCATAAAATAGAAAAATCAAAGTGTTAAATAAAATTTTCCATCCATAAAGAAACAAGTTTAAAATAAAACTTAGATTTTAATATAGAAACTTTTCTAGTATGGTTTTCTTAATAGATTGGAAAGAAAAAAAACCATGATTTAATAAATTTATACTAATATTTAGATAATAAAAAAAGTATGTTTTTTATTAAGGAAAAAATAGGTTTTGAAGGGGCCCCAAAACCCTTTACAAGCAGATTTTGAATGGATGTTGAACCCTAAACCAGAAGGTTGTCAAAACTTAAAGGCATGAAGGCACGGACAACCAAGGATAAAAGGCCATCAAACAACCAGAAACCGGCCAAAACTAGCCCCCCAATCTAGAACCATCAAAATTTACATTTAGAATTGCTCTTGTGGGAGCGAAGAGTCATGCCAAAATGAGGTTTAGAGGACGTATCATTTTTACCCTTGACAGTGATCCAACCCTCTTCCACTTGCATTGCCTTATCAAGCTAAGCCAATGCACCATTGTCCATAAGAGGAAAGGCAACAACCATTGTCTAAAAATCTATAATCCTCTCAGGAGGTGTGGCAAAATCAGAAGAGCCACCCAAAAAGAAAGTCGAAACACTGCCACAAGAAGTGGTAGTCAAAGGGCCACGAACAACCTCAAAAGGGGGCACAACATTGTTGTCTTGCAAAGCATCAACAATCCCACCATTAGAGACAGCCAAAGAGGAACCCTCAAGGCCTTGTGATTCCTAATTAGCAACCTCAGAGAAGCTCCTTGGTTCTTCAACCTTCTTCACAATCATGTAGTGTTGCGGGGAAGCATCTTTCCACCATGTAGCCTTCATGAGTTTTTTTCTCAAAACCACATTGAGCAACAACATGACCTGTTTTGAAACATCTTCTACATCGAAAAGGAATCCTCTCATAGTCCAAAGCTTGGACTCAAGAACTCTTAGAAGTTTTAAGTAGAATTTCAATAGGCAACCCTTTTGAAATATCCATTTCAACCAATATGTGGGCAAAGGTAGAGTGGAACATATCAAAAGATGCATCATCCACCAGTAGAAAATCACCAAGAGCCTCACCCACTTCCTCTAAAAGGGAGTCAGTCCATAAATGGAGTGGAACATAATAAAGAAAGTATGTTAATATGGTTAAGAAACCTAAATAGAATAAAGTAAAGATATATATAAATGTTAAATAATTTTATTAAAAATATATGTATATAGACATACAGATAAATAAATAAATAAAAGAAACTCTAATAAATTTAATTATTAATATTTATATGTCAACATATAGAATTTTGTTTTTTATTTAAAAAAGGAATTAATATCTTAAATGATTAAGTAGATTTTGTGAGTTTGTTATGGATTAAAAATAAATATAATTAGGAGTTTGACATTACCATTCAAGTGGGTGAAATATTAGTGCTAGTAAACTTATGTTAAATTAGATGTTACTATTATAGTATATCTTTATGGGTGTTAAATGTGAAGTTAATATTGAGGGGAACTTGTGTTGCAATTGATAAGTCTCTTCTTTATTAATTTTTTTGTAATTTTAAATAGATATCTATAGTAAATTTGACCTCATTATCTTTTAACCCTAGATTACTACCAAAGAAACAAGAATAATAATATTAAAGGGAACTATAATGAATTAATTACTAAAAGAACCAATGATCACAAAGAAGATTTAATCAAGCACAGATAATGCATAAGTTCCTCACATTTATTAGACAGTCAAGGGTCTCCTTATAAAGGAGAAATACCCAAGAATGAGGTGTATCAACACCTCTCCAGTCTATAAACTAGCTGGGCAAAATGTCAGGAAAATATCTAGCCTATGTCAATGAGTCATACAACAATAAATGCCTAAGTAGGCTTAGGTCAACCTATGTGTAAGAAAACATTAATGTATACACTAAAACTCCCCCTTAAGCATAACTTAGGTGGGCATGGATAAAATGGATCCCGGCTACTAGCCATGTTAGGTACCCATGCACAAAGTAATCTCTCATGAAGTGGAGAAAAGTAGAAAACCCTGTGGGAAAAAACTACCCTCCAAAAGAGAGAAAAGATGCATGAAAATTATACAAATGAAGAAGTACTACTTCTTTCACTAAGTACAATATATGATTTCCTCCATAAGAGAGAAAATGATAGAAGGTCTATGAGACCCCCCTTGAAAAAGATACCATTGTTGATGAAGAACATGCGATGAATCACTTACTGCAACATGATAAAGATCAGGTATGGAGACACCTACGTGAGCATCAACTGAATGCTCGTCAAAGGCAAATTGGTACAATCTAAGTCTCACTAGAGCCATGCACAAATTGTACAATCTAAGTCTCACTAGAGCCATGCACCAAGTCTCCAAGATATTTCCTAATCTACTGAGTACAGGAAGATTACATCCAATATGTCATCAATGACAAGGTAACAAAAAAATCTCTCAAGAGACTCTCTCAAGAAAATATGCAATACACAAAATTCCCCCTTTTACAAACAGTTGTGATTGATCAAAACCATTACAAAAATGGTTAGTATAAAAGTTTGTTTTTTACCTATGGCAAAACAAATTTCCACTCCCCTATTTTACAAACTTTTGAAGTTGATCAAAACCACTATGTGGCTAGTACAAAATCTTACCTTCTTTACAAAGGAAAGAAGAGGGATTATTTGACCATAGTCAATAGGGAAAATAGATCAGCTGCTCTCCCAATGAAATTTGACGCCTCTCCAAAACCTTCACATCACCAAATTTTTTGGCAGATTCTTTGGAGGATAAAGCGCCAAGGTTGGAGATGACAGGCTGATTGGAGACTCCAAAATGTATGCTTTCTCTTTTGTTCTTTACACCTGGAAAACACCCAACACAGCTTGAGATTAGCATGATGTGATGGGCCATTTGATGCAGGTGAGGAGTGTGCCTCCTCTTGTGTATCCTGGGTGCTGCTTCGCATGAAAGAACCATGAAAGACACAAAGCTTTGCATGGTGGCTCTGCTGTAAAAACACCTCTTTGCAAATAATTGCGCCTCCTCTTCTCTGACTTGCAAATGCCCCCTCCAAATGAATTTTGGCCAAAATCAAACGAAGGATAGTTGAGTGGTGTGGCTACGCCATAGAGAGTGGGAGAGGCTGATGAAACAAGGTGAATCTCCCCTTCACCGAATTCACTAAAGAGCCCTCAAATGGTAGAAATGCCTCTTCAATGAGAAAGCGCACCAGGAATAGGTAAAAATGCCATAGCAGGAATAGGTAGAAACACCTCCATTCAAACCAAATCACAACAGGGATAGGGGGGAGTACATCTAGCAAAGGCAGGGGAATTTGTTAGGAAGGCACACTGCACGCCTACAACCAACACAAATGCATGCGCAAGTGTTTGAGTTTGTGCCTCCCTCTGTCTTGCACAAACCAAAAATTAGAAATCGCCGCTCTCACCTCAAGGAAATCGACCCTTCAGTAGAGAATCAGATTCTGCAAGAAAAGGCCACACCTAATCACATGAATATGCCCTCCCTCAATCGCTCCTTACAATGGTTGACTTATTACTGGCTGAAAATCGCGCCTCTCCCAAACTAGAAACATCTTATATCAGCAGCCATGTCAGAACCATGGTCTTTGGCGTTGATGCAGGAGGCTAGGTCAACAACCCAACCTAGTGTACATGCCACTATGTAAACCCTCTATCACTGAGAAAATTGGGGCTTTAGGTAGTGGATGTGGGTTGTGTTGGGCAGCGACCAAACTCCACACAGATCCACAAATTGTGTCTTCTTCAGCGGGTCGAGTAAAGCCAAAGCCTAGACCTTGGTGGCGTATTCACTCTAAATACGTGATTCAATGATGCATACCAATCAGTGCCACCAATCATAGATGCATACTCTACAAATGAGTCAGACGGTGAAGGGAAAATGAAAAAACTATATGGCTTGAGAATTCTTTGTTCAACCTAAAAATGCCTAAGTAGGCTTAGGTCAACCTATGAATATGCAAGCCATTAATGAATACATTGACACCCCCCCTTAAGAATAACTTAGGTAGGCATGGATAAAATGGGTCCCGACTACTAACCATGTTAGGTAACCATGCACAAAGTAATCTCTCATGAAATGGAGAAAAGTAGAAAACCCTGTGGGAAAAAACTACCCTCCAAAAGAGAGAAAAGATGCAAGAAAATTATACAAATGAAGAAGTACTACTTATTTCACTAAGTACAATATATGATTTCCTCCATAAGAGAGAAAATGATAGAAGGTCTATGAGACCCCCCAATAATACATGTCCTGCTACATTAAAGTTGGATAGTTGACAGAGGATGCAGATATAGTTCCAAGAACGCTTCACAATGTTCCTTCCTTTGGGAAGAAATGAAACCAACTGAAGATGCAGGATATCTTCCCATGTGAGAAGATGTATGGATGATCTTGAATAGAGTTGAAGCTCATCCAAAAATGATGATGATGGTGCCCATGATGTCTTTGAATGTTGCTCAGGAATCTCCAACCCAATGCTGACATGTGACAAATACTGATGGAATGAATCAAGTATCATAGAAGATTCTATAACAGGGTCCTCAAGAACCATAGATGTATGGGGATAAATGGAACCATAAGAATCTAATATTGTCACTATAGAAGTTGATGTAGGCGAAGGAAGAGCAATCATATCTGAAGAAGACAAGGTTGATGCAACTTTATTGAGGTTGTCATAAAAAAGAAGACATGTGTCCTCAATGTGTGCTTCCATGTCAGTAATGCGAGACTCTACGAAAAGACATGAAATGTCGGGTAGATATGTATCCCAATCAGCAATGCTAGGAAGACAAATTTCTTGTTGCAAAGAAGTGCTGGAAGCTCTCGAAGAAGTGACTCTAAAATCTAATGAAGCAACAGGAGGAGGTGGAGGAATGATGATTTCCTCTATGTCAATTGGATGCTCTGTATCTGAATCATGATATGGGATGTGAGTTGTGATCATAGCAGGATCATGTGTGAAAGGAGAAACATTGGAGTGCCCATATATTTCCCAAATTTTGATCCATAATGCATGTGGACATTCAATATCCATGATGATATACAAAGAGTCATCTGGAATATGTAAATTGATTAATCCATGAATATGATCACGGATATTAAACCATTTATCCTTCTGAGTTTGTTTACCTAGTTTAGGGATAAGTCCATGCAAATATGGCATGAGATTATGGAACCTGAGATTTTTCAGGATTCCTTCACACCAAGACGTATAGTTTCCCGATTTTAGGTTGATTACAAAAGAATGGGTTTCATATCCCATGATTACAAATAGGTTAATTTCTTTAGACAATAGAAAATCAACAAATTAAGAACCCCTCTAGATTAGATGACCCCCTTAATTTGGCACTTTATAAGTTAGTGCATTTTACAAATGTCACATTTAATGCAAAAGAATATCACTCTTTTACAAATTTTAACTATGACAAGAAAACTAAAAAATCTCCTCTTTTGTTCAAAACTTTTGATATAAATGGATGGTGCATTAAAAAAATATTTTAACCAATTACTAGATTGTGAAAATAAATGTAATTAATAAACCATCCAAAACAAAAAGTTATGGAAGAGAGGGGAATAGTTGACTAAGTCAAAGAGATGCAAGTCTCTCTCAGTGCGCAGCTAGACTATGAAGTGACAAATCATGGCTTGACTTATCTTATTTTGCGCTCATTCCAAGAACCTCTCAATGATGCCTAAACAAAACAGGTACTATAGATCAAGCGTCAGTAGAAAACATGCTCCTCTTCTATAGCAAATCACAGCAGAGACAGGGGGCTTTTGAGAACAAATCGCACCCTTCAAATAGAGAATCGTGACAAACCTAATCAATTCTCAGCCTCATAAAGGACCATTACGGATCTGTTGATTGATAGGTCAGCACTGCTTCATCGCCCTCTCCTCCGAGTCCACCGACTTTTGAAATGACCAAATGCCTCCCTCAATCGCAGCCTGAAAGTGCCGAAGGTTTCTGAAGAGTTGACTGCAAATGAAAGAGGGCAAATCGTGCCCTCTTCATCTCTGCTTCCACCCTGCTCAATTTCTCACGGCCTGCTCTGCTTGCCCTACTGTACGTTGGTAGATACCAGCAGAGGCGCGTCACTTTCCAAACAGCCCTGCGGCCTAAGAGTGGTGTGAGGGAGATGTGAGCAACGGGAGCTAAGTGAACAGAGGTTTTGGCGCTGGCTGGTAATGCAGCCTCTCTGATGGGGGTGAATCACAGCCAAGAGTTAAATTGCAGCCTCTAGACAGGGGTCAAGGTTGCAGATTGATGGGTACAACCTGTGAGATTATTCACGCAGGCCAAAATCGTGCCCTCTACAAGCTGATTGGTGGTCTCCTGGCTTGAAAAAGCTCACGTCGCCTCCCTTATCAACAAATTGCCTATGTTCTCAGCAACTAATGAGCCTCCCATACATATGATGCCTGAGGGTGATAAAGAGCAGCACGCAAGCCGTTGTTAATCGGACTCCAAACTTATTGCGTGGGGGTTTAATGGGCTGGGCTGAGAATGGCACTGCAAAAGTCTAGTTCGAAACTAATCCAAGAAGCTTTGATACCATGAAAGAATCAATGATCACAAAGAAGATTTAATCAAGCATAGATAATGCATAAGCTCCTCATATTTATTAGACAGTCAAGGGTCTCTTTATAAAGGAGAAATATCCAAGAATGAGGTGTATCAACACCTCTCCAGTCTATAAACTAGTTGGGCAAAATGTCAGGGAAATATCTAGCCTATGTCAATGAGTCATACAACAATAAATGCTTAAGTAGGTTTAGGTCAACCTATGTGTAAGAAAACATTAATATATACACTGACAATTACTACTAAACCTAAAGAAAATTAATGTAGTAAATTACTAGTTAGATGGTGATGCTCCTTGATATAAATTATACCAACTAATCAAGCAATACTAACCTCAAAAGAAATTAATATACCCATGCATGTTTACCTTATCACTCGTGTGAAAATTTAGGGGACATATTTTTACTTTGTAATAAATCTTCCTAATGTTAATGTTACCCTTGTACTTCATGTGGGTGAAGTGATGTAATTCTCACGTTGGCTACATTATAAATATGAGTTATAAGATAAACTAATAAAGTTTATTTGGTTAAATTTTCTCTTGAATATATCAACGAATTTATATTGATAATTGAAGCCTTCACAATTGTGCTAGATGAATAATGTTATAGTTAAAACATAGGAATGTATGCTTTGGTTGATTTTTTTTAAAGAGAAATATTAATGAAACATACTATTACTCATAATTATATTACTATTAATAACAAGGATAATATTGAAGCATGATCACTTAGAACTATAATCAACTTAATGTTTCATTTAAAAAAAATTTGTTGGGTTTTCTAACATTATGAGCATAACAACATCCGATCACCTTTTTGCAATACTCAATATAGGTAATTCAACATCCAAAATCCTTAAAGACTCGAGCTTAATTGCATACTCATCTGTAGCGTTCACCTTACTGGCGGGATTTCTAGTGGTTCATCTAACTAAGCAGGTGGCCGCTTGATAGGTTCATCTAACCTCCAAAATCTCTGCCAGCCTTCAATCATCTTTGGATTCCACTTCGTTGATCTTTTTAGTGGTTAAAGGAACCATCTCAAACACCGCTTGGGTTATCAGAACTTCAACAATTACTGCCGAAGACCTTTGATTTTCTTTTTGCCTTTTATTCACAATTATGTTGTAGTGCTCGTGAGCCTTCACTCCTTTTTACACCACATCATTGTCTACGGTGATGGAAGAGACCATCAAAATGTTGTTTTCTTGGACGAATAGTAGCATTTAATAAATCCTTCCATTCCACTAAACTTGCCAATGATATCGATGTATCCATCACTTTGACTCTCCTGCCTTGAACATTGCTTGTATTTGCAATGGAGTATTTTTAGGTGGATTTCACGAACTCACGCAGCCACAAAATTCATATTCTCAAGACTATCAATAGGACAAACCAATAGCCACTTGAATAGTTAGGTAGTCTCTGGCGATAGTAAAATCTTGCAATCTTCAAATTTCTCATGAATCGATCTATCTTTCTTCTACGAAGAGTTCATTCATAATTCTTTAATTATGTCCATCTATAGTGATCAACAACGAACACTATTTGATTATTTCATTATCAATTTGATCAAGCACCGTTATTAGTTCTGAAACTTAACCAAAAAGGCGATTATCTTAAATCCATGAGCCCTTGAAAACATTTCGGCTTTGGGGAGGAAATTATGTCTCACAACACCATTGTAATATTTGTCTCTGATCTGTGAATACTTGGCTAGAACACTTCAATTGTTTATGCATCTAGTCTTCCTTGAGAGCCAAATACCAATTATAGAATGAACCCTTATTATTGTACTTTTGGTCCACTTGTAAGTTTGCACTGTGGTCATTTTATATGTATACTTTAAAAGACAATTTAAACCCAAGACTTCTAATACCAATAAAATCTTAATGCTGCACTCTGAAATGACCCGTCATTACATTCCTTTCAATGCCATTCACAATAATTCATATGTTCCTTGCTCTGATTAAGTTCATAATTCACAAATTTGATAGTGATAATTTATGTGCATAGGAGAGATAATGCCCTTGATGCTTATGAGGGAAGCTCAAGAAGCCTTGCATTAGATCTTCCTTATAAACACCTGTAGTAGGGCACTGGTTATGATATTTGAGAATTCAATTGTGAGAGCAGTGTTAATGAGAAAGTGAAACTAGACTCATGAACGACCTACAACTAGCATAAGCTTAAATTACATTTTCCAAGGAGGGATTTCAAAAAAAAAAAAATCAACGGCCAAAAGTGGGGATAACAGTGGCTTTGATTGGGGACTGTATTTTCTACAAAATTGTAGAGAACTCCAACATCTCTGGTTAAAAATCAGTGCTTATCCATTGGGCCACAGAGTCACTGGTCAATATGTTCTGAAGCCGGTTTTATGAAGATGTTTCAATCAATGTTTTAATGCTCATGTAATTGATGATAACACCACTTGTATGCTTTTGTTTCGACCGATTTGAAAACATTAAGCCCTTCTTGTATATTGTAGTTGTTAGTGTTGCTTTAACACATATACCCATCTGAAATTTTCTAAAAAATATAATGTCATTATGACGATGACTCCACTAGCTGCATAAGATGAACAAGCATCCAATGCTTCCAACAATGTTGTAAAGAGTACATCCTTCAGAACAATGAGAAATAATATTTCTGTTATTGAACAGCCACTGCCTCTGGCATCTAATTGATTTCTAAATTTATTGTAAGCTTGATCAATCTTGTGTATATCTGTATCTTCAGGTACATCATCTTATGTCCAAAAGCTTGTCCTAGCCAACGTCAAACAAAGAATTCATCATGAAAAATATACCCGGATGATAAAGATGTCACATGTAAACTTCAAAGGCACTATCTGCAACTTATCCATACAACCTATCTTCCGCCAGTCTCATCGATTGAATTGCCCAAATCACTTTATCAACAATACAATATCCTGTCCATCTGCACTCTAATTAGAGTAATTTTCTCTTGTATGTGTTAAGAGGAAGAAGACCCAATTTCTCCACAAGTTATTGTACCTCCATCGAAAAGTGCTAAGTGTGAGTTTTGTTTAGCCATACACCATATAAAGTCCCTTATATACTGAAAACCAATGTTGACTTAAATAAGTTGAAATCAACCCTATGAATTGTTCCCCACTCAGGTAGCAAGCATTAAGCTGTCACTTTACATTGTCAGAAAGGAAACACCACTAAGTGTCATCTTTATAATGCTTGCATCCTCAACTAACAATAGAAATTTCAATGCCATAATCTTCAGATTGAGGTTCAATTCTCTCTAGTGCACAGATATAGGTTGCTTATGAGACATGTGTACTGGGCCTCAGATTCATTATCCTTAAATCTGGTGTAGTTGTCATGGTATAGAGAAGGAAAGTTGCACAGATGGCAAATGGAAGATTGCAAGTGCATTATTTGTTTCATGCTTTGAGATAAGCATTTAATGAGTATTGATATTGTTATTCATAGAAAGACCCAACTTCCCTCTATTTTAATTCCCGAACTCTTTCTTGTCACAATCTTTCAGGAAAATAAGATAATTTGGCTTGAAATGACAAAACTCAAGGCTAAAACCAATGAAATTTAGTGTCACTTCATTAAAATAGTAGGAGAACAGAGCTTGTAATGGAAGCGGTTTGATGACACCATACAACTGTGAAGACATTCTACTATTAAGGCTTCAAATGGAGTTATCAAATTACTGATTGACCAACAGGGAAAGAGGATGGGTGAAGTTTTCGCTGTGACTTTATTGTAGGAGACAAAACACAACATAAAATGAAAACCTAAGACATCTATACGCACCCGAACTTGGTGCAACACACCCAACTTCCCTGAAAGATTAAGAAAAACCATTAACTGGTTGGGAGAAGTAGATTCTAGTGTGAAATAGAGGTGTGAACTCCTGCAATGTTTGTAAATCCAACAATATGAATGCAAGACTGAAGTTCAAGGAATGAAAGCGCTTACAAAAATGCATACCAAACAACCATTTTTCATCATGAACTTCTATATCTTCTTGAGCCTCATTATGTTTACCTCGTATAGTGCTGATCATGCTTTCCCGAGCCAACTTGAGTGAACCAAAAATTACCTCTGCTTTATAATCATTGTTGATTACAAGACCTAAATCTGTACTTTGAGAACTGAGCAATAAACTACAAAATAACATCTCATTTTTTGATTGCAGACAAATAATCAGAGCTCTCTAAAGTAAAGGCTGCATCACTCCCAATACTTCCACTACTAAATTCATCATGCATAAAGCCTTTCTTAATATCTTGATTCAGTTCCAATTTAGAAGAAATACTAGCTTCATCAAACATGGGATCCTCTTTGACCAAAGATATTTCATCCTCCCTTATTGCAACCAAATCAAAAAATTCTTTATCCATAAATAAAGGAGATATGTTAATACCTGGAGCTACAACAAGCGATGTTAATACCTGGGGCTACAACAAGCGAGTCTCTCCCTTCAATAGATGATAAAAATTGAAGCATAATTTCTTTTTCATAGAGAGAATCATAATCCGAAATTAATTCTTGAGACTGCAACATTTCATCAACTTGACCATTGTTTTTCTTTTCATTAATCTCAAAAATTCCTTCAGATTTTAAATTGTCATCAACAGAGTATACATTTGTTTCAATTTTAACATAAACTTCATTCGTTGAATCATCTTCAAATGGTATGGTTGCATCTTCAAAATGAAATGATTCAAAAATAAATTCACTGCAAACCTCTAGCTATAGCAAAACCTTTTTATCATCCTCTTCATGAAACTTAAAAGTTGCATACTTTGGATGTGTGTCAATCTTAAAATTCTCAATCTTCACACCTTTTGAGGTCAAGTGGATTTTTAGTAGCTTCAAAACTGAAATTTTCTAATTCTAGTAAAGAGGGGAGCCTCAACAAATTATTTTCATCTTCATTTGTTGCAGGATTTGTAACACTTTCAACATTTTCTTGATTATGATTATTTTATTCCAAAGGTGTTGAGTCTTCATAAGGCTTAATCATCATTTCTGTTACATCTTGTTTATCCAAAACTAAAAAATTATAAGAACAAAAAATACCAGAAGTACCTGGAGCATCATCATCACCAACTCGTAATTCTTCTTTGAGACATGTTACTTTTTGTGTGATTGCTTGTAGCAAACCCAGGCTTTCTTCAAGTTCCTTGAGTTTGTAAAATCTAGCATGGAGACTCCTCAACAAGAGCATCATTTTGTAGTCATCTTTTATACTTAACCCGGTTCTTACAGCTTTGGTAATGCTCTCTTTGTAGTGGTCCCAAAATTCATGAAGTACTTTGTCATCCATTGCAAGAATCTCTTCAATAGTAGGTGCTGGTCTTCTCCCATTTCTTCAATTTTCTAATTTTGCATCATAATATCTTTGAACTTCAAACAAAGTCACCAATCTCCCTACACATTGAGATATTATTAAAAATCTGACGAAAGAAAACACTGATCTTTTGATTCAAATTTTCTCCAATGGAGTCACCAAAAATATGTTAACAAACAGATTGTCCTCTTCAAATAATAAGATGCAATGACTCAAATATGCCCAAAAATGAAGAAAATTTAGTTACCAACAAATCTAGAGATCACTATTGAATTGGCGATCTTCCTCTAAATTTTGGAGGTACAACTCCCTCTTATGATCTTCAATGAGTTGAAAGAACAGAAAATGAAAACGATGTTTTCTTTTAACCAAAAGGCGAAAAAGGCGAAACCTAATATCAGGAAGAATCCGGATATGAGACGCAAGACACAGATAATAAAATACTGGCACAAAGACCAACTTAACTTGTAAATCATGAGGAATTAAAATAATGAACTCAATATTATCTTAAACAATATCTATCATGAAAAAAACTACATCACTTATACAAAGATAAGATACTACATTAAGACGCTCTCAAACACAAAAATTTAAGAACCTAGATCAACTTCACAAATTGAATGCACAAAGACAAACAATGATTTCATTCATAGTAATAGTAGCAATTAAGTCTAAAATAATATTGAGCTTTCAAAAATTATGTCTCTCCCCTAGATGAACGGAACACAAATCAGTTACTGCAATCCCACAGCCTTTAAAAATTCTCTCGTTTCACAGCAAAAAGATCCCTTCCTAACTGGCTACAATTGCATATTTAAAGATTCACAAAATGAGCCCTTTTAGTTACCCATAACTTCTTGAAAATTAGTTAATAGTAAAGAAACGTTCCCTTCACAAAACTTGTAACCGCCTCTTGATTGTTAACTGTTGCTAAAAAGAAGAGGAAAGGCCTTTCGAAACTTCATTGACAGTTGTTGCTTCTTGGACATTCATAGATCAGAACATAGTGCTTCCTTCCCATCTCTACAAATACACGTGGCATCTCAGACCGTCCAATGTCTAATTTTAACCCCATTATTGATAATTGACATTGTGACTTCTAGGAACTGGTTCAATATTCCACTTCAATCTTTCGAGCATTGCACCATCGATTGATTCTTGGATCCCTCAACTCACATTATTCCCAAAATTTGTAATTTCTCGTCCCGATGCTCTATGCCACGTTCTTCAATGGCTTAAGAGTTGTAGGTGAACGCATAATTTGATCAGGACCAGCTATCTCTTCCTTGTGCTTAGGAACGAATGCTATATCAATTTTCTCTTCTTTGAAGTACTAAAGTAGTCCCCTAGATTGCTCCTCAGATTGTCACCATGTCTTGGAGAGTTATCGTAGACATTTCCAATATTGAATGATGTTTTAATTCTCTTTTTGAAGAGCTTCTATATGTTGTAATATTGTTCATAATAATGAACACAACCTACCCCAATGTCTAAGTATGAGGATACACAAGATTTTTACAAGCAAAACTCATGATGTCTTTTACAGTATTAATGAGAAAAGCTTCGATAAGATTAGAAGAGTTGTTGCAAAGTTTTGGGAAATAGAAATTGCCTTTGAAACTTTAAGATTCTTACGTCCTTTATGGAAACTTTCCTTTAGATCTGATCACTGTATTTGCAATCCTCAATATAGTTATTTCATTATCCAAAATCCTTAAAGACTCGGGCTTAATTGCATACTCATCTGTAGCGTTCACCTTACTGGCAGGCATTCTAGTGGTTCATCTAACTAAGCAGGTGACTGCTTGATAGGTTCATCTAACCTCCAAAATCTCCACCAGCCTTCAATCATCTTTGGATTCCACTTCGTCAGTCTTTTTAGTGGTTAAAGGAACCATCTCAAATATTGCTTGGGTTATCAGAACTTCAACAATTACCGCTGAAGACTTGATTTTCTTTTTGCCCTTTATTCACAATTATGTTGTAGCACTCGTGAGCCTTCACTCCTTTTCACACCACATCATTGTCTAAGGTGATGGAAGAGACCATCGAAACATTGTTTTCTTGGAGGAATAGCAGCATTTAATAAATCCTTCCATTCCACTAAACTTGCCAATGATATCGATGTATCCATCACTTTGACTCGCCTGCCTTGAAAATTGCTTGTATTTGCAATGGAGTATTTTTACGTGTATTTCACAAACTCACATAGCCACCAAATTCATATTATCAAGACTATCGATAGGACAAACCAATAGCCACTCGAATAGTTAGGTAGTCTCTCGTGATAGTAAAATCTTGCAATCTTCAAATTTCTCATGAATCAATCTATCTTTCTTCTACGAATAGTTCATTCATAATTCTTTAATTATGTCCATCTATACTGATCAACAACAAACACTATCCAATTATTTCATAATCAATTTGATCAAGCACCATTATTAGTTCTGAAACTTAACCAAAAGGGTGATTATCTTAATTCCATGAGTCCTTGAAAACATTTCGGCTTTGGGGAGGAATGTATGTCTCACAACACCACTGTAATCTTTGTCGCTGATCTGTGAATACTTGGCTATAACACTTCAATTGTTTATGCATCTAGTCTTCCTTGAGAGCCAAATACCAATCATAGAATGAACCCTTTCTATTGTACTTTTGGTCCACTTGTAAGTTTGCATTGTGGTCATTTTATATGAATACTTTAAAGGTCAATTTAAACCTGAGACTTTTGATACCAATAAAATATTAATGTTGCCCTCTGAAATGACCCGTGATTACATTCTTTTCAATTCCATTCACAAGCATTCATATGTTCCCTGCTCTGACTAAGTTCAGAATTCAAAAATTTGATAGTGACAATTTATGGGCATAGCAGAGATAATGCCTTTGATGCTTATGAGGGAAGCTCAAGAAACCTGACATCAAATCTTTCGTATAAACACCAATAGTAGGGCACTGGTTACGATATTTGAGAATTCAATTGTAAGAGCAGTATTAATGAGAAAGTGAAACTAGACTCATGAACGACCTACAACCAACATAAGCTTAAATTTCTTTTTCCAAGGAGGGATTTTTTTTAAAATTTTCAATGGCCAAAAGTGGGGATAACACACCTAATATGCCACTACATCACGAAATGCTTCAAAACGAATTACATACAATAAATAAAGCAAGTATTTGTCATGATAGTATTATATAAATATCTTATAAACAACAAACCAAAATGTCATTCAATTGTCCTCATTCCTCCTTCTCTAAATGCTTATGGAAATCTTCGAGAGATCTTGGGAATGAGTCAATAAAATAAATCATAAAAATAAGAATATAAAAAGATAAAAACAACATTGCAGTATCACTTTCCATATCTATTTGAGGTTTCAGGGCTATTATCTGATGTTGATCATGTCTACCATAGGAACAAATCCATTAAGGTATATCTTAGGATGTTGTTGGTGAATTGTCAAAAAATAGGTAGGAAGTACTTTGGCATTTTTTCTATCTATTTTGCGATCAAATCTTTGTGATTGTTTTTCTTGAAAGTTCTAACTAGTTGATGCTTGTTTTGTTTGTTTTTTTTGTCAAAGGGTGAGTGCGACGATTTGTTTATTATGGGTGAAAAGTGTGTTGTGGATTGTGATGACAAGGTAGGTCTTTGTTGATTTTCAGAGTTTTATGATGCTATTTTTGTTGTTTTCAGGGGACTAAACTAGGGCTTTGGGGGCTCATCAAAGATAATCCTTGCCTACGTTGTACATACAGAGGCTCATAGTTCGCTTGGTTTTGAAAGACCTTGTTTTTTATCTTTTCTATTTTGTAAATGTTTTTGGATGTATTTTTGTGATTATTTTTGGATTTTGAAATTTTCACTAAGTTGAAAATAAAGCATGATAGAAACTTAAGGGGACTGACGTATGGCCTCGAGGGATATTAAGCATTGCCTACGTTGTACACACAAAGATCACATAGTTTGACTAGTTGACTCAAAGTATAAACATTTTTTTGGGATAAACAACATTGATAGCTTGGATTGATATTCCACTTCTATTTCTAGAGGATATTTTACAAGAAATCTACCTGAAATAGTTGTGAAGTTCAAGAAAATGTTGATATATTAGACTATTTGAGTGAAGGAATAATCCAACGATGTTGTTTTATTTTTGATGTTTTCAAATGTTTTATATTTTTGTATGTTTTTCATATGTTTTTATTTTTTCCGTTTTTCAACCATGATAGGATACACAAGGATCTAATCCAAGACCAGCTTTGGGAAGTTGCCCCCAGTTGGAGACAAGAATACTCTCCTTAATCAATAACAAGCCATGGTTGTACATATGCTTTATTATGGAATGGATGGGTGAATGCTTTTGATAGTATCAATAGATAATGATGCAAGTCTTATTCAAACATAGCACCTATTTTCCTGGTTTTCACTATGGTACCTATTCCAGGAGTGCCACAAAGTGGTTTTCACTCAAGGAACATTTTCTTTATCTTTACTATTTTTTTCTTGCTTTCTGATTTTTTTTGTTTTTTTGTTTTTTTTTTAATTTTTATTTTGTTTATTTTGTATTTTTTCTCTTTTCCTATTTTTTTGGATTTTTACCCTTTTGCCTAGGGTATTCTATCTTTCTTTATATGTAGAAATTCTTGAGATGGTTTTTGTTCAGTGGTTCAGCTAAAGGTTCTCCTTCAGAAGTAGCCAACTGATAAGCTCTAGAACCATAGCTTGTTGTGATGACGAATAGGCCTACCTAGTTGGGTTCAAATTTTCCTTTGTCATCTTGATTTATTTGTACATTTTTATTCTCCTTGAGGACCAATTCACCAACTTGAAAGTTTTTGTCTTTTATTTTCTTATCATATCTTTTTTTGAACCAATTTTGATAAACCTGAAGATGGTTTAACATGCTCAAATGCCTTTCATCTAGGAGCTCCAATTCATTTAAACTGGATACTAGATATTCTTCAGTGATGACCATTCCTTTTAATGAGATTCGTAATGAGGGGATTTTGACCTCGATAGATAAGACAACCTCTGATTCGTAGACCAAGGAAAATGGTGTAGCACTTGTAGGTGTTTGAATGCTAGTTCGATAAGCCCATAGGGCTAGGTTAAGCTACAAATGCTAATCATGACCAGCTTCATTAACAATATTTTTTAACTTATTTTCAATATGGTTTTATTAGATTCTTGAGCCTAACCATTTCCTTGGGGGTAATAGGGCATGGAGAATCTATGTTGGATAGAGAGTTTGGAATAGAGTTCTTGGACGTCTTGATTTTGAATGGGGTGTCATTTTTCGTTATGATTGTCTAGGGAATTTCATACCTACAAATCAAATAATTCAAAATGAACTTTGATATTTTTTTACCAATGATATAGGTCAATGGAATTGCCTCTATCCATTTAGTGAAATACTTTGTTGCTATGATAATAAATTTGTGTATGTTAGCTGAAGCAGGAAAAATCTTACCTACCAGGTCTAATCCCCATTGCAAGAAAGGCCATGGTGTTGTGATGGGTCTTAATTCCTGTGTTGGTGCATGAACAAGGTCACTATACTGCTAGCATTGATGACACTTTCTAGAATACTGAATGCACTTTTGTTCCATGGAGGGCCAAAAATACCCCATTATGAGTAGTTTTTGGACTAGGTTAGGTCCACTAGAATGGGACCCACAAACACCTTCGTGTACCTCTTCTAGGGCCATTTGTGCTTCTTTTGTGTTAAGAAACCAGAGTAACATACTATCTAGGCTAGGACAGTATAGGGTATCTCCTTGGATTATAAATCAAGAAGTCTTAAAAGTGAAGGTTTTATTTAGAGTGATCGTTGGGTCAAGTCGTATGATACCGTGTTGGATGTATTCAAAGGTGTTGTCCTACCATGGGGAGTGAGGACCAATAAAAATTAATACTATTTCTTATTCTAATATGTCAAATGTAAGTACAAGCAATTGTTCGACGAGGAATTCATACTTAGGAACATTATGTGGAATATCAAGTAGTGAGCCTATTATTTCCATTGCATTGAAAACTCCATTATTGATCTGAGGAATGTGTTCAAAGGTTATTATGATAAAATATTACTTGAATCTATCCACCATCCTTTTATACAAAATCAGCTTGTCATCATTTTTTTTGTACTCATCATTCACCTATTTGATCACTAGTTGGGACTCTCTAAAAACCTATAGCTCTTTTATTCTCCATTCAATATCCATTTTGGACCCTATGATTAAATCTTCATACTCTAAGATATTGTTCATACATGGGAAAGTGATCCTATATGCCTTGGGTATACTATCTCCCTAAGGTGTGAGAAATAGAATCCCTACTCGAAAGCCATGTTGAGTGTGGGACCCATCAAAGTATAGAATCTAATGGCATGTTTGTTCTATCATCAAGATACTCTCATATGGAAAGTCCATTGTGAGAGGCTTTGTGATCATCTATGGGTGCTTCAGCTAGCTAGTCTGCTATGATTTTTCACTTGATGGCTCTTCTGTCCACATACTCTAGATATCAATTTTTCTCAAAATCATCACCCATTTAGCAATTCGTTCTATTAGGGTTGCTTTGGATAGTAGGTACTTTAGTGGGTCTACTTTTGAAATCAACTTTACCTTTCCATTTAAGATGTAGATTCTCATTTTTTGTGTCACAAATATGACTAAGAGACATGCTTTTTCTATGGGTGAGTAGTTCAACTCGTAGCCCACCAATGTTCAGATGATGTAGTAGATTTATTTTTCTTTGTTATCGTCATCTAGCTAAGCTAGGAGAGTTCCCAACAATGCTTGTGTGGTAGACATGTAGAGTACCATTTCCTTGTCTGGAATAGGTAGTAAGAGTATAGGAGGAGTAAGTAGGTACTCCTTAACTTTCTATAATGCTTGGTCACATCTCCCATACCACTTGAAGGTGATGTCCTTGTGTAGGAGATGAGTGAAAGATTGACATTTATCTACTACTTGTACAATAAATTTCTTGATGGATTGTAACTTTCCTTGTAAAATCATCAGTTTTTTTTATTTAATTGGTTGAGGCATCTCTAGTATAGCTTTTACTTTTATAGGATCCACTTCAATCCCCCTTCTTGACACTATGTACCCTAACAAATTTTCAGATGTTACTCTGAACATTCACTTCTTAGGGTTGAGTCTTAGATAATATTGTCCAAGCCAATCAAACACCTTTGCAAGATTGGTCAAGTAATCTTCCCTTCTGATGTATTTTTCTAGAATTTCATCCACATAGTCTTCTATGATTTTAGATATCATGGAATATGGTCGCCATTTCTCTTTGATATGAATTGCTCCTACATTCTTTAGACCAAATGGTATTGCATTCTAGCAAAAGGTCCCCCAAGCACAAGTAAATTTTGTTTTGTGTTGATCATCTAAGAGAGATTTTTATCTAGTTATATCTGGAGAAACCATCCATTAAGGATAAAATGTCATGCCTTGTTGTTAGATACATGATCATGTTGATACTTGGGAGGGGGAATTCATCCTTTGGATAGGATTTGTTAAGGTCTTTGAATTTTGTGCAGATCCTTATGCCCCTAGTAGGCTTTGACACTGGTACTAGATTTGATATCTATTGTGGATAATCGATTGGTCTAATAAAACCCACATCTAGTAGTTTCTTTAGTTCTACCTTTACCAATAATGCTATTTGAGGATGCATTTTTCTGAGTTTTTCTTGATAGGTTTTTCTCTAGGGACTATAGATAAATGATGTACCACTAATGCCAGATCTAGTCTAGGCATGTCAGCATAGCTCTAGAAAAAATTTACCTTTATGTCATTGATGAATGTTGTGACATTGGATTTCTCTTCGAGATCAAGTGATGTCGTGTGGTATGTGATTTTTGGATTCTCTGTTGTGCCACCATTTATGGACTCTACTTCTTCTACTAGGAGTATTGATATTTCTTGGTACTCAAATATGGGGAGATTGAACCCTCCATCCTCGAGTGCCTCTAGGAGGTTTTTGACCTTTAGACATGTCCTTTATTTTCTTCTTTTTTGGATCCAATAGAGCCACACTCTGGTTTTCTCTAAGGGATTGCATTTTTTTTATGTTTTATCTTCCATTTTACGACTAGAAGATTCAATCTCTCAACCAAAGTATGCATCCTATTCAAGTTCCATGACAAACCCTACTTTGTGATCCCCTATTGGTATTTATATTTGAATTCCCATGAACTCTGTGATTGCCTCATCATTCTAGAATTTATCTAGAATAGGTGTATGTTGTTGTTGGTCATAATCTATCAGTTGTGGGTATTAAAGTGGGATACTATCATCATTATCCTCAAAGCTTATGGAGGTTGTTGAAATGATCAGTATAGCTCTTGTATCTTTTTCACATTGGGTGTAGATAGGTCATCATTACTAAAAGTGGGGAACCATATCAAGTGATAAAGGAAGGAGAGTCCCATTCGTATTTGTTAGAATTCATTCCAAAATAATAATAGATATTGGGAATGGTTTTGATAAACTGGAGAGAGAACCTATCAATGCTATTTTTTTTTAATAAGTCTTTGACGGGTAAATCGTTGTCCATGATATGGTAGATATCTAGTGCCTTACCTCTAGCAGAAGCTTCTTGTTTCTTAAAAGAGGTTTGTCTGATATTTGGAGAAACCATGTCTTTTGATTTATAACCTAGTCCCATATTTTTCTTTCTATGTTCCACTATGATAGGCTCCTATCGGCCTTGTTTGTCTAGCCCAAGGCTACTTGTTCCTTGATATCCCATTTATTTAGATAAATGATAACCTCTACTATTAGGATCAATTACAATGGGTTGTGGCATTTTTGGTCCTCTTTGTAAATCATGGATGAGAAGTCCTCTTTGAATATCTCTTCGTCTTTCATGTCTCCCCACTTGGTAAAAAATGTGGGTTTTGGATATAATTTGCATTGTCTAAGCATACTTGATCTCTTTCAGATCTCCATATATTTGGGTGTTGGTAGAAGCATGCCAATGCATAATGCTTGTTTGAAGTGGTAGTTTCCATTACCCCTATCTAGTACTTGAACCTTGGTTTCAATTTTCGGTTGCTCACTTGATGTGATCTTGGTTGAGGTGAATGGTAGCTTAGAAGGGTTGAAACATGAGAATGAATGAAAGGATATGTCATTGCTAAGTATGTGTTGGATCTTATTATACTTGTCTTCCAACTTTGTACATAAGTGGAAAATTTTGGGATCGACATATAAGGTCACCTTTTTTCCTTCATGGGGGAACTTTAGGCATTGGTGAAAGGTCAACAGTACTGCTTGTAATGCATGGATTTGAGGGAGTCCTAGGAGGAGGTTATATGACAACTCAAGGTCAAGTAGTTGCATGTATTTTCTATAACGGTTGGCTTGTTATGCATTGGTAGCCTAACTGTTCCTTCTTAATTCCTTTCAATGTCGTTGTAGGCCCTTATAGTGATACTCTTGCCTTCGTATATCACATCGTTAGAATACCTTAACTGTTTAATGAATTTCAAGGTACATATGTTTAGACCTGCACCATTATCTATCAAAACTCGATTTACCATGTTCTTGTGGACACCAACCTCTATGTAGAGGGCTTGGTTGTAGAACGTCCTTCAAGTAGAAGATCCTTCTCAGAAAAGACTAAATGATTGTTGGTCATAATTTTTCCAACCATGTCCTAGAACTAATTAGGATCGAGGTAGTTAGGGACTGACACTTCCAATTATTTTTCCAATATCTCCCTATGTGCAAGTGATAGTTTTAGCAACTACAGGATTGAGATTAAGGCAGGAGTCTTCTTTAGCTGTTCCACAATGTTGTAGTCATTTGATGACTTAGCCATGGGTTTGGGTGGGTCTCCTTATATTGTAACTCTCCCTCGATGGGTAGTTACATTATAGTTGTTATCTCCACCTCGTATAGTTACTACGTTTTCCCTATTGTCATTAGCTTGCGAGAGGGTTCCTAGAACTGTGTCACTATATGTATAATTAGCATTGTGGTAATCTTGGTCCTTTCCTTTATCATTCCTTTTGGTGTGGTTTGGGAGTGGCTTTGTGTATATTTGAAGGTCTTTGTTTATAGGACAATGTTCAACATCCACTTCTCCTTTGTCTATCTAATCTTGGATGAGGTGTTTGAGTCTCATGCAATTTTTTGTTGTGTCTTTTGATCTTGTGGAATTAACATAAGTCTTTCTCACTATACCATGGTTTCTTGAAGCTAGGATCCTCATATTTTGGGTCATCATTGATCTTGATGAGGTTTTGTTGTACTATTTTACGCATGAATATTTCAAATGATTATCCTAGTATCGTGAACTACCTCCTAGGTTGATCATATTGCCTCTATTTCCCTCCTTGATTCATTTATTGATTGACTACCTGATGGTTCTTGGGATAGGTAAGTTGGTTGTTTTGTGTACTATTTGGAATATAGCTTGTTTGTGCCACTTGCAAATTTTTTTGAGGTACATTTTGTGCATTCCATAGTGCTCTAGGATCAACTACTCCATCGTTTGTGACATTCTTGTTCTTTTCCCAGATCTTAGGTTTATCATTTGAACTAGAGGTACTATCTTTTGAGCTGTTCAATTTAAGGAATCCCCTTGCTATAAGGGATCTCTCAATATTTATTTATTTTTTAATATTTTCTTCAAAAAAATTAGGATATAACATAGTGAGTTGGTAGTTGATCTCGAGTAGGACATTTGAGATGAATCTATCTACCAATAATTACTTATCAAGAATTGGACATTTACATCGACTAGCTTTGTGCCTCCATCTTTGTAGGTAGGAGGTAAGGGACTCTCCTTGACTCTGTTTGATCATGGATAATTTTTTGATGGTGACATATTTCTCTTTGTTGAATGAGAAGTGGCTTATGAACTTGCTAGATAGTTCATCAAAGGTTTTAATTCCTAGTGACAAATGGAAAAACCAATCCATAGCAAGACCTATAAGGCTGCATGGAAAGAGCCTCATGAGGTAAGCATTTTTGTTTTGTGGTACTCCATGCATGACACTGAGAAGTCTCATATGTGCTCTACTGGATCTCCTTTTCCTTTGTACTTGTCAAACTTGGGTTTTTTTTTTTCGAAAAAGGTAGTGTAGTGATGGAGCAATCGAAGGGGAATGGACATATTTCCTGAAGGATGTAGGTCTTCTTTGTTTTCCCTACCTGCATGTTTGTTATGTTTTGATTCGTTGCTTCTAGTTGTAGTTCTATTAGTATATTTGGTACCTTTTTTTGCAAGTCTTTCATGTAATAGCCTTGTTGTCCTACCATGCTTTTGTCATAAGTTGGATATAATGGGGCTATGTTGGTCCACAGTTTTTGTTGCACCAAAAGATCGGCCTGTTAATGCCTAATACAACTGCCAGAGTTGACAAATCCATGGGATGTGATTAGTTCATGTCATGAATCCCAAGGGGAGCACTGACCATTTGCCAAAAAACTCCCCCTCAGTGTTACTTGAGGGGATTCAAACTCGACACCTTTGGCTCTGATACGAATTGTTGGCCCATATTTTTTATTGCACCAAAAGATCAACCTGTTAATGCCTTATACAACTGCTAGAGTTAATGGATCCACGGGAGGTGGTTAGTCCATGTCACAAATCTCGAGGGGAGCTTTGACAATAGGGTATTGAACCTTGGTAGCTATTTTTAACATAGGGTAGGTTAGGTACTTGTTGTGTGTAAGGAGGGTTAGCTCCTTATTGAGTGTAAGGAGGGTTAGCTCCTTGTTGAGTGTAAGGAGGGTTAGCTCCTTGTTGCTATAATGAATTATACTAAAGGTTACCCTATTGATGTGTTAATGGGACACCTTGTTGGCAGGACTAATTGGGAAGGGTACCATGTGGCACACCTTGTTGTTGGTACAACTATGTTGAAGGTTTCCTTAATGGTGCATTGGTGAGTTACCTTATTGATGGGATGATTGAAGAAGGGTTCCCTATGGCACACCTTGCTATTGGAATGGACTATATTGAATGTTTCCCTAATGGTGCTTTGGTGTGTTACCTTTTTTATGGGATGACTGAAGAAGGGTACCATGTGGTACACCTTTTTGTTGGGATGGACTATATTTAAGGTTACCCTATTGATGTGTTGGTGGGTTACCTTGTTGATGGGATGATTGAAGAAGGGTACCTTGTGACACACCTTGTTGTTGGGGCTGATTATATTGAAGGTTTCCCTAATGGTGTGTTGGAAGGCTACCTTGTTGATAAGATGACTAAAGAAGGGTACTATGTAGCACACCTTGTTGTTGGGATGGACTGTACTAAAGGTTACCCTATTGATGTGTTGGTGGGTTACCTTTTTGATGGGATGGCTAAAGAAGGGTACCTTGTGGCACACCTTGTTGTTGGGGCTAATTATATTGAAGGTTTCCCTGATGGTGCATTGGCGGGTTACCTTGTTGATGGGATGACTAAAGAACAGTACCATGTGGCACACCTTGTTGTTAGGGCTGATATGGAAGGGGACTATGTGTTCCACCTTGTTGATGGTTTTGTTGATTGGGAAGGGGACCCTATGGTCCACCTTGGTATTGATTTGGAAGGGGACCCTATGGTCTACCTTGTTGATGGTACTACATTTTTAGGGAAGGGTTGACATTCAAGGTGTTAAATGAGGTATATATTTTCCTGATGGAGGGTTATTACTTTGTGGTACATATTGGGATGGACCTCCCTAATACTTTTGTGCCACTACCGCTTGTTCGATTTGAGTTGGTTTTCTATACAATGGGTTTTCTATGGGTTGACCATTGTTTTGTGAGAATATAGGTGGCATGTTTAGAATCTCCGTGGGTTTGAATATATCTCACAACTAAGTTATACCCTAATGGAATAATATTAGGATCTTTTAGAGCCTCCATATTAAAATCTATTTTCAGTTTAGCACCACTTTATGCTAACTTAGAGAAGTATTAATTTGGGTCCTTTCTCAATAATTTTTCCATTAGTTTGAGCACCTTGGAGTTGTTAGAATGATCAAATAGTTCATCTTCATTTATTTCCTCCTCGGTATCTACCTCCTCTATGATTACTCTTTTATGGGTCCTGGTAGGATTTTTTTATCACTTCTCATCATTTGTAGTTTAGCTCTTCCTCACTGAATGTGTCCTTGTATGTGGGCCTCTTTTGGGGTGTTTCAAGGTCCCCCTAACCTATAGCCCCATGAGCCACCTTCATCGTTCATGGTGTTTTTTAGGTGGGATGTTGATTTTGTTCTTGTTTGCTTTAATGTTCTTCCTATGTTGTGATGTCATAGTTTTCATAAACAATTTCCAAGCTTTTGTGAACTTTTCCGTGACTCCTAGCTATAGAAAAAGAATGCTTTTTTTTGTGGATTTTTTATTTTAAGGAAAATTTAAAAAAAAAATTCTTGGATTTTTTATTGAAGATATAAGGGTGGTTGGACCATTGAAAAGCATAAATAGAAATGGTCTAGTCGATTTTGAAGGATGCAATATATTCTCAAGATGTAACTTTTGGAAAAAATTAGAGTAGGATGGTTCTTTGAGAGTCGTAATATAGATTTATTCTTAAGTATTTTTTTCTTGCTAGAGATCATGAAGGAAGAATATCTATTACCACGCAAGAGGTGGTAACATGGGTCTTCTAGCTACTAGGTCTACTTTTTCTTCCTCTTTACCTAAGATGTTTGTTATGTTTCTCCACTGATTGGGTATTTCAATCTTCTCAAATGTGAAGGTCCTTAAAATAATAATGATATTAGTTTATTCACCTTCAATGTGCGAGACTTGATTGTAGGATTGGTGTTGCAAGGTTTAGCTATTGAATAGGAGCAGTCAGATGTCAAATGGTCATATGGTGAAAGTATGGATTTTTTTATATAGTTTGTTATGAAGCTCAAGATCTTAAGGTTTGAGTGTTGTTTGGAGGTGGCACTATATTTGGAACTCAAAATGCCAGGAGGCATGGATTGATATCTCACTTCTCCTTCTATAGGATATGTTGCAGAAAAGCTTACTTGAACTAGCCTTGAGTTCCAAGTAGCTTTTGATATCTTAGAAGTGTGAGTGAGGGAATAATCCAAGATTATTTGTTTTGATTCTAATTTCTAAAAGTAGGATGGAATGTTGAGAGTGGATGAAGGAATGTATGACTTATCCAGGTTTCCAATTATTTTGTTCTAATAAGGATCCTATAAGAATATTTTATTCCTTTTTTTTATTGTTAGGAGGATAAAGTGGAAGCGATGTGTTTAGAGAAAAAGTGATAGACTATGAGCAAAAGAAGCTAGATTTATCAATTGTGGCCTAAAATTTGTCAAGTGTGCTAGTTTCTGAGAAGCAAGTATGAGCTGAAATGTCAAGTGCAATTTTTATATGTTTCTGTCAAATGTGGTGATTACTCAGTCAAAAGCGATTTTTCTTTGGCAATTGCGAGAAAATTTTAGGCAAGTGCACTAGCTTTTGAGAAGCAAGTGCAAGAAAAAGGAAGCAAGTGCATTAGTTTTGCATCAAGTGCACAGATTCATTCGAATGCAATTGATTTTCATCTGTAATGTTTTTTGGGATAGAGATAAAAAAAGTGGTCTCTTCAAGAACTTGCACCCAATTTTGGATCAAGTGCACTAGAAACAGTAGCAGAAGCGGCCTCCATGTAAATTGGTTTTCTAGTTTTAGTGCTTTGGTATAATCATTGATGTTTCTTGTAGTTTTCAGATGTTTTGATTTGTTTCTAGATGTGGCAAGTGATACAACTTTGACTAACTCAAAAAACATGTACTTATGTGACCTATATGTCTATGGCTTTAAGTTGTGAAATAACAATACCTAAGCCATATTTTCCAACATTTACTTTGAGCTAATGTAGCTTGAAATTAAAGCCTAAATATTCAAAAACCTTTAAGGATATCCTTCAAGGAGTGAAAATATAGGGATTTTCTTAAAATAATGCACCAAGTCAAAGGGTTTGTGATCAACCATCATGTTTAGTATTTGTTTCAATATGTTCCTTTTACCTCAAGCACAATGTTTGATGTCAAAATTTGTTTTGAATGTTTTTGGCAAGTTTAACATAAATAAACATTACAACCCTAGAGGTAGAAACCATTATTTTAGGTAGGCCTACCTCATGTCCCTAAGGGATTATTTTACATGCAACTTATGGTGTGGGCTTGAAGTCGGACATGGCAAGTAACTTCTTGGAAGTAAATTTTGATGCACCACTTTCAAAGATTTTTTTTGGATAAAAGGGTAGCTTCTACAAACATTTGGCTCTTAGTAACGTTTTGGGATTATTATTTTTTAGATCTCTATACATGCAGATTTTTTCTCAATTAAGAGGCCTCCCAGCCCTTGTATTTTTTTGTGTATCACGTAGATACTAGGGGAGACTAATGTAAGTATAGAAAAATAACACCCAGTGAGTGATGAACTTTCCTCATACCAAAAATTTATTTATATAGCAGTCCAAAATGAGAGCACTACTTGGGTCACCTATGAGTTCTCTAGTGTGGGATGTGTCTCAATAGGAAAGTCCTCTAAAGGTATGCTTTGAAAGTAAAAGTGTGAAGATCAAGATTTTTTCACTCACCCAAGATCGCCAAAAGGTGTGAGGGGAGAAGACAACCACCTATCTTGCTAGACAAAGCAATGTGATTCTTTTAAGAACCTCGAGTGGTGCTATCCCCAAAAATGTATAAATAAGATAGAAATGGATCTTTCTACAAGAATCCAATGGAAGTTTTCTAGATATTAGTCAATACCATAGCAAAGGTGCAAAGCAAAAGAATTATTTGTTCATTTTTAATCCCAAAATTTGAGTGTTCCTAGATCCTGGTATTACTTGCTCAACAAAAGGAAATCATTTTGGTCAGCCAAACCAAAAAAAAAAACATTCCAAGTGTTTAATTTGAAAGCTTAAGAAACTTTTTAGAGCACCAATTGAACTGTTTGTTTTTATTGTTCTTTTTATGCACCAAGTGAAAATTCTCTAACTATGAAAAGTTGGAAAGAATTCATTTTAGAGCACTTAAATTGAAATTTATTGTTTGTAGGGTTATTTTTAAGCACCAAAATGAATATTATCCTAACTTAAAAAGCATTGAAAATGGTTCATTTTAGAGCACTTAAATTTAAAATGTGTTGTTGTAGGGTTCTTTTTAAGCACCAAAATGAAGATTATCCTAACTTAAGAAAGAAGCTATGAAAATCATGATTCCTTTGACTATTCTTCTTCCCTACAGAAAAAAGTGTTAGTGGTTTCTCAATCTTGCATACACACACTAGTACCAGTCACACATTCCAAAATAACACCTATTCGCATTAAAATTAGAATTCAATGTGCAGATCTAGGACACAGGTTTGGTAGAGTAAAAGCACAAAAAAATCAACAAAGGTGCCCTCTGTCAGAGAGAAAAACAATTAGAAAAATGAAAGTGTGCCCTCTATTAGAAGAAAAAGGCACTAGAAAAATTCAAAGGCACAAAAATCAAGGTCAAGTGCGCTAGTTTCAGGGTCAAGTGCACTGGATCCATGAAATCAAGTGCAATAGTTTTCTAGAACTTGTGCGTGAAGATTTTTCTAGAGCACCTTTAGAACCTGCAACCTTAAAATTTTCTCATGATATCGTTAGTGTTAGGAACTAGGGTCCCATCGAGTGTGCTAGAATATGTGAGAGGGAAAATCATAGAGCATAAACAAGATAAATGCAATGATATAGAAGCTAATCTAAATCAAAAACACTAATCTAGATATATTACTTCACTCATGAAATGACTTTCTAAGCTATTGAAAACACACAATGAAATCCTACGATTATCAACATGAATTCAAAATAAAAGAAAAGTTACCATCCCATGTCAGAGTGTGTTCACAAGATGTTGGGTTGTTCATATCATTATGAAGCCTCCATTGTTGTGTGTGAGAATCTTTTATGCGATGTGTATGTTGATCAAATAAATGTGTTGAAGCCTTGTCAATGTTGGTTATGATCTTTGTAGTACTTCATTGCATAAGGTAAGTTGATTCTTTGATCCTTTTTTTGTGAGGAAAATGGTTTGTTATATAGAATTTGTGATTTGAAATAGACGATCAGGATCATGTAGTAGAATATATTGATCAACGATTGAAGGTTGTTGAGAGGATTTAGACATAAATTATCTATGCAAAATATATTGCATGATTAGTGTGATTGAGTAAATAGATTGAATAATTCGTGGGATTGAAATTCTAGATTGGTTAGTCAGGGATTAGATTGATCTCTTAGGAAATAGATTGAGCAATTAGTGATTTGTAATTTACTCAACTAGGAAAGTAGTTGAGAATGATTAATTAATTGATTTAATTCATTCATTCAATTTGGAGTTGAACGTGTAAATCAAGTTTGACTTTTGTAAGCAAAGTTGCTTCAGTTTGATTTAATTTTTAATAGTTTTTTGAATAGTTTATTCAAATTTGGAGGGAAAGCGAGTTAATTAAATTATGATTTAGTAATTTAATCAACTGAGGGGAATAAAGTAATTTAGCAACGTAATTAAATAGTTGATATTATTTAACTAATCAGGTCGAAATAAATTGAGATTAGGACTTTATTAAATAAATGCAAATTATTTAATTGGTCGAAATGATAAAATGTGAATTAATTAAATAATGTTGTATTATTCAATTAATAGCATAAATATGGTTTTTAGGACTTTATTAAATAAATGATATTTATTTAATTAGTCAAAATGATAAAAAAAAATGAATTAATTAAATAATGTTGTATTATTTAAATAATATGGGAAATTAGGTTTTTTGATGTAATTGATGTGAAATGCAATGATATTTGATGATGATGATGTGAAAATGTCATTTAATATGTGTGATAGGTGTTAGGTCAATTTTATATGTGTACATGAACACATCACACCTATTTTAAAATTATAATTGGTTTCACTTCAAAACTTAACTAAAAGAAAAATATTCAACAAAACATTATGAAAAAAATGCAAGCACCAAATATTGGTGTTACCAACCTAAATTCAAAAGAATTGGAATTTTATCCTTTGTAGAAAAAAGCTTATGTAGAACATAGTACACATCACTTTTTAAAAATGTTGTTTACTATTAAAAACTAGTTATCAAAGGAGACACAAAAAAAAATTACAATTGAATTTTAATTATTTAAAAGAAATGCATTTAAATCTACAAAAAAAATCTCACAAATCACTTGTTCATATCATCTTCGAATTCCTAACACTTTAGCTACTATAGGTGTTAGAAAGTGAATATTTTGTTCAAACTGTTGATTTCTATGCCAGGTTTGGCCAAAAAGTGTAACTCATTATTGTGGGATGACCCCATAACACTATCAAATATTTTTATAAGTGAGTTTTTTGTTAGTTGACAAGATCTAGGGCTTCAACTGTAAAAATAATAATTTTCCTTAAAATTCATTTCAATCCTCTTCAAACCCGAGATTCGCACATTCACAAAGAGAGGAAATTTTGTGTCATTTAGGGGCTTTCTTCACTCAAACCCCATGTAATTGTTTCCACTTCCACAATGGTAATGTTAATACTAAAATGGAGAGAAATCAAAGGGAAATGACACTTTATTAGGGAGAAGTCATATTATGACAAAGGATGACAACCATAATGTCATGAGAGGACTGTTTTGGCTAAAGCAAGGAGCTTCATTGAGTGAGTGAAAACTCATGGAAAAACAAAAGAGTATAGTTAAAGTATGCCCATGGTAAAGGAAAAAAGAAAGAGGTAACACAATCATTTCTAGTTCAAAGGTTATAACCTCAAAATGGCATAGTAAGAAATAGTCATTATCATTTTTGACAGTCTTAAAAGCATGATAGTCCATGCTCAAGTACAGAACATAGGTTTTGGTAAGAAAGGAATTAGGAGGGTAGTGAAATCTAATGTGCAACTCGAGTTCATTAAAGCAGGGGTGTGAGATTAGGATAGCATAATATAAAGTATTTAATGACTCACCATGCATAGTGATAAATAAAGATAGTGAAGAAGATAATTCACTTATTGAGCATTGGGGGTAGTCTTAGATCATAAGACTTGAAGACAATAAGGTGGAAAGAACAAAGGATAGTCCCTATCAAGGCAAGGCATAGTCATGTTATTTTAGGTGTAGTTTCAAGGTTGCGATGAACAATGGGTAGTCACCTTCATATGAATAAAGACTAGAAGATGGTCAGAGTCATAACCAAGAATATCATGCATTCTTGGAGTAATTTGAAGGTAGGTTTGTGTATTAAGAAGATAGTCTACTCAATGCAAGGGATAGTTAAATAAAGGGGAACTACCTCCTAGGACCTAAGGACAGTCTTATGTCTAAATTCAATAAATTGTAGGTTTGAGTGAGGAAATTTCATAGCATTGAGAGCACAAGACTGAGTAAAGAAGGATAGTGAGCAAAGTATACTATCAAGTTGCATATTAAAAACATAATCATAGTGCTAATCATGTTTAGTGTAGGCCTATTATGAAAAGTGCATAGGTTTCAGTCATGAGAATAAAGGATAGAGTAATGAATAGGGGACTTCGAGATATCAGATAGATTAAATATGAAGGAAGATGGAAACATTTCAATACCAGGAATTTGAGCTAGGTCATCTTGGGGTTATTGATATTTTTATAAAAACTCCAAGATCTAGAATGGCTTTAAGGGACAAGCTCAATCAAGGGAATTATTTCCTTAACTAAAGCATAACAGTGTCCTCATAAAGTTTCTAGCAAGAAAAGGAAGACCTTGATACAACATGTTAAGGATTTTGAGTGATCTCCAATGCAATCTTACCAAAATAACACAAGAAGAAGCTATATTTGAGAAAACAAGAACTTCATCTTCCATGCAGATTAATTGTTCAAATGGTATTGGGACATCTCAACAAGGGTCCGACTTTTAGATCTTGCAGTATTTCTTCTGGAAGGTTTAGATGTTGAATGGGTTATAATTTTAAAGCCACAAGAGCTAGTGACATGACCCAATGAAGACTCTATAAAAGAAAAATTCTATTGGAATATGGTGACTTCTAGTCTCCTGCATAGGTTTTTAGTCAAAAGCTCTATTTTCTAGATATTCCAAAAAAATGTGAGAACCTCTTTATTTCTCTTATTGCAGTCTCATAGAAGTATCAGGTTGGGGAAATCGCTCTAAATACTATTTAGTGATGCCATGCGAGAGTTTCTACTTGTGATACTTTTCAATGAGTAGCTTTACAAAATATATCAGGGTCAAGATTTTAATAGTATGGGTCAGAGGGCTTTGTTAGAATATTGTAGAACACATTACATATCTACTATGAATAGTAAGAATCATGATAGGGCCAGGGAAATGCTAGAATAGATAGTTAAAAATCAACCTAGTTTTTCAAACTGGAAATCAATTCAGAACACAGGGGTAGAAATATACACATTCAGGAAAAAGGAAAACTAGAGGTAGCAAACAACAAAAGATGCATCGACTGTTCAAGGACTAAAAATAGAAAAGGAACATGAAAACATTTTTTTGGCATGCCTAGTGGTACTGTGAACCTATTTTCAATCCACATCAAGATCCTTGTTGTTGCTTGTGGTAAGAAATCATATCTAGCAACTCCATTCTCTATTTTTTATGCAGATCTTGAACTAGACAACACATGAGAAAGATACAAACAAGGAGAAGTGTAGATAATTTTGAGTATTTGTAGCTTTCACCACCAAGAAGAAGAGGGAGGACAACAAGAAGGAGACCTAGCCCCAACTCTATCACATTCTACACCTCCAAACTATAGGCTTACAAGTCTTGTTCCAGAAGTCTTAGTACCAAATTTTCAAGTACCAATAGCTCCAATGGCGAGAGCTTTTGCATTTGTGCCATTTAATGGGGAAAACCATTGAATTTTTCCCAACATGATGATATTCCAATAACAACACTAAAGATTTTTCCTACATTTACTGGAGAAGATCATACTACACCTACTGAGCACATCAAGGATGTGGCTTCATTATGCATAGTCCATCATATCACTACTAAAAATGTTACAATTAGACTTTTGGCATCATCTTTCAAAGGCCTTACTTGTTAATTCCATTTCAACATGGGATGAGTTAGGAGATGCTTTGAATATATAGTTTGAGGATAAATCTGATCATTTATCTCTAGTTGAATAGCTAACAACTATCAAGAGAGCTCCACAATAACAAATGACATACTTCAACTTTTGATTCCAAAAGACTTGGAATAGAATTCCTGCTACAATAAGGCCTTCTGCTAATCATGGATTCTTGTATTATCTTAAAGCCATTAACAGTGATATTTCAGTTATGATTCAGTCTATGGGTGGTGTTTCATTTCCTAGTGCTTTCAGCATAGCCATAAGAGTAGAAAATAGCCTTATACAGGCTAGTAAAATAGCCCCAAGGCATCCAATGCAAATATTTCTAGAAATTCATCCTTTTATGCCTTTGAAATTACCCCCTATAGCTACAATACACATTTTTCCAGCTTTAAATTGCCAAGCATTTGCTTAACCAAATGTCGTCCCAACTCAATCTTAGGAATTACAAGAGATTAAGGGTAGTCATCAAGAAATTGAAACTTTATTGCAAACCTTTGGAAATAAATTGGTGGACATAGAGAGGCACAAAGGTAAAAATCCTAGAACCTACCAAGCTCCATATCAAGAAAATAGGCCTCCTAATCAAACTTATTCATAGCCTCAAAGGATAAATTATAATCTAAGATCTTTCATGACCATGATTCGTGTTTTCCATGCAACCAACCTCATAACCAATCATCTTGTCCAAATGGAGTGTTGAATCAATCACTTATGATGCAAAATAATGATGCTATCCAACAAAATGTAGAACAAGAGAATAGTGAACAATAGGTTCCTTACTCATAACATAGTCAAAATGAGGTGACATTGATGAATTAGCAGGGTGAAGAGTTTTGTGGTGTCATTCAGCCTCAAGGAAAAGGTCAAAACCAATCCTATAGATCCATAGCAGAAAACACAAGATCCAAAAAGAGGGTTGTGGATATAGGAAAACAACCTAATAAGGTACAAATTTAGGCCTCTACAAGTGAGTAGCTAGGTATTGGACATGTACCTTCACAACCAATCCAGATTTTTCCAAGACAATAAATTGTGTCAAATAAGGATCAGCAAAGAGCTCAACCATAGCCATTACCAATACAAGGTGAATTTGTTCTTCCAAAAGTAAAATAGAAGGTAAATCTCACTTCTTTCAATATTTGAAAACACATGAAGAAGTTCAATATCAATGTTTCAATGTGAGATTCTTTAGCACTTCCATATAAAAGGATTTGTTACAAAATGTATTGTCTAATCTCACTTTGCCACATGAGCCAGCTAAAGATCAGGAAAAGGTAAACATTGTTACTAATAAACCCAAAGAGAAACTAGTAAATAAGCCACAACCAAAGAGTGAAAAAAAATCCCATGAGGTCAAGCCAACTCCTTTTTATGTCACTTTGATTGTAGGGAATCATCTTGTTCACAACTGTATGATTGATTCAGGTGCTAGTAGTTCAGTGACGCCAAAGAAGATCATTGACTAGATGGGTTTAACATATGAACCACTCTCAAAAGGAGTTGTTCAAATAGATGGAACATCCATCAATACAATGGGAGTGATCAAGAATTTAATTCTTACATTACATGCTTGTCCTAATTTTTCAATTCCACAAGATGTATATGTAATAGATCTTCTAGCTTATTTTGCTTTATGTCTTTCTAGAGATTTCACAGCCAAGTTAGAAGGCTACCTATCTTTTGATTGGTCACATTTATTCTTTAGAACAAGATATGGTACCAAATTCACAATAAAATCTGATTTGTTAGCCAATGATCATATTGAGCCATATGTTCCTAATCCTATCAATGCAAATCTAGCATTTCATGAGAAAAATTAGATAGACCAACTTGTTTTCCAAGATCCTGAAACTCTTGTTGATGGTATTCCCATTTTTATTTTAGATGAGTGGGTAGCTTAGAATCATGAGATTGATACTTTTGAGCATATTGAGCAAGCATATTTGGGAGTTCACATGATTCAAGAGTAGGGCCTTGTTGTCTCAAATATGATAGAGGACAAAAAGGTTCAAGAAGGACAACAACCCAATGAGCTATGGAGTTTGTATTTTTCTGGTTCAAGGAGAAAGGTTGGTGTTGGTGGAGGTGTTATGCTAGTTTCTCCAAGTGGTGAGAGGTATTATTCAGCCTTCCATTTTGATTTTATTTGTTCTAATAACATTGCTAATTACGAGGAATTTATTCATAGTTTAGAATGGGCTAGAAAGAGAAATGTAAAGTTCCTTCATGTGTTTGGGGATAGTGAATTAGTTGTCAATCAAGTAAGGAATATCAATGCCACTAAAAATGACTTGTTGAAGCAATATAAACATAGATTTTGGGACATGATTGTGTTGGAAACGAGCTACATGGAGAGGGGGGTGAATCAGTGTCGTACAAAAATTAGCATTATTAATCTTTATCTTCAAAGCACTAGTAATATTCAGTCAAAATCCATGAGCATAAAGAAAACAATCACAACACCATAACACAAGGATTTTTACATGGAAACCCTATTAGGGGAGAAACCACAGTGGATGGCCAATCCACAATATGATATGAGTATGGGGGGGTGCATGGAAATGGGTAGCAATTCTGTGGACACCCTAAAAAAAAGAAGTTGAAAACCATAACGTGAGCACGTTATAATGTGAGCATGTTATAATGTGAGCATGTTATAACGTGAGCACATTATAACGTGATCACATTATAACATGAGCATGTTATAACGTGAGCAAGTTATAATGTGAGCGCGTTATAACACGCTTGTGTTATGTTTTCCATTAAACCTAGGCAAGGTCTCGATGGCTACAACTACAAATAGATAATGTGAGCACATTATAATGCACTCGTGTTATCAACTGTTAAAAGAAAAAAAACAAATGAAAATCTCTCATTTACATTTCGATAGTTTTTTTGTTGCACCTGTGGCCAAAAACCCCAAAATATCATGCTCGAATTCTAGGAGGATAATTTCTTCACCAAGAATCCCTATTTCTTCACAGCGATGGTGCCACGATGATAAGGAGCTATAAGAGGTAAGGATTCTATGGTTTTTGTTTTGAATTTGTTAGTTTTAGGTTGAATTTGATATCTATTTGTTTGAAATTTTAGGAGATGCAAATCAACCTGTAAACCCTCAAAATCCTCAACAGGAAGACCAACCAAATCCTCAAGATCAAAATCAACCACAACATCAACCTCCTCCACCAATCACTCAACCCCCTCCTGGTACTCAACAAAATTTAATGAGCGAAATTGAGAACAACAAAAAAAAAAATTAAGGATTTGATCAATAGGTTGAGTGATCCAAATGGTTCAACCACATAAATAATGACCCTAGAAAATGCATTGAGAGATATGTTAACAAACGAAGATTCAATTAGCAAACAAATAATTGGATGGGAAGATAGGAGGCAAGTGGCTAGGGACTATTATGCAAATAAACTATCATACAAGGATGTGAAAGATTTAAAAATTACATAAGGTGATTTGTGCTCATTATTCACCAACCCACGCACAAATCAAAATCTTACCCTCAATGTGAAGAGGTTTCTTATCCATTGGTGCCACCACCAACAGATGAAGGATCGATTTTATGATAGGTGGTACATGGTCTTCGATTACCCACCATGCAACAATTGCGAGGTCCCACAATATTTCCTTAGGAAACTATACAGTGAGTTCATATTGAACAAAATCCCAAATTATTTTGATATGAGGGATTTCCAGGGGAGAGGTGGGGGGTTAGCTCAAGATAGACTTGGCGCACAGTTGGATCCTATGCGACAAGCTAGACGAGCTCTCACTAGGCCACCTCATGAGCACATTGTTATGCCTTACGTCATGAAGGAAAGTGCTGACGTAGAGACATTGTAGGAAATCAACACTATGACCCAGAGTGTCATCCATCATGCTAGCCCTATTCTACAGTGCCATCCAGGGGAGTCTTCTAGTTGTGGCCTTCGAACACATGTGTGTCAATCTTGCGGGGCTACTTGTTCACATGACCCCACCGGCCCTCAGGAGACTGGTACGAAGGATCTGTTTGTAGCTATGGATGTGGAGAGGGCAGCTCACATTTTGCATGAGGCATATGGCATTGATAGTCAAGTAAAAGTTAGTGCATGTGTTCATTGAATTTAATTTATTAAATTTCTATTTTGAAATGCAAGATTAACTAAAAATGTTTTATGATTTTAATAAAATTGTAGGGTCAGAGTGTTGAGACTGGATACACTGCCCCCCCCCCCACCAACCTACTTTTGCAGTACACCTATCGCTAGGGTATGTAACTAGTAAACAATTATAAGTTTATTGCATATTAATGGCATTGTTTTACGAATGGTAATTTAATATGCAATTTTGGATGTTGAACAAACTAATATTGGAGGTTTTGATGGAACACTTCCTAGTGGTGGTGGATTTACTCAAACCTTCACGTAGGTAATAGAATAAAGAGTTTAACTAATGAATCAAGTACTTAATAGATTTGTGTAGTTTATACATGCACATCGTTGATTACATTGAATAATTTATTGTTTTATTTTCAGTTGTTGCAAGACGATACACCTTCAAATATGACAAGGATAATGGATATTGGTGTGACATCTGCTATACAATCCTCGATGGCTCTGACATAAGAGGTATGAGGAAAATTAGTAAATTTTAATTTACATTTGTTGTTATAGATGTTAGTTAGTCAAAAATCAAACCATTATTGATTCATGTAGTTTTTGTCTATTTGTATGGTTTATACAGGGCTTGAGCATGCCTACGCATGGGTGTGAGGATATTTCCCTCTTGGAGAGAGATTGTGAGATGGATGTAAGTGATTATTTTGTCAAATATATCATTTTTTATAATGTAATTTCTATACATTCATGTCTTCACTTTGTGTTGTAATAGTTAAAACTTCACCATGAACTAAACCCTAGGAGGAGTAGCAAGAGCACTCCACGAGCGTAGCAAAAAAGAGTGACACACCTATCACCAACCAAGCGAAAAGGAAAGGGAAATATTTTATTTTCAGGGCATGGAGAGCAATGACTTTTGATTCCAGATTCCTTTGTTGTATGCCTGCATGGCAATTTTGTACATATTTTTTATTGGACATATTTTGACATTGTATGCCTAGATGGCATTCTCGTAAGCCTATATGGTTATTTTTTACATATATTTCATACTTATATTGACATATATTGATGTATGCCTACATGACTCTTTGGTTAATACAAATATCTTTTATCGATGCCTGTCCATATTTGCATTCTAAATTGATGGTTCAATAGATATGAGTTACGTGTATTCAAGTGTATACTTTACAACTTGCGTGTATAATTTGTGACTTACGTGCATTCAAGTGTATACTTTGTGGCTTACATGTTTTCACGCATATACCTTGTATTCGTGCATATACTTTTTTTTAAATTTGTGTATACTATGTATTCGTGTGTATACTTTTTGAGGCTTATGTGTTTTTGAGTACTTGTACTTCCCTTATTGACATGTACATGTTTGACTTATTCATGTGTATAATTATTAATTGGTCAGCCCTAGCATTGATCTATGTCATCCTCAATGCATGATCCTTGAGATGGAGTAAGTACACCCTCAAGGTCAAAATGAGTTTCACATGCATTCTTCGTAGGCTCATTTTGGTAGTGAAACCAAAAACCTCTTGCATCATTGAAACAATTTTTTTTTCCTTTATAGCAGGTCTGAAGCCATTATCATTCTCCATCAGTTCTTCATGTATCCACTCCCCATTAATGGCTATCTCATGACCTTCGATGAAACCAAGCACTTATCTCATTAGTGATAGAAGAAATGTATGAAGATTTATATTCCTCCTTATAAACCATTCATTATCATGAGAGATGGGTTCTTGTGAACCACTACTGATGAATCATGGGTCAATGAGTTTGACTTGTAAAACTACACGATTGAATCCTGATAGCAATATCACAATATTTATATATCTAAATGTGTTATTTCCTTCAACTAAAATTTGTGCTTATACTTATGTGATTGATGTATGTTTGTGTATGGGATCATAGTAATTTCTATTTGATGATGCTATTGTGTCTTTAAGGTTTATTTATTAAAGGGTGCATGAAAAAAGTTTTAAATCCTTACAAATCTTTGAATTTCTTAGGTTTCTCTACTTGTTGAGTCTGGGCTCCGAGCCTGAGTCCAAGTCAAAAAATGGCTTGTCAAGTCTGAGGCAAGTCCTAGTCTTGTAACACTTGTGTGAACACATCGAGGAATAATGTATATGCCGATGAAGAGAGAACCCATCCTTGTTTCCAAACAAACCATGGTATAGATATGGTTTGTCGAGATAAAACATCACTCTCCTGGATAGTTCGAACCATAATCTTTCATGGCTACAAACACACCTTCATTATGGGTGTTCTTGATCCTACTGAAGAAATGGTGGAACATGTTGTAGATCAAATATTGCAACCCTAAGTCCACAAGAAGGTTACTTGTCCTGATTTCCGCAAATGTCTTTAAGATGTTCATCCTTCTTGAGTAATGTGAACTATTGATGTTATCTAGATCTTTGAAACTATCTGCAATCATGTGCAATACTATAGAATCTAGAGCTATACCTAATACTACAAATTACTGCTTAATGGAATCCTGATAGCAATATCACAATTTAACACATTGTAGAAAATACCTCCTACTTATCAATTGATGAGCTAAAGGGGCTCTATAATGAATGTTTCATAAGGCACAACACTTGCTGAAGGTTTTGCAGATGGGGTTGCAAGCTAAGTTGGCTTAACCTTGGGGAAAAACCTTCATAGTTAAGGGCTTGAGCTAGAGTATACTGGAATGGGTCACCTCCTGGGAAGGCCTAGTGCCTCACCTCTGTGAGCATCACTTAGATGCAATGAGTGCTAAGTGGGCCATTCAATATCATTTCAAAATTGTTGCTTTAATCAACTTACAAATTTGCAACTTAAGACTCCTCTAACCTAAGGGATCGATCTGGTGGATCATAGCTCAAAGCGATTCCATGTGTTTTGGTGCAAAAGAGGACCATGCCTAGCGTAAACATACCTATTTGGATGTGTTGGAAAAGTTCGCTTGGTTACACAAGTTGCAGAACCAAAGTTGCACCACTTTGCAACTTTGCACTGCTTGCATTTGATGCTTTTTCCATCAAGTGAAAATCCTCCACCACTGGAAAACCACTCCGAGATAGCCAAAACCGAGAGAGGTTTTTGTAGACAGGATCAACACAATCCTACATGATTAAATGAGAAGTTTCTAAGCATCACGACATCTGAGTAATAGCATGCTGAAGTTTGCAGCCATTTTGCACTTTGGACCGTTAAGGGATCGATCAGGTTGAACATAGCTCAGAGTGATTCCATGTGTTTTAGTGCAAAAAAATACCATGCCTAGTGTAAACATACCTATTCAGACATGTTGGAGCAGTTAGTTTGGTCACACGAGTTGCAGAGTGAAAGTTGAACCACTTTGCAACTTTGCACTGTTTGAATTTGACACTTTTTCCATCAAGTGAAAATCCACCGTCACGAGAAAACCACTCCAAGATAGCCAAAACCGAGAGAGTTTTTTTCTAGAGGGGCCCAATACCTTTTTTCTAGGATTAGACGACAAGTTTCTAAGTGTCATGGTATCTGAGTAATAGCATGCTGAAGTTTGCAGCCATTTTGCACTTTGGACACTTAAGGGATCATTTTGGTTGAACGTAGCTCAGAGCGATTCCATGTGTTTCAGTGCAAAAGAATACCATGCCTAGCATAAACATACCTATATGGACCCGTTGGAGCAGTTAGTTTGGTCACACGAGTTGCAAAGCGAAAGTTGCACCACTTTGCAACTTTGCACTGCTTGAATTTGACACTTTTTCCATCAAGTCGAAATCCGCCACCACGAGAAAACCACTCCAAGATAGAAAAAATTGAGAGAGGTTTTTCTAAAGGGGCCCAACACCTTTTTGTAGGATCAAACGAGAAGTTTCTAAGTGACACGGTATCCAAGTACTAGCATGCTGAAGTTTGCAGCCATTTTGCACTTTGGACCCTTAAGGGATCGATCCGGTTGAACATAGCTCAGAGTGATTCTATGTGTTTCGGTGTGAGAAAAGAACATGCCTAGCATAAAAATACCTATTCAGACATGTTGGAGCAGTTAGTTTGGTCACACAATCTGCAAAGCGAAAGTTGCACCACTTTGCAACTTTGCACTGCTTGAATTTGACACTTTTTCCATCAAGTGAACATTCGTTGCCACGAGAAAAATACTCCAAGATAGCCAAAACCGAGAGAGGTTTTTGTAGAGGGGCCCAATTCCTTTTTTCAAGATTATACGAGAAGTTTCTAAGTGTTATGGTATCCGTGTACTAGCATGTTGAAGTTTGCAGCCATTTTGCACTTTGGACCCTTGAGGGATCGATTCGGTGGAACATAGCTCGGAGTGATTCCACATGTTTCGGTGCAAAAGAGGACCATGCCTAGTGTAAAAAAAAGCCTATTCAGATGTGTTGGAATAGTCTGCTTGGTCACACGAGTTGCAGAGCGAAAGTTGCACCACTTTGCAACTTTGCATAGCTTGAATTTGACACTTTTTCCATCAAGTGAAAATCCATCACCACGAGGAAACCACTCCAAGATAGCCAAAACCAAGAGATTTTTTCTAGAGGGGTCCTATTCCTTTCTGTAGGATTAGACGAGAAGTTTCTAAGTCTCACGATATCCAAGTAATAGCATGCTGAATTTTGCAGCTATTTTGCACTTTGGACCCTTAAGGGATCGATCCGGTGGAACATAGCTCAGAGCGATTTTCCACATTTTTTGGTGCAAAAGAGGACCATGCCTAGCATGAAAATACATATTCGGACATGTTGGAATAGTCTGCTTGGTCACACAAGTTGCAGAATGGAAGTTGCACCACTTTGCAACTTTGCACTGTTTGCATTTAATGCTTTTTCCATCAAGTGAAAATCTGCTGCCACGAGAAAACCACTCCAAGATAGCCAAAACCAAGAGAGGTTTTTCTAGAGGGGCCCAATTCCTTTCTATAGGATTAGACAAGAAGTTTTAAGTGTCACGATATCCGAGTAATAGCATGCTAAATTTTGCAGCCATTTTCCACTTTGGATCTTTAAGGGATCAATCTGGTGGAACATAGCTCGGAGCGATTCCACATGTTTTAGTGCAAAAAAAGACCATGCATAGCATAAACATACCTATTTGGATGTGTTGGAATAGTCTGTTGGTCACACAAGTTGTAGAATGAAAGTTGCACCACTTTGCAACTTTTCACTGCTTGCATTTGATGCTTTTTCCATCAAGTGAAAATCCACCACCACTATAAAACCACTTCGAAATAAGCAAAAACGAGAGAGGGTTTTTTATACAGGCTCAACGCAATCCTATATGATTAGGCGAGAAGTTTCTAAGCATCACAACATCTGAGTAATATCATGTTGAAGTTTGCAGCCATTTTGCACTTTGAACCCTTAAGGGATCGATTCGGTTGAACGTAGCTCAGAGCAATTCCACGTGTTTCAGTGCAAAAAAATACCATGACTAGAGTAAACATACCTATTCAGATGTGTTGGAGCAGTTAGTTTGGTTACATGAGTTGCAAAGCGAAAGCTGCACTACTTTGCAACTTTGCAATTTTGCACTGCTTGAATTTGACACTTTTTCCATCAAGTGAAAATTCGTCGCCACGAGAAAAGCACTCCAAGATAGCCAAAACCAAGAGAATTTTTTCTAGAGGGGCCCAATGCCTTTGTGTGGGTTCAGATGATAAGTTTCTTTGTGTCACGATATCCGAGTAATAGCATGCTAAAGTTTGGAGCCATTTTGTACTTTGGACCCCTAAGGGATTGTTCCGATTGAACGTAGCTCAGAGTGATTCCACGTATTTCAGTACAAAAAAATACCATTCCTAGCATAAAAATACCTATTCAAACACATTGGAGCAGTTAAATTGGTCACACGAGTTGCAGAGCGAAAGTCGCACCACTTTGTAACTTTGCACTGCTTGAATGTGACACTTTTTCCATCAAGTGAAAATGCGCCGCCACGAGAAAACCACTCCAAGATAGCCAAAACCGAGAGAGGTTTTTCTAGAGGGGCCCAACACCTTTCTATAGGATGAGATGATAAGTTTCTAAGTTTCATGGTATCCGAGTACTGGCATGTTGAAGTTTGCAGCCATTTTGCACTTTGCACCCTTAAGGGATCGATCGGGGGGAACATAGCTCAGAGCGATTCTACGTGTTTCTGTGTGAAAGAGGACTGTGCCTAGTGTAAAAATACCTATTCGGACATGTTGGAACAGTCCGCTTGGTCACACTAGTTGCAAAAAAATGTGTACAAATTGTTTACATGACCTTTATATGACCTTTTTCACATTGTTTACATTTCAAAATTCAAAGTTTACAAATTTTCCTACTCAAGGAATTTATAGAACAAGGTGCTACTACACCAAACATGAACTCCAACCTTACAATACTTTATTATATCTCATTATGTAATTAAATATTATTACAATGCCTCTAGCACTTCATTCTCTAAGATCTTTTACAACGTCACTCATACATTCAAAATTCTCTTTAAATGTCTACATCATAGGTGCTCATTATGAGGTTAACTTCAAATGAGTAACTTCATATTCCCTCGCTAAGCTTCACATGCTCTCTTATAATGGCTTGAAATAAAAATTGAGATTTGTCAAAATCATCAAAATAAGTATGTTGCATTGCTTTTTTGGCTGAGATTCTCTTTGATGGCTCTTAAATCAGCATTTTCTGCAACGAAAGATCAATCAACCCTTAGTAGTTTACTTACAAATACGCAAAGTAAAAGAGAAAAAGAAAGCACATTCAAAATGGAAATGAAATAAAAATAGATGGAAGGCACTTACAGATGTTACATGCAGGCATCAAAATAAGGATGTTGCATTCCTTTTCTAGTTGACATTCTCTTGGATGGCTCATATATTTGCATTTTTTGCAAGGGGACACCAATCACAGTAAAAGAAGATGATAGCATTGGCATCAAACAAATTAATGTGCATACAAGTATAAATTAATAAGAACCAATGTGTATATACTTACAAATTAATCCAACGAACCATCCAGGTTTTCTCTACTCTTTATTGTGTCAAGTATTGCCTCATGGTCAGACCACCTTCCATAACGTCTTGTTCAAAGGTCTACCCCCATATTCGGTCAAACAAACATTGGATGCCACAACAAGGTTTGAGTAATGAAGAATCTTATGATGCATGTCAAAGTCCTGAAATAGCCAATGTTTAACACTTGAATGTGGGTACCTTCTAAGCCATTTTCCAGTAACCACAACTAAGTCTGTAGGGTATTCGATGTTTTCTCCATCTATAACTGTGGCCTCCAATTTATTTTTGGTCTCAACACAATGACACAAGTAATAGTATGTTCCCTCTTCATTGTCTTCATCTGCAATAACTGCATAAACATGCCCTGCATTGATATGTGCAAAAAATCTCTTAAAATTTGTCAACATTACAAATACAGTACAAAGTAAGATCTAATGATATGGAATTTCAACAACTAAGAAAGTAGATATATCACCTCGTTGAACTAGATCTGATATGTGGTCAAAGTCGACCGATGATTCTATCTGTGTCAGTTCCAATGTCATCGGAGGGCGATACGTGTGAAGTGGGCTAAGATAACTTGTGAACCATTTGTCAACCCACTCCCCTGACTCACAATCATTCCAGACTTGCATTGTACATGAAGAACAAAAGCATGCCATCTTTCGTGTATCGATACTCCATGAACCTGTATTTGAGCTAAGAGTGTACCTCACTCGATCCTATTAGTGTACAATAGTCTTCATATGGTGCAATGTTAGTATCATCCATCAACCAAAAAAATCTACAAACTAAAGGCGTACCTTCATTACCAGGATCCATTAAAGCATTACACCACTCGACGATTGATTTTGCATCTATCAACTTTGCACTGTCTTTATACTTTAACTCTTCTCGTGCTAATGCTCTTTTCACGCATGCTCCTGCACCATCATGCTCCCCCTTTCCATGTCCACCCTCACAAAATTTCCACATATATTGAACACTTGTAATGCCATGCATGGTGCACAACAAGTAGAACATGCATGATTTCTTGAATTGTGTTGCACAGTTATCAGACCATATTATATGTTGATCGTATTCTATGCCCCTCTAAGCCAAACCACTGTAGAAAATCTAGAAGCAACCTTGCATGAACTCTGGAGAATGTGTGCGATCATCAATAATGTAAAAGTGGTACTCCCTCAATATCTTCCTTTGCTCATATGTACTATTAGATGCATGAATGAATGCTATGTGCATAAATATCAAAACTTGTGTGGAGTTGTAATACTGTGATTGAACCTCATGTTGTGGTTGTAGAGTGTAGTTCTCTACAAATTCAACCACGAATACTATGCTTCCAACTGGAAAGGTGTCCTTTCATAGCTTGAACTGCGTGTCCAATCATCGGGCTCTATGGGTATGCATTGCATACTCAGACAGTATACTGTCACGAAATGTGGTCATAAATTTTTGCACTGGAATCTTCTCAATAACCAAATCACACATTTTTGCTTGAGACCCATCTTTTGTAGCATATGCCACTGTTTTATACTTCCTGAACTCCACTAGTTTTTATCCCACCTCATCTATGCTTTCCATATGTTGACATACTGGCATACGCTGGAAGCCACCGCAACGCTCGCATGAACCATCGAAGCATGTTGTCGTATAGAATATCTGGCCATCCTCTATTTCACATAATTTTTTTGATAAGAACTCTCTTGAATATTTTGGTGGGGATTATATGCCACAATCCTACAAAACATTGTTAGTTTGCAAATCTAAACATATAGAATGATAAACATCGTAATGGTTAGAAAATTCAATATGTAGTCTACAACAACAAGTAGTGCATGTGTGATTTATCTTGACATAAAAAGGTTTAAGTAGTTAAAAAAATCTTTGAGAAATACTAATTTGAGGATAATCATTTTCAAATTTCAAAAGAAAATTAGGTTTGAGTCATATACAAAAAATGCTTTGGATGTGGCTCACGATTTCGACTACCGATTCTCCTTCTTATCACATCCCTTTGATTTGGAGATGGACTTGTGTTATTCTTCCAATACTCTTCAATTAGTGTTCTCAAGGCTTTGACAACTTCTTTATCTTTTCATGACAGTCTCCTCGAGAATTCCTATAATTCATTTGTATCATTGCCCTCAATTCTTTGCCGCCTTTGAATGGCTCTTGATAATTTTTTTCTACTAATTCCCATTTTTTCACTAGTCTTTTTAATTAGGTGAGCTCTCTTTGTTTGACAACTTACCGAATTCGATGTAATGACACGTTGGGTGACATTAATATCCTTTGAGTGTGAGGTCTTACCCACACTCTCATAAGCATCCATTAGATTCTTCACAATAGTGTCTTCACTCGATGCATTCGATGTTCTCAACCCAAGAGTCTTCATGATGTTCCTATACTTTACACCCTGCATCATTTCAACAAATAGTTGACATCTTGCAGTCTCATTTAGCCTTTCAAAGAATAGTTCCCAAATCTTATCAGCATATCTTCTACAAGTGCATGTTGAAATCTTACCTTCCATGTGCTACAAAATCTCATCATTAATATTAATCAAATACTTTGGCTTTCTATGCAAAATTCTTGGTGGTGTTCTCCTAGGTACATACATCTCAACATTAGGAATTTCATCAATATTTAATTGAGGTGGGCTAGATTGCATACGTTCGGTAGAGGGTGGAGAGGAAGACATACCCTGAGGTTCACATGGGAATGATGGCATACCTTCTTCATCGATTTCGAGTGATGATGTACTCTCAACTTGAGATGTGTTGGATGGTGTCCAACAATATTTACTTGCAGTAAATGGTGTCCCTCCATATTCACTTGGAGTAGATGGTGTCCATCCATATTCACTTGTGCTAGATGGTGTCCCTCCATATTCACTTGTGCTTAATGGTGTCGCTTCATATTCACTTGTCATAGAGGGTGTGTCTCCAACTACAGTATCTGAATCTGTCTTATGACGATGCTTTTGCATTCGTGCTTGTTGTGTTGCCAATTCCTGTTCTCTTTTTGACAGTTGAGGTTCCTCTACAATCGGGTGGTTTTCATCAATCCTTTCCAATTTATTCTTTTCATGATATGCCGCCACCCGAACTCTCTCCTTTTCTTTCAAGGTTTTGTTCTCTTCGTCTGTTAGTTTCCTCTTTGTCTTTTTCTTCGGCATGGTGGATAATTTTATCTATACCATGGTAATGAGACGAATATTAGTTACTAAAAAAGTGTTGAAGGAGTTGTCTATGTAATGAACTTTTGACCTTTTTCAGGTTATTTTGAAGATTTTTGATGCTTTGGAATGCTCTGGGAAGGCCTGGGAATAGGAGTTTCTATAAACCCTCCCTCTTTGCATTGAAAAATGGGGGTTTTTGTATTGGAAGCCTAGTTGAGTGGGTAAGGTCCTAGACCTAGAAATTATCTTGTTTTGAGACCTATTTAAAGACTTTTTTTGGGTTTGGAAGTCTAGTGTGAAGATCTAAGGGTAGTTCCTTTGTAAAATTGGCCTACTTGGAGGCCTAAAAGAGTAAAAAAGGTCATTTTTCTTAATGTTGTCCCAAAGCAGTCCTGTGATGGGTTAAGGTATGTCTTGCAACTCTGAAATTGGTGCTACGATCATTATTTTATTTTCCTAGTGTTTTCAAAAATTTTGGAGCTAAGGGCCCAAAACTGGTTTTACACAATAACTAAATTCCAGGGGTGAAATTTGGGAAATAATGTTTTTGTTTTTTGTCCATCTTGGAGGAGTGTTGGGATTGGTTCATTACGCCTTTTTAATATTCTTAGATGGCTCTTGAAGGAAAGTTGACATCTTCAATGGTTTTGGGTCCTCTAACTCTGCATCAAAAATGAGTATCACAGTTTGAGTGTGTGCATGGTTTGGGAGATACACGTGACAGTTTGTAGATGCTTGGCTACTATTAATGTGGACAATGAACAAAGGAACTAAGTTTGTGTGTAAGGGAAAACTTCAGAAAGGTTTCATTTTTGTTGTACTAACTCAGACAAAGATTTATTAAGCAAATAATGGTTTGGTTGTGCCTTAAGAATTATAGTTTGTGTTTGTAAACAATGGTGCCATTATGGAAGATTTAAGACAACTTGTGAATGAAATAATCATTGGTTGATGTTTTGAGGAACCTAGTTGATTGTAATTAGTTATTTTCAATATTTTCAAGGTGTTTTGAAGGTCCTTAAGGAATTGGGAACTCTTAATGCTAATTTGAGTATACAAATCAAATGTTTTGTGCAAAGGTATTGGAAGGTGTTTGGACCCTTCAGAGGAATGGGAGAGTCTTGGAGTTGTCTTAAAGGATGAATTTTGGTGAATGGTTCTGAATTTCTATAATTGGCAAGTGTAAAATGGTAATTGGCAACTGTATATAATTGTGTATATAATTTGGCAATTTAAAATGTGCATTGACAACCTAAGGTTATAATGACAAACAAAAATGAAAGCAAGCCATAATAGAATGAAAGAAAATGTGTAAAGACTTCACATACCTTAAAAACTAGACTTTCAAATGGAGGAGTTCAACCCAATTATGTAGCCTTAGCTTCTTCTTTCTTCAAACTCCACAACAATTTGACTTGTTCAAAATCTTGTTCCCTTCCACACTTCAATTGTATATCAGTTTTCAATGGAATTGAAACTTCAATTGATATTATGTCTTTCAGCGTGGAAACTCTTCCATTTCATGCAAAGGTGGTAAAATGATCATGGAAAAGGTGATGGAATGTGAAAAAGATGCTTGCACACTTCACAACATCATGAAAAAGCTATTTTTTGTCAGAGCACACACAAAACCAGGGGAATATCCAGATAGTGGGCCTTCAAATCACGAGTATATAGATTTTTTTACCGTTTTAGTGGAGTAACCAATGTGCTTGCATTATAATACGCACGCGTTATAACGCGAGCATGTTATGTGAAATTTGGTTTTCTTAGTGTATTTTTGAGAGTATAGGAGTTTCTAAGATAGTGGGAGGGAGAGAGGGGGAGAGTGGGAGATAGAGAGGGAGGGAGAAGGGAAGAGTGGGAGAAAGAGAGAGTGGGAGGGAGAGAGGTAGAGAGTGGGAGATAGAGTGGGAGGAAGAGAGGGGGAGAGTGGGAGATAGAGAGGGAGGGAGAGTGGGAGAGAGAGTGGGAGGGAGATAGGGGGAGAGTGGGAGATAGAGAGGGAGGGAGAAGGGGAGAGTGGGAGAAAGAGAGAGTGGGAGGGAG